>AP025043.1:19360143-19395253 GCA_036186865.1 Eustoma russellianum | reverse complement strand
AAATTCGTGAACCGCTTTTACCACATCAGTATGAATGATAGACCAACAGGAGCGGTAAAACTGACCATTAAATCCATCAGGGCCGGCTGCACTAGTAGGATCCAAATGCCAAACGGCATCTTTAATTTCCGGCTCCATGGGTATTTACGTTAGTAGAGTATTATCATCCGAAGAAATCACCCGTGGAATATGGCAGAGAATATCATCATAATTTTGCGTTTGCTCACAAGCAAATAAAGATGTATAAAATGATACTGCTTCAGCCATAATCTCATCAGGTGTGGAGCATAAGTCGCCGTTAGGGGTGTGTATTTGTTGAATGCGTAACTGCAACCGTTTTCCTTTGACAATAGAATGGAAATATCGGGTATTGGCGTCACTCTCTTTTAGCCACCGGACGCGAGATTTTTGCTTCCAAAATTGTAGTTCATAGGAGAATGCTTGAAGATAATTGGCTTTTGCTTTATGATACAAGATCCTGTTTGCTTCAGTAGGAGATGCATCCCAGGCACTCTCCGCGTTGAAAGTGCCGATTCAGCCTGCTGGACATTTGAAAATATATTACCAAAGATCTCCTTGTTCCAGCGCTGGATGTCTTTTTTTAAAAGGAATAATTTTGAATAGAAACCATACATGCCACCAGTAGTAGGATAAGCTGCCCAAGCATTCTTTGCATAAGTATGAAAATCCGGATGTAGTAACCATGAGTCCATAAATTGAAAGGAACGACGAACCGCGGACTGGCTTATACGGTAAAGAAAAAACAATGGCGTATGATCAGATGTAATGCGCGGAAGATGAGTGAGCTGTAAATCCTCAAATTTATGTTGAAAAGCAGAGTTAATAAATAACCAGTCTAATCTCTGACATACCCTGCCAAGTCCTCTACCATCTGTCCAAGTAAACTTTGGCCCATGAAATTGCGGTGACATCAAGAAGCAACACTCAATACAGTCATTAAAATCCTGTAAAGCAGAAAGAGATGGATGTGAACGGCCTTCATGATCAGACAAGGACCGAAATGTATTGAAATCTCCCCCAATAATCCAAGGCAATGTAGATGTTTCTGAGAATGTACATAAAGAATGCCATAATGCACGGCGTAGCAAGAGCGTATGTTTGCCATAAACTACAGACAACACAAAAGAATACTACATTGGACGAAAGAGTAAAGTGTATCACTTGATCGTCATCCTGCGCCGACATCAACTGAAAATCTGAGTCACGCCAGAAAAACCAAATGCGTTCGGATTGCGATGAAAAAGAATTGGTAAAACCAAATTCTAAAGCATAACGAGTAATATTGGAAGACGAATGTTTTGGCTCTATCAAAGCAAGTAAATTTAAACGATGATCACGAATTAGCTGATGCATTCTAGGGAGTGATGCCCCTTATATTCCATATCATAATATTCATTGAGAAAGAGTATTGTCACTTCCCTGAATCGCATGAGACGCACTGCGTGTAAGCATAGTAGATGGCGGCAACGGAGGAAGATCCTTTCTAGACCGACGCTTTCGACGTGGAACAACAGGAATAAATTCTGCTGAGTCTGTCATTTCTTGTAATCATGAAATAAGAATATATGTGTCCGGTGTTGGAGGCATGAGATATATACGACGGACAACCTCATCCGGGACTGTCGAAATGTCTGAGGGAGGTTCTTCGGTGGGAAGATCATTATCCGAAGAATGGCCTATGTCACAAGTATCCGAAATATCCTGCAAAGTATCGGTGGCAGGCTCATCAGGTAAATCAGCCTGGATATTCGCTGGGGAGGCCGATGGGTCACGGTGTGGTTGTGACACTTGAGCGGTCATTGGTTGATCCACAGGAGATGTGGCAGTTGGCGTTGGAGGTTTATTTTTTACGGGGCTCCAACGCTGCAATTGACGACGTGGTGGTGGGGGAGGCGGAGGAGGAGGCACCGTGGTTGATTTTGGCGGTGGGCATGAGGCTTTTGCATGGCCTAAACGCCTGCATGATGTACAAAATAACGGCAAGTCTTCATATTCAACAGTCTGCAGTATAAAACGATTCGTTGCCTGCAGATAAAATTTTTTGGGCAATTCTTGAGAAACATCAACCTCCACACAAACCCTAGCGACTGAAGGTCTTAATCTATCGGACGTGGCAACATCAAGTTTTAAGGGGGATCCAATCGGCCGAACTGTCTCAAACAGTGCCTATTTACGATGAAGATGAATAGGTAAACCAGGCAATGCTATCCAGACAGGGACAATAGGAACATCAGTGGTTGGATCAAAGTCCACTGTCCATTTCGTAATACGCATGTGGCAGCCTGAGATATGCCATGATCGACGATAAAAGCAATGCAAATAATCAGTCTCATTCTTGAATTTTAGCAGTATATGAGTTTGATCAATTAGGGTTATCCGGAGATCCTGATGAAATCCGATTTTCTCAAAAACCTCTCTTATGACCTTCAATGGAGGTCGCCCATACCAGAATGTACCCACCAAAGAAAATTTGAAAGGTGCAGCAAGGGCATCAATTTCCGAATCCAAGAAGGAGATTAAGGGGATACCTTTGTAGAGAGAGACTGTCTTTGGTGAAATGTTTATATTTTCTGCGGAGGAGGCGCCGGCCACAACAGCCGCAAAGGATGGCAGCGGGATTTCCATATGTATAATCGATCAGAATTGAAATGGAGTGAGCGCAGGTATGTGGAATCGAGGACAGCGAAGGCAATGCCGGAGTCAGCGATCAATTCAGCGGCGCGAAACAGGATCGTGAGCGGCGGCAGCCACAGCCGCCAGAGAGCGTGATCGCCGGACCGTATAGGAGTTTTTTCAACACGCCACATACATACATACATACATACATATATACATACATATATATATATATTATCCATATTTGTTTTACGACAAACTATATACTTATATTCCGACGTTCCACCGACACATCATATATATTATAAACGTACGTCGACATCATACCACTATATACACATCATATTTATGAGTATATCATCATCATCATTCGTACCCAGTATATCCCAACGACAGCAAAAGCTATCGCTAGAGTCTGAGGAGGGTAAGTGGCAGGCAAACAATACGTCTGTCCCAAGGGATAGAGAGTTTGTTTCCAGTGAGACATCTGGCTCTATATGTACATGCATAAATGATACAACAATAGAGATATGATGTGCTAGTGTGTTAGTGAGGGAATTCAGAAAATACAAAGAGGGAGCTGTCGATATTAAAATACACATAACATGTATATGTATATATAATGCAAAATAACGGTAAAACATAAACAAACAAGTGCAAAGTCAACCTAAAGCGTAGATAGTGTCTGCGCCTATCTACATCCCTAAATATATTCTAAGGTGCCCCTGTATATGACCTATACCTCATTAACCTTAATCTTATGTCTCCATGAACTCCTATCCTGGACCATGTCCTCAGAGAGGTGCAAATCTAGTAGGTCGTGCCTAATCTGTTCATCCCAAGTCAGTTTGGGTCTACTTTTATTCATGTTCCCCTTTACAATGAGGCTTTTAGTTGCTCTGATCGACACCGTTGTCTATCTTTGCTTGACATGCCCAAACCATCTCATTCTTCCTTCCCTTATCTTATCTGCTATACTAGCCACCCTTAACATTTTTCGAAACACCTTGTTTCTGATCCGGTCTAGCCTTGTATGCTCACACATCCACCTCAACATCCGCATCTCTGCCACTTCCATCTTCTGCGATTGTAACCTCTTGATGACCCAGCAATCTGTCCCATATATCATTGCCGGTCGAACTGCCACCCTATAAAATTTTACCTTTAATTTAGTTGGGAAATTCTTGTCACACAGCACCCCTGAGGCCGCCTTCCATCTACACTAGCCTGCTTGAGTTCGGTGTGCTACATCACTATCTATGTCCCTATTATACTGTACAAATGATCCTA
The DNA here is from genome assembly GCA_036186865.1 of Eustoma russellianum. NCBI lineage: Eukaryota > Viridiplantae > Streptophyta > Magnoliopsida > Gentianales > Gentianaceae > Eustoma > Eustoma russellianum. The sequence continues at coordinate 19,391,326 of AP025043.1, read as the reverse complement.
GGTACTTGAACTTACTTACCTGTGGTACCACTTGACCATCGATGGTGAGCTAGCTATTCTCGCCGTCGGCTACGCCGCTGAAGGCGCACTGCAGATACTCGGTCTTAGAACGGCTAATCCTTAAGCCTTTTCTCTCTAAAACACATCTCCACTGCTCTAGTCTCCTACTCAGGGTATGTCTACTCTCCACGACTAATACAATATTGTCAGCAAAAAGCATATAAACCGAAAATTGTCGCATCGGGTGACTAGCGAACATTCACCGACATGTCACGTACTTACCATATTAAGATGGCCAGCCCACATACACTTAAAATGCTCAAAAATTTCATGGTACACATGTCAAATTCATTCCAAAAGTCATACCAAGTTTACACACATCAATCACCCACATTTTGGCTTGATTTGTGGAGAATTCAAACTTAAACTCTATTTTGTCACATGGGGAGGTTTTTCCTTTGCCATTGGAGCTGAATATATACCTTATTTTATGTATGCTGTGTGACATAATATATATTACATGTCTAAGAAGTTTGATTTTAATCGAAGAAAAATCACGTAATCGATTAAAGTCGAAAATTCGGTTTTTTACACTTCTACGTGGTTGGACGTTTTTGGTGTTGATGTCACATGTATCTAGGCATTTTTAAATATTCAAGACATAATAGAGTGTTCTAGAAAAATAAATTTAGGGCTGATTGTAATTTACCATGTGTGCAAAGATTGTGCTTCATTGTATAACAAAGTTTACCAAAAGAGAATTCAGCACATGTGCAGGAATTTTACACGCCATTTTCAGCTTTGTTGGAGCCTAGGTGGAGCTTATTTAACACTTTAATTGGTGGAGAATAAGCCACACATGATTGGTAACATTAAAGAAGGAAACACACAAGGAAACAATTCAAAATATAACACATGCTGAATTTTCAGCACATGTGCTTGTGCATGGCCTAACTTTTAACCACTTTGTGTCTTCAATTGTCTTCCAAAATTTAAAGGGATTGAATCATGATTATTTGAAAGTTATTCACCTTGATTTTGAGCACAGTTTCAGATTTATTTTTTGAAGAAATTCCAGCTCATTTTAAGTGTGCCAAAGTGGATTAAAGATGGCTTATCAAGAAGTGACAACTAGGCGAAGACAAGTCATTCGTCCAATCATGTTACGTCAGGTAAGAAAGGTTGTATCACCATCTATACAAAGCAATCTTCCAAGGGCATTCAAGACATTCTGAAAGAAGAAAATCAACCCTAGGGGGCGGCCAACATGTTACAAAAAGGAGCAAGATGATGCAAGACAAGGAAAAAGAAAAGTCGATATTCTTTCAAGTTCAAAAGCAAGACTACTCTCTTCTTCTTCCATTTTTTTCTCTTGATCTTAGCCTCAAGCCTATCATTCTTATATTCCATATATCATATAGGATTTTATTATACCACCTACACTCGTTCATTTCTTGTAAAAGGTTGATCAAGGTGTGATCAAACCTTCATTCGATCGATGGTGGTGTTTGTGATTGGTTTGTTTGATTGTAAAAAGGTAGAGTTGGTATTTAACTCCAGTCACCCTTGTGTTAAGGTGTTTTTGTATTTTGTAAAAACCAAGAAAGGTGTCCTCAAAGACTGGAGTAGGTTGTTTTAATCAAACCAGTATAAAAACCTTGGTGTTCTTACTTTTCAGCACTTTTACTTTCAGTTCATGTTTTCTGCATCATCTTTATTGTAATGGTAAAAATAGCAAACGATTTTCAAAAATCACAAAATTTTGTAGAAACATATCCACACGTTCTAGATTCATTTAGCACATGTTTCATATCATTTGGATAAGTATAAGCCAGTCAAACGTTAATAGTTCTAAGACAAGTGCAATCTAATTTTTAGATCTGCAAAGGTTGAAAAACATCAATGTGGTTGACATACTTGCCAAAGGAATTTTGAAAACCTGTTTCAACTCTTTAGAGTAAATATCCTAAGGGTCATTCCATAAAAGTTTCAAATTATTCGGAGTTGTAAATTAATAGGAATAAATTTTTCATTTTGAGGAACAGTTTCTGCCAGATTTACACAATTTGTACAAAAACGTGTTTTCAAGGGGTTAGGCTTGGAATTTTAATTTGAAATTTTTGTGAGACACTCACAACATCTGAGAGAACATCCTTACTGAATTTCATAATTTTTTGAAGTTTATAACTAGGCCATTTTGATAAATCAAATCAGAATCTAAAAACAAAAACTGTTTTCAAAAGTGAGTAATTTGGTTCAAAAAGTTTTAAAAACCAAATTTTCTGCACTCACTATTCAACCCTCCCTTCTAGTGGTGCTATACAGGTCCTACAGAAAGGAAATTTAGGAAGTTTAAGGAGGAAAATAGGAGTTTAAACGCGGTAAAGACAAGGGTATATTCGGCAATTCACTACGTATAAAATGTCCAATTCTTACACGCGCGAAACAACTCTCCAGCCAATGCAGATTTACAGCGCGTGCATCTCACAGCCCCCTGTGTTACTGCCGTAAAGTGATTGGTGCATTTTTAACTCAGATCACAGGGGAGGTTTTTGTATAAAAACAAAGGTAATTGTAATTAATCAAAACCACAAGGGAGGAAACTGTAAATTTCTCTTTAAAATATCTTTTAACTTCATCAAAATAATTCATATTCAAAAAAACCCTTTTTTTTGATGATTTCAAAACCAATGCTTTTAAAAGATATTTTTGTTTGAAAAAAATATATTTGAGATAGCTAAATGTTTTAAAACTTAGAATTTTATCTCCCCCCTTAGTCATTGCATTTACGGCCCCCTAATATATGAAACATTCTCAAGATTAGTTCAAAGACTCAAAAGCTCCCCCTCAATATGTAATCATCCCAAAACCAATAGACATGAAGTATACTTCAAAACTCCTCTTAGCACAAGCTTTCTTTGTGCATGCATCATACTCTAAGTATCACATGCAACATATAAATCTTGGCATATTCCTCCAACATATCAAAATTATGCCAAGCAAGCATACGGAGCTTACATATCCATATGTCAGCAAGCAAGCATACCAAGCTTATATATCCATCATATCCAATTAAGCATACTCAAAGGCAAGCAAGCATAACAAAGCTTACAGATCCATCATATCAAATAAGCATACGCAAAACATCAAGTCAAGCAACACACATATTAAGCAACAACTTTAGAGACTAATGTTTGCATCAATGTCTTCAGGTTGAGAGATCGATGTCTTCTAGTGAGGTTTCAGTTTTGCACCATACTTAATCGATCGATCGACGCCTCTTCTTTGAGAGACTAATGTACATATCGATCAATCGATGTCTTCACACTGAGTGATCGATGCTGGACAATGAGGTTTTAATTTTGAACCTTACCAACATCGATCAATCGATATCTCTTCTTTGAGAGACTGATGTATACATCAATCGATCGATGCGCTTCAACCTGAGAGATCGATGTTGGACAGTGAGGTTTTAATTTTGAACAATCCCTTCATAGATCGATCGATGCCTCTTGTTTGAGAGACTGTTGTACACATTGATCGATATATGTGAGAATCTATTTCTACAGTGTGTTTTTCTCATTTTATTTCAATTTCAAAGTATGAAATACCTTTTTAACTCTTTTTCAAACATATTTTAACATTATCAAAACAATTCATGTTCCAAAAATCTTTCTTTTTTGATGATTTCAAGACCACAAGCTTTTAAAAGATATTTTTGTTTTAAAAATGTTATTTGAGCTATTAAAGGTTTCAAACTAAGGTTTTAAGCAAAATTTTATATCACCCCTTAGTCAATGCATTTATGCTCTCCCTCAATATATGATCATAAACACATACTCAAGATTGCTTCAAGACTTCAAAGCCAATAGACAAGAGCAATAGAGACATGATGTATATCAAGTTCATTTCAAACTCTCCCTTAACACAAGCACTCTTTATACATCCATTATATTCAAAGGTCACATTAGCAACACATATGTCATCACATATTTCCCAACATATATCAACATCCATGCTACTCACATATACCATTTTTAATCTCATCACAAATATCATACATAAAGCTTATCACATATAGCATTTTCAAATTTGACATATAGTCTATTCATTTTCTCTCCTCTTTTGTAATTATCAAAACAAACAAAACAAATCAAACAACTTAACATGAAAAAACAAAACACCTTGATTTCATGCAAATATAACACAGTAAAAGTTTTGGTGCATCCTAAACTATGGCATAAAGCTAAATTTGGGCTATAGGAATGGTGGGATAGATGCTAAACCTAATCTTTGTTCGAAGAGAATGAGAGGCCTGGAATGCACACATCCATCTTCACTTTGAACCTTCTCAATTTGTTCTTGAGGGTGCTTACTTCATGTTGAAGTTCCGGAACACTTGTACATGTTCCATCACTTGTTCCTTCTTTGGTCTCCTGCATGGGAGCAACATCTTCCTCTTCTTCTGCTTCTTCTTCTTGGGCCATGCCTTTTTGGGCTTCCTTTAGAGATTTATGAATCTGTTGGATGTTGACTTTTTCATAAAAGTCCTTGTGAGAAATCTTTTCAATATGTGAGTCATCTAGGTTTATATCTGACTTTGTGAGTATGAAATAGATAAGTGTTGGAATACAAGCTACAGCAAATGAAGACTCAGACCAGACGCAAAAAGAATGACGCCAGTGTGTCAAGCAGTAGTAAATCTCTTTGAGGCATTTTATCGAACCGTTTCTTCTAAGAGTCGAACAGTTGTTCTGATGCATAATTCTCTATGAATTTTGTTTATTTTCATCAAGTTCTTGTACATAATTATTGTTTAATCAGTTTGATGACTTATCAGGATTTTCTCTGACAAAGATAGATGTTGGCAGTCTTTTCGACAGACTAGCCGTTAGGCCCTTCACCATGTTTATATGGATTTAATGCCTAAGTGAAGTGTTTGTCTCATTTTAAATGTTCATTGCATAGTATTTGACCTCATTTTTCCCTATATCGTATGCGAGCAATCGTGCTGTGCATGAGCTCAAATTCAATATTTTCTACTGTTCATCTTGATTGTCATCATCTCCAGCTAAACTCTTTGCATCTAGACTTAGAATTTGGAATCTGTTGAAAGCGATGTCCATCTAATCCTAGTCCTGCTGTTGTTCCTACTAAATCAACAGGAGTTAGCTCACACTATTGATTCAACTCCTGTCACATTAACAAATTACAAGCTAAATAGGAACAAGTATATGGCCTGATCTAGAATTTTAAAGATGTTTATCAGAGGCAAATGTAAGGAAGATTACCTTAATCCTAACAGTGATGGTCCTCATGAGAGTGATGCTCAATTTAAAATTTGAAACGCTGAGAAGTCCATAATTATGTCATGGTTGATTGGGCCAATGACCATCGATGTAAGTGATAACTTTATTCTCTATGATTCTGCTGCTGAGATTCGGAAAGCATCTCAAGAAATGTATACTAAGTTAGATAATATGTCTGCATTCTATGAACTTGATGGCATGCTTCACGGCATCAAGCAAAGGGACTCACTGTAAATGTGTATTTTAATGTGAATGTGTATTTTGGTCAGTTAAAATGGATTTGGCAATAGATTGATGTCTATGACACTCATAAATGGCCAAATCAAGAAGCTGATAAAATGTATAAGGGCATTACCGAAACCAGAAGAATCTTTAAATTCTTGGATTATTTGAACAAGGAATTTGATGCTCTTAGAGGACGGATCCTTGGCACTAAGCCACTTCCTTCTATGAATAATGTATTCTCTGAGATAAGACATGAGGAGAGTAGGATCAAACTTATAATGAGCTCTTCCTCCACAACTGAAGGAATAGCAATGGCTGTTTCCGCACCTAAAAACACTAAAATTAAGAATTTAGAATCGTAGATTGCAATAAGTTGAACGATACACGTCAAGTGAGGTAAGTAGAAGTTTGTAAGTCCTAATGATAGAGAATTTAGTTAAAGATTATAGTACACATAAGAACTGATCTTAGAAGGCTGTTGATGTTGCAGATATAAGTATGTTATAAACTGACAGTTGGGGTATGAAACACCATGGTATGATGATAATACCCCTAAGTTTGATAGTATAGTATAAGAAGAAAGGTTATGACATCAAATAAGAGGAGAATAATGAACCTGGAAACTACCTTGCGGGGTACCAGGAATGAGTTTCGAGGCCTTAGCCTACGATAAGGAAGTGAAATGGTTAACGTATCACAATAGGCAATGGATATTTAATTTGATAAAAACATATATGAATGAATTAGGTAGAGCCATACTAAGTCGTTAATCACATCATACGTAAGTTTCGAGGACGAAACTTATTGTAAGGGGGGATGAATGTTATGTCCCGTTATCTTTTAACGTAAATGGCATGCGACACATGCACACACGTAGCACAAAGATAGAAGACATATAAATATATATAAATGCATAGTGCACGGTAAAAAGAGAAGGGAAAAGAAAATAAAATAGATAAATACAAACATAGGATCCTAATATGATTAGGAATTGAATAGTAGATAAGTTTAAATCAAATTACAAATTTAAATTTAATTAGGAGAAGATATAGTTTTAATTAAACACAAGTCTTAAGTATCATAGGATTCTACCTAACCTACAACTATATGTATACACACATAACGCAACTTTTAAATATTCATCAAAAAAATTAAAAAAAAGGGGGCAGCCATCATAAACATGAAACCAATCGGCAGCCCTATTTTCTTCCAAGAATTTAACTTCTCCATTCTTCATAACTTAAACAAACGGCAGCTAAATTCCCCCACACATTCAAGCTTTCTGCTGCCACCTGATGCTTCCAACATTCAATTTCTCCAACCCTCATATTTGCTTCGGCCAACATATCTTCTCCAAGAATTGCAACTTCGGCCGCCAGCCCTTGGAGCAAGGAAAAAGTGATTTTCAATCCGTTCAGCCCCGATTCTTTGTATATCGCGTATAATCGAGACATGAGACAAGTACTCTTGCTATATTTGCTATGTCTTTTTCCAACATTATTATGTTATTTTCATACCAAAAACGGATCATGCATTAATACTTTTGGTTGCATAGTTGGTTGAATTATATTTTTTTTTTGAGGAAAATTTATTTATTTAGAATAAAGCCTCACTTATGGCGGAGGAAAACCATATTACATCAGTTCAGAGTATGTGAACAAGTGAAATAACGATCTAAGGATTACATATCTCCAGTCATATATGATATGCCGCATTAAAACCTTGCTAGGTAAAACCACCCTTGTGGATAAAACCCTAGCGAAGGAAAAAGCGTACATATTTATATGACTATCATTGAAATGCATAGAATGTAAATATGAGTACAAATGTTGGTATCCTTGAAAATGGCGCCAGGATCGGATTAAGCTGAAAGTACGATGCGGCAGTGTCACCTCCAGTAGTCCCGTCATATCAATCCAAGGGTTAGGCTTGTGAATGAGTGTGAAGTTCTCCAAGAAAGAAAGACCAGCAGTTGGCAGCGCCAGACGTAATCCAAGACATGAAATAGAATACACCAAGCGGTAGTTATAACACAGTGGAGAATATGAAATATAGGTCAATAGATAAGCAGACATACCGAGCCTGCCTGGATCCCCGAGGAAACAGGCAGGATGTGTCAGAGTTCGCCAATCCTTGTGGAAGACATAGATAGTGAGCCAACGCCAAAGTTCTTGCCCCAAATGCGTTCCCCTCCACGTATAGTCAGTTGCGCAAGATGAATATCCCGCAATGTGAAGGTTCCTGGAATCAGCATGCATGAGAGATTGCCAGCACACAAATATACATGCAGCAGCCAAACCAAAATATATATTACACAGGTTTAGTAAAATTAGCCCAATAAAGTAAATCGATAGAATATTGAACCCACCAAGGCTGCCTGCACTAGGAATAGCGCAGGCAGCAACAGTATTACTGTGCCATACATTGCAAACGCCCATGATCTTACGTATCGCAGCATGTACCAAAACCGGTCGAGCATCCTCATCAAAGGTATTAGGTGTACATGGAAAAATAATATGTGTGTAAGCATGGGGAATGCTTATGCTAAATAGGAAAGAAAGAACAGCCAACATACCCGGCCTGCCTGTACTCCACCAAGTACAGGCAGATAAAAATTGTGTAAGCCAATCCATTTGGAAGACGTTATGTTGACTGTCTACGCACTGTGACTGACGTGAGGTCCAGTGAAACTGCTGCCCTGACAATTGATGGCAGGCTAGAGGCTGTGAAAAATGAAGTGCATGGCGACATCATTGCATGCCGAGCTAAGAAATGAGCTGGCATATTTGCCTCTCTGAACACGTGATTAGTTTCCAAGTGATGGCGTGTGACCAACAACTTTAATAATTTCAGATGGAAGTTTCCGAAGATCGATTGATGTTGCCCTAAACGTTGTAGCAGTTGTGCGCAATCAGTTTCCATAATCAGGGATCTGTATAATGGTAGAAAATATAACAAGCCAAACAGTGCCGTCTGGATTTCAGCCTGTAGCGGTGTACAGGATGGGAGGCGGAATGCGATGGCACGCACACATGCGCCACTAAAGTCACGCAGAATGGCGCCTCCTGCCGCATTGAAACGTCCAACCGCTGCATCAACATTGAGTTTAAATCGGCCTGATGGTGGAGTAAGCCACTTAATCACTTGAAGACGCGGAGGGCGGGGCGTTGGAAGCCATGATAACGGCGTAAATGGACCTGCTGCCAATTTAGTTCCATGAATCGTATAACCCCACATATGAAGATCAAAGTGAATTGTGCGCCGAAATGCAGATATAGAAAAGGAGATCTGATCCCCATATACCAGATTGGCATAGGCACGCCATATATTATAAGCTATAATTGCCGGGACCACAATCTTAAGCACCCCATCTAAAGAAGAAGTGGATGACCTGTACCACCAAGCTAATAAGTATTGTCTTAGCGATAAATTTGTGGGAAGTACACCCTGCAGTTCCGAGGCAAAGAACATCCACACAGGCTGAATTGTGGAGCAATAGAGAAAAATATGATCAACAGAGGAAGAATGCCGCTTGCAGAATGGACACTGCGTGGGACGAGCTGTCAAATAAGAGCCTATATAGTCTTCAAGTGGTAAAGCCGCATGGAATAAACGCCATAGGAATAATCTGATGGATGGCGAATGGTGTTTGAACCAAATGAACTTTGCGGAAAGCAATGTGGGTCGCGATATATATATAAAATTGAGTATATATATATATACTCAATTTAAAATTGAATTATATATAAAATTGAATATAAAATTGAATTAAAATTGAATTATAAAATTGAATATATAAAATTGAATTATAAAATTGAATATATAAAATTGAATATATAAAATTGAATTTTATATATATATATATATATATAATTGAGTATGGTATTTATATATATAAATATAGGTTTGAAGAAGCAATAGTGCTGCCGAAATTGAGTTGACAGAAGAAGAAGAAAAAAAATAATAATAAAAGCTACGGCCAGTTTTTATAAAGGAGTTGATGTATATATTATTCCATGGCAAAATGTGTCTCTTGCAAATAAATTGCAGCAAGTTGTTGATATTTGCATGGGTGAATATTTTTGAAGAACGTTTTGAAAAACTTTGGGCAGTGCATGGAATATATATATATATATTTATATGATTGATGAATAAAAAATATATACATATCTATATATATATATATATATATGTGAAACCGAATGGTCTTTAAATAAAAAGGAGATTTGATTTCCGGAAGGTAATATATGAATATAATATATATATATATATATAGAGGGTTGTATGTTAAAGGAAATTGTAAGATTTCTCACAGTGGGCGAAGTCTCATTTCAAATGTGCTTAAGCTAGAATTGTATTTTAGGTATTGATTTTTATACTACAATTGTTTAGATTCGAGACTAGAAGAGAAGAAAGTTAATTCGTCAAAAAGGTAGGTGCCTCTTCCCCCTCAAACAGATATCATTCATGCATGCTTTAATGGTATACTAATGTGTTTCGTGTTTTATTTGTTTAAGTTGTAATTTTTGTTTCGTTGTTTTTATTTGTTTAAGTTGTAAATTTTGTATATGTTGGAAAGCATGAGATATATTGTTTATGGCTGCTATGTGCGTGTATGTGTGTGAAATTGGTGGTATGATTGAATCGAAAACAAAATATCCTTAAAAAATGGGGAAAAGGGGGAATTTTTACATTAGGAGCCTTTAAAAAGTTGTGTTTTGTCCTTATAATAGGTTCCTATAGACTGGAAATAGGAGAAAATGGGGGTTGGGATCGAAAAACAAATCACAACGCGGGCTGTCACTGGAGGAGCAGCCATTAAATAAATAAATAAATAATTAAAGTAAGACGGAGAATAGGCCAGCCAACGGACCGGGTAGACTGGCCAGCGGGTCGGACCGAAGGCGGCCCTTTAACCTCTCAAAAAAAATGTATCGGTTCTGGCGGATCAGGCCAGGACAAAAATATAATTAAATATCAATAAGAATTCAAATAAATTCAAGAAATATAAAAGGTTAAAATTAAATTATTTTCACTTAATTTCTGAAGTTTGGTAAATTTAAGTAATTAAAAAAAATTAATAATAATAGATAGAAGTAAGTAATGGAAACATAGGAGAAATTAGTAGAAAATTCTAGTAAATTAATACAAGCTAAGGAAAAAAATAAGGGGATGCTAAATAACAACTTTCCAATATTCGTAAAATTTATGAAACTAAATCTTGAGTGCCGGAGATGGTGAGGATGAGCGTACGGGTCCCAGACGACTATTGTTGAGTGCCGAAGTTGGTGAGGATGGGCGTACGGGCCCCAGGCGACTTTGTTGTTGCATTCATGACACGTGCATTGCATTTGGAGTGGGCTGAGATGTACGGGTCTCAGACGCTCGAGTGGAGTGGACCATGGTGTACGGGCCATGAGCATGTGGTTATGATGGATCATGGTGTACGGGCCATGGATACTTGGTTATGGTGGATTGTGGTGTACGGGCCACGGGCATCGGTTGGGGTGGATCGTGGTGTACGGGCCACGGGCATCCGCAAGGGTGGATTGTAGTGTACGGGCTACAGGCATCCATGCAATCCCGGGATCATGCATTGCATATAGGTCTAGGGCATGTTGCATGACATGATTCTTGTTGCGTGTGACACGTTAATTGAGCATGTATCACGTACTTGCGCATTTTTATGTAGAGTGCTTTACTTACTGCATTTACTTTATCTTATGCATATTATCTTATCTTTATGTGCTATGTGGTTATATCATATCTATGTGCTATGTGGCTATATCATTTCGGTATGCACGTTTTGTATTGGTTTGAGGCGGGCATCTACGGGGTGATTTCTGTCACTCACCCCTACTTCCCAGGTGAGCCGGATGAGGACTACGAGCATTTCTTCGTTGAGGACGGGACGGACATAGCGGAGTGGGCTGGTTGATAGCTGCATCTAGGTTATGAGGGGGCTCTGCAGCTGTTTGTGTTTACTTTGAGGATTTTTTTCAGACTTCTCTATTACTTTTATTATCAGAATTTTGATTCAGTAATGTAATGACGATTATTGGAGTTTAATTTAAGTTATGATTTACGTTTCCGCAAGAAAAATTTCTACGTCATTTCTGACATGTAAGAGATTAATGTGACGCCTTGTATTCTCCTTAGTGAGATACGGCGGGTGCACTGTTTCCGATGCTAGGGCTCGGGAGCGGGGCGCTACAATATGTTATTTAGTTTATTTGCACATCTAAAGATAGCATAAAAATCTAAGTAGCATATGTTTATCAAATTAAAGTTTACTATAGTTGCATATCTTAATATATCTCAAAGGAGAATTTTGATATGCATTTTACGTCAGTCTCCATTAGAATGTGAATTTCTGTGATCCATTACTTGCAGTACCTATTTTTACTTTGTTACTTTCACATGTTGTGTCCATTTCTTTATTCAACGGTTTGAATTTCTGAATGGAGTGATGAAATCCAGTTCCACTTAGGTACGTTGGACTTGGATATGTCACTCAAAGAGGAGAAACCAGGTGACATCATTGATGAGAGCAGTGATGATGATAAGTAGCATTATAGAGCCTGGGAAAGGTCAAACCGATTGAGTTTAATGTTTATACGAATGGCAGTTGCAGCAACATTAAATCTACCCTTTCTAAAACTGAAAGTGCTAAGGAATTTATGGTGAATGTGGAAGATTGTTCTCAGAGTGCTGACAAGTCGTTTACTGGTACATTAATGAATAGTTTGACTACTATGAAGTATGATGGCTTGCGTACTATGCAATAGCAAATTCTTGAATGTGAAATTTGGCAACAAAATTAAAGAAGTCAATATATGGACTTAAACAAGCTCTCCGACTGTGGTACCTCAAATTTAATGACATTGTGACCTCGTTTAGTTTTAAAGATAACACTGTTGATCGGTGTATATATATATACGAAAGTCAGTGGGAGCAAGTTTATTATCCTAATCTTATATGTTGACGATATTTTGTTTGCCGTTAATGATCTTGGTCTATTATACGAGACTAAGTAATTTCTCTCCAAGAACTTTGAAATGAAAGATACGGGTGAAGCACTATGTGGTCGGGAATGAAATTTTCCGTGATAGATCACAAAGAGAATTATGATTATCTCAAAAGACCTATATGAATAAAGTTCTTGAGAGATTTAATATGGAGAAATGTTCAGCAGGAATAGTTTTAATACAGAAAGGGGACAAGTTTAGTTTAAAACAACTCCGCAAAGTGAATTGGAAAGAGAAACAGATGAAAAGTATTCCTTATGCATCAATCATTGGGAGCTTAATGTATACTCAGACCTGTACCAGACAAGATATTACCTTTGCTGTCGGAATGTTAGGCAGATATCAAAGCAATCTTTGGATGGATCATTGAAAGGCAGCAAAGAAAGTTTTCACATACTTGCAAGCAACTAAGGAATACATGCTCACTTATAGAAAAACATGTCAATTAGAGTTAATTAGAAATTCAGATTTAGATTATGCGGAATGTGTTGATTCAAGAAAATCAACATTTGGCTATTTGTTCCAATTAGCCAGAGGGGCAATCTCGTAGAAAAACGCAAAGCAGTCGGTCATTGCTGTTTCTACCATGGAGGCTGAGTTTGTGGCATCTTTTGAAGACACTATTCAAGGTTAGTGGCTGCGGAATTTTATTTCATGGCTTATAATTGTCAACTATATAGCTAGGCCGCTGAAAATTTATTGTGAAAATCCCGCAGTAGTCTTCTTTTCTAAAAGCAACAAGTACTCTAAAGGTGCTAAGTATATGGAGATAAAGTATTTTGCCGTTAAAGAAGAAGTTCAGACACAAAGAGTGTCAATTGGGCATATTAGCACATGTCTTATGGTAGCAGATCCATTAGCAAAGGATTGCCATCAAAGACATTTCATGAGCATGTTGAACGTATGGGTATTGTTAGACGTCATGAATAATATGTATTGATGTATTGACACTCTGTGCTCAATAAAAGTTATTTTTCCTTTTTATTTCCTATTTCTGACTATGGCGTGAACATAAGTTTGTCAAAATTATGTTATAGGAATTAATATTTATTAAAGTTGTATCTTATTCTTCATTAAATGTTGTAGTAAGGACAAGTTTACTGATGTAGTACATAGGATGGGGTTTATCAAATTGGATGATTTACAACCGTCATGACTCACATTAGACTTTACTTACTTACAGCATTATAGAGACCAATATTATGTTTGAAGGATTTAATTATATATTAAATTGTACATTATCGTTTTATAGATCATATAAGATGTCACAAGGAACAAGTAGGAGAATGTAAGGTTGTGTTCCTTGTGAATTATGATTATATGATTTATAATTAAATCCTAATTGGTTATTTGTAAAGAGTTATCTTAAAGGGTTATGTCGTTTAAGTTAAGAGACATAATTCTTCATTAAAGGGACATGTTCATTTATCAAAGGGGTGTGAATCCAAAAGTCATGATGGAATGTACCTTTTCGCTGCTTATAAGTATAGATAAAGGTTCTCTCTTAACCCTGTTTATTTGGTTTTACTTATCCATCGAAGTAAACGTTAAAGGGTTAGCAGAGAGAAACCTCCATTCAAGGTTGGAGTTGTCTACATCAAGGTTGAAGCTTTCGTTCGTCAAAGACGCTACCGCTCACCGAACCATACAGAAAGATTCGCTTTCTCTAATTATCGTCTTTGAATTATTGTGAAATGATTGTCCATGTGAATGGATAGATTTCTAGATCCTAAACAATTAATCGCTTACAGCGTTGACTTCAAAGAAGAAATCACCACAACAACACAAAAACCGATTAAATACAAAGTGAGGACACAAAAACAAACATATTCAACCACAACAAAATATACCCCGACTTCAACCAACACCAAACAGCTAACGTTAAAAGGTTATATGTTTCAAACCCAATTCACCATAGAAAAAAACATACATACATATTTTGTCTAATTTTCATTATGACAACCAATTGGGTAATCATGGTTTTTCAAGGTTATCTAGCGCCTTTATATATCCAACGTGTGTTTTAAAAATCAGAAAACTAGCCTTAAACAAGCAGAATCCTACCAAAATAGTGGCATAAATTCACATCATCATCCAATGCGTCACGTTAGCAAATTAATGCATATTTCGCATCTTATGAAAACAACAAGACGCAACAAAATATATCAAAACAGAATATTTGATTAGTATTTGATTTAAGGATAGGATCTTGATAAGATATGGTAATATTTTGAAAACCATATCAAAATCATTTCAAATCATTTCCCTTTCTTTAGATAAGTTAGAATGTATTGCTATAAATTGTATGTATCCGAGAGTTTTCTAATCAATGAAAAGAAATCTTTTATTCAAGATTATTTGTTTTCATGGTATCAGAGCAAGTTCCTGATCCGTGGACTCAGAGAAAACAGAAAACTTTCTTCATCATCGTCATTTGAAAAAAAGGGAAAAGACTCAGAAAATTGTTCTTCGTCGTCGTCTTTTGAAAAAAAAAGGGAAAGACTCAAAAAATCTTACTTTATTCTTCCTCGCCCAAACCTTTTTTTCCCGGCCCACAGACAGTGATCAAGAGGTAGCATCATGATGGACACAGGTACACCTGGACAAAAGAATGACGAGTTGGTCATTCAGCTCGTCAATTTGCTACAAAATAGCTTAAGCTCCACAGTCACCACAGAGGATTTATCACTTGGATTTAAGTTCAATGTGGATAATTACCCCCTTTGGGATAATCTCATTAAGAAAGCAATTGGAGGACGTGGGAAAACGCGGCATCTCACAGGCGTTCCCCCACCGCCGCCGGCAACAGATCTCAGTTATGCCCAGTGGGAGCAACAAGATCACTTGGTATCCACATGGCTGGTACAAAATATTCAACCACGCCTAGCGAATAATATTTCACAATATCCGACCACAAGGACTCTCTAGGAAGGACTTGCTACCACGTTCGGGACAGGAGGAGACACCTTACAGGTGTTGACCTTCACATAAAGGCCAACACCATTGGACAAAACGGTGGAAGTTTGGAAGATTGCTGGAACTGTCTACAGGGAGTGTGGATGGCTATAGACGGTAGGGATCCTAATCCAATGAAGGACCCTACGGACATAGCCATCTACAACCAAACCAAAAAATTTAGGAACAGAGACTATTTCAACTCCTCACCGCGGCTGATGACAAATTTGAGAGTGTCAAACAGGACCTCTTAAAACAAGAGCCATTACCCACGGTGGAGCTGGCATACGGAGCAATCCGGTGGGAAGAGGCCCGGATTGGGATTTTACTGGGCGTACCTTCAGATACAGAGTCATCATCAAGTATTTGGACAGGGCTAAAGGCTCAAGGCCGACTGGGCAGGACTCAATCAGCACCACCACGCTCACCGCATTCATCGCGTGATGGTCACAAAGAAGACAAGTCAAAACTCAGATGTACTCATTGTGGAATAAAAAAGCACACCAGAGAGACCTGTTTTCAGTTGGTATGATATGCGGAGTTATGGGAAGCACAGGGCCGAAAGCGACCGGAGAAGAAGCCATCAGCCACCGGGAAAGGAGCCACCGCCATCAGCAGTGGAGGAGCTCTTGGGGACATCCCAGAAAGGGCCAAAGCTAGCAACTCCATGGCAGCAGAGGCTGAGTTCCCAGGTAAGTTACAGGGGAGCAATGGAAAATAGACGACACAGAAGGAAAGAGAAGGCTCTAGAGAGCCTACTGTTTTTAAGACCGCAGTCTCCAAAAATGAGAGAGTCGAAAGTTCTTGAGAGGGGGAGAAAAAAGGCCCTATTTTAATTTACTCTACCCAGGCTGCATTTTCACTTTTACACTCACCTCCTTCTAGACCTTTCCCCTGCCGACAGCCTGCCTTTCCCAGCGGGCCATCTCCCTTGCCCAGTGATCAGCCCCCTTGCCTACCCTTTGCAAATTCCACTTTTACCCCTACAATCTTCTCCACTACACACCAAAGAACCATACATACCGATGCTACACCCGACAGTGCCCCAAAATATTCTGGCTGGATTTTAGACTGCGACGTAAATGACACAATGTCCTATGATCTTTCTGACTTCTCTAACCTTACTCACCCACATAAAACCCGAATTGAAACTGCCAATGGTGACCAAGTTCCCGTTAAGGGCACTGGCTCTATTTCTTTCCTCTCCAATCTAACTATACATAACTGCCTCTATGTTCCCTCTCTCTCTCATCTAAATTATTGTCTGTTAGCCATCTCACTTCTGATTTAGATTGTGCCGTTCTAATCTATCCTCGTTTTTGCTTATTGCAGGACATTCACTCGAAGGTGATCTTTGGACGTGGCAATGAGCGTGATGGTCTATACTACTTAGACGAGGTTTCTCAAACGATTCGGTCCATGCTTGCTCACCATACGGTCCAATGGTAACTTTGGTTATGGCCCCGTCGATTAGGCCACCCATCGTTCGGGTATCTTAAGACTCCTTTTCTTACTTTATTTACTACATCTACCCCTGATTTGATTTGTGAGACATGTATCCGTTTTAAACAGCATAAAAGTAGCTATCGCCCTATAAATACACATGTTGATTAGGTTTTTTCTTTAATACACTCTGATGTTTGAGGTCCATCCCAGGTTCCAACTCCCCAAGGTTTTTGCTATTTTATCACTTCCATTGATGACCATTCACGCATGACTTGGATTTATTTCCTTAAACACAAATCCAATGTTAGACTCGTATCCACGAATTTATTGCTATGATTCAAACGTAGTTTCAGACTACTATCCGTATATTACGCTCGGATAATGGCGGTGAATACACAGCGGCCAGTCTTCAACGATTCTTTAAAACTTGTGGTATACTCCATCAAACCTCTTGTCCCACACCCCTCAACAAAACGGGGTTGCGGAAAGAAAAATTGGGTTATTCTAGAAATGACTCGAGCCATGGTTCTTGAATCTGGCGTTCCGGCTTCCTTTTGGCCAGAAACAGTTGCTACGTTAGCCTACCTTCTCAATTGCCTACTAAAATTCTGGACAAACACACACCTCTTCATGTCCTCTCCACTCAGATATCTGTGCCCTCATTATTTACATTTCCTCCTAAAGTGTTTGGTTGTACTGCCTTTGTCCATGTTCCTAAAACTGAATGCACCAAGTTGGATTCTTGTGCCCACAAATGTGTCTTTGTTGGGTATGGCACTAACCAAAAATGGTATCGATGTTACAATCCCTCTACTCGCCGTCTCTATGTAACTATGGATTGTGTTTTTTTCGAATCTGAGTATTTCTACTCTTCTATGTCTTCCCAGTCTTCATTCCAGGGGAGAGTGAACCAGGTGTGGTACTCGAATGGTTGACTAACCAAAGGACGCCAGAGACTGTACAACAAGAACAAGCAGGTGGCGCCACCAAGCAGACCTTCACTCAGGTAGAACAGTCAGCAGTGCTAGATTCCTAGACTCCCCGGCGGTAAATGTTCCTGAGGTAAGACAAGAACCTGTTAGCCCCGTGTTAAATTCAGAAAATATTGGTATGACATCTGAAATGCAGATCCGTGTTCTACTACCCAGAGGTAATAGGGGAGTACCGCCCAAGAGATATTCACCAGAGACCAAGACCTATAATATACGACATCCAATTACTGTTTCTTAAGAAGAGGAAGGACGTGGACTAAGTGATGTGGCCAGTGAGGTTGAGTTACCCCAAACTGTGGAAGAAGATTGTCAAATTCAGGAATGGAGGAGTGCAATGAACAAAGAAATGAGAGCACTAAGAAAGAACGAGACGTGAGAGAAATGTGCACTACAAGAAGGGAAGAAACCCGCAGGATGCCGGTGGGTATTCACGATCAAAGGAAGGTCAGATGGAACAATAGAAAGATACAAGGCCCGACTAGTTGCAAAAGACTACACTCAGACATATGGGATCGACTATGACGAAACCTTCTCACCAGTGGCTAAGATTGATACTATCAGGGTACTTTTCTCAGTGGCAGTGAACAAAGGTTGGCCTCTACTCCAATATGATGTAAAAAAATGCTTTTCTTCATGGCGAGTTGAAGGAAGAAATGTATATGGAAGCACCTACTGGATTTACTGAGGAGTTCAACAAAAATGAAGTGTGTCGCTTGAGAAAATCTCTATATGGCCTAAAGCGGTCTACGAGGGCTTGGTTTGGAAGATTTACAAACGTTATGAAACAGATTGGTTATCAACAAAACAATGCTGATCATACACTGTTTGTGAAGGAGAAAGGTAACCTAGTAACCTGTTTAATCATTTATGTAGATGACATGATCATCACGGAGAGTGATCAAGATGAAATAAAAGAACTTCAGAAGCAGTTGTTTATGGCATTTCAAATGAAGGACCTAGGAGATCTGAAGTATTTCTTGGTAATAGAAGTAAATCGCTCAGAGGAAGGGATTTTTATATCCCAGCAAAAGTACATACTAGATCTGTTAGCCGAAGTAGGGATGTTGAAGTGCAAGCCAAGCGAAGTTCCAGTAGTAGTCAATCAGAAACTAGTGTTCTCAACAGAAGTGCCATTAGTGAACAAGGAACAGTATCAGAGGTTAGTTGGAAAGTTGATTTATTTATCCCATACTCAGCTGGATATAGCTTACGCCGTTGGAGTAGTAAGCCAGTTTATGCACAAACCACAAAAAGAACACTTGGAAGCAGTAATGAGAATAGTGCGGTATCTTAAAGGAACTCCCGGTCAAGGAATATGGTTCAAAAAACATGGTCACTTGGATATTGAAGTTTATACCGATGCAGATTGGGCGGAAAACCCTAATGATCGTAGATCTACGTCAAGATACTTTGCCTTGGTTGGAGAAAACCTAGTCACATGGAGAAGCAAAAAAACAGAAGGTGGTTGCATTGTCTAGTGCAGAAGCGGAGTTTAGGGGAATAGCCAAAGGTGTTATGAAGGTTCTGTGGCTAAAAAAGGTACTAAAGGACTTGGGGTACTCAGTGAAACAACCACCAAAGTTGAAGTGTGATAACAAGGTGGCTGTGAGTATTTCAGAAAATCCTGTGCAGCATGATAGGACCAAGCATGTTGAAGTAGGCAGACATTTTATCAAGGAAAAAATTAAAGGAGGCATAGTCGAGATTCCTTTTGTACGATCAGAAGATCAGTTAGCAGATATACTCACAAAAGCAATCACTGGAAAGATCTTTAGCTCAACGCTGTGCAAGTTGAACATTGGAAGCTTCAATGATCAACTTGAGGAGGAGTGTTAGGATACTGGTATATCAAAACAGAATATTTGATTAGTATTTGATTAAGGATAGGATCATGATAAGATATGGTAATATTTTAAAAACCATATCAAAATCATTTCAAATCATTTCCCTTTAGATAAGCTAGAACGTATTGTTATAAATTGTATGTATCCGAGACTTTTCTAATCAATGAAAAGAAATGTTTCATTCAAGATTATTTGTTTTCAAAATATATGAAAGATTGCATAAAGTCATTACATGAACCTTTATCGCCAAGCTTTTCACCAATCCTTCAAGATATGCGCATTATTCCTACGACCTACTCGCTTAATAAATAAATACAACAACAACAATCATATTTCGCTTAATAAATAAATGAAAAATAAAAAACTACTTTGACCCTACTCAATTTTTTTAAACAACTTAGAAATCTTATTGTCAAAACAATACTCATAGTGCATAAAAGCATCTACAGTTTCATAATACTGAAAAAGGTTATGGGGAGAAAAAATCACATGGAGTTTCTTTACCCTTTCCCCCCTTTTTATTTCCTTTGTATTTTTGGAGAGGGGGGGGGGGGGGATCAGGCTCTGCCTCTAGGTTAGTGTTTTTTGAACTTCTAGTTTCTATTTTACCTTTTTTTAAAACCCTTTTTCAATGAAAAAGGCATTTGAGAAAGTTATTTGTTTCAAATATTATGACAAGAGAAATTTAGTTAAAATTTTATACGAACTATAATTTGAGTATAAGTATAAATTTCATATAATGCAGATATCTAGTGACTTTCTTTTTCTAAATTTTTTAAGGCAATTTATAGTGAATAGGAGCAATTAAAATCTTTAGATGATTGGTGACTTGGAAAAGGAAGAAGCGTGTGAGCTTTAAAACAAATGCTGATGAGAAAAAGAATTGATATTATGCAAATGGTTGGTGAGTTTGATATTGGAAGTTTATGCTTGTTATTGGAACCTCTTTTTTCTTTTTTTGGTTTAAAGTGATGGCGGTTGTGGCGGCTACTCCTTTTCCGGATGAGATCTG
Organism: Eustoma russellianum; assembly: GCA_036186865.1. Classification (NCBI taxonomy): domain Eukaryota; kingdom Viridiplantae; phylum Streptophyta; class Magnoliopsida; order Gentianales; family Gentianaceae; genus Eustoma; species Eustoma russellianum. Next base: position 19,370,515 of record AP025043.1, on the reverse strand, counting down.
ACGAGGAAGAATATGAGCTAGAATATGAGGTCTCCAATCACGCGACGCCACGTGTACAAAAGGACTTTTTTAAAAAAAGAAAAAAAAGTAAACAGCGGGCCCTTTTATACACGTGGCGTCGCGTGATTGGAGGCCTCATATTCTACCTCATATTCTTCCTCCTCAGATCTCATGCGCTCCTTTTCACTTTTCATTTTTCAATATTTGGTCCACAATTTTATACCGACAATGGACTAACTTTTTAGTTGTTTTCTTTTGTCAACTTTCCCACTCACCGGTTATGCGGAGTACACTGTTACGATAAGATATTTTACTTCCAAAAAATATTATCAGATCTAATTAAATAAATGATTATTTAAACATAATTTAAAATTAAATTGTCAAAGTATTTTAAGCATTATCTTTTATAATTTGATCAAAACATTTTACACTTTAATAAAATTTGATCATAAAAAACAACACATGCTCAGTATATCTCAACGACATCAAAAGCTATTGCTTGGGTCTGAAGAGAGCAAATAAACAACATTTTCATCTCAAAATATAGAAAGTTTGTTTCTAGTGAGACCCTGCTGCATAGATGAAATAATTATAAAGATACAGTGTGCTAGTGTATGTATTATTAAAGTAATTTAACAAATACAAATAATGCATAAACTGTTTCGTTAATTGACGTATTGAAATTTTTTTAGATTTGATATTAATTGTTTTTGTCTTATCAATTCCGCTAATATTCTTAGAAATGCTTAGGAAGAAGAAGTATTTAAATACATTTTCTTTTCCCTCCCTCTCTTAAGTCAGGTGCGATCGTGATCCTTCTGAGCTTTCTGTATCTGCCAGCGTCTTAAGACCAAAATCTTGTGCCTCGTTTTATCTTTTGTAAACAATATATTTGAAATTTTCTCACCCAGTGATCATAATCAACTGGAGTAGTATATAATTGCTCAAGCTCTTGCTGCAAAATTCATTGGATTTGAGGTTTCCATTTTTTTCCTTTCTCAGTAGGACATGCCTGCCATCTACACTTGGATGACAGATCTTATGCTTGTCTATTCTTGGATGGTCATGTTTATTACTTCTTCATGTTTATCCTTTTTTCTTTTCCTTTTGGGTTTCTTTCTGGAAGAAGGGTTTTTCAGTTTTGATATGGATTAGTGCTTTTTGTTGTGTGTTTTTGGATTGGGAAATAAATGTGGGATCCCTTTTGGCAATCAATAAGAACTGGGTGCTAAACAAGCAATTCCTTCAAGGAGGAGCTTCTTTATTTCTTTCTCAATACTTCCTGAGCTTTATCTAATCATGGTCATATGTGTGTTTGATTTGGTGGGGGGGGGGGGGAGGAGGGAATTGGGTTCGAGAATTGGAAGGTGGTGGTGGTAATTGGGGCTTGGATGGTAGTAAGTGCAAGTTTTACACTTTTCTCCTTTTTATTTTCATAAGTGCTGACTTTATAGTAGTTTTGGATATTCTAGGATAGTTTTCATTCTTCTTTCCCCGCTACATCTACCTTTGGTATTTGCAAACATTGATTGCACTCAGATTGTCTACACAGATTGTTAGCAGATGTCTCATGGTGTTCCAATTTTTTTTTTAATGCAGGATTGTCAGTCCTTGATTAGGAAAAGGGGAATTCATCACTGGAAATACAGCAGCAAATGGCATCCTCCACCATTATTACGGCTTTAGCTTCTGCAGTTTTTGAGTGGTTTCTTATTTTATTGCTCTTTATAGATGCTGTTTTCTCATATATGATTACAAAGTTTGCCCGCTGTTCTCGGATACCAATTCCCTGCTTACTGTGTTCAAGAATGGATAACATTCTGGGTAAAGAAAAAGCAGGCTTCTGTGAGGATTTGTTTTGTAAGAACCATAAACTGAAAATCTCTTCTTTAGTTCTTTGTTACCTTCATCAAAACCTTGTTGATGTTCATGAATTGTGTGAAAGTTGCCTCTTCTCCTTCGCCACTGTAAATAAGTCCAATGCAGAAACATATAGATTGCTAGTGGGGAAATTGGGGGATAAACCTCATGGTGGATCTGGGCGTGATCCTAGCCATGGTCTTGCATGTTGTTCCTGCTGCGATGAGCAATTGATTTCCAGAAGTAATAATCTGATTGTATTTAACAACAAGCCATCCAGCTATGATGCAGCCGAGCTCCATGCATTGCTATTGGCAGCTAATGGACATGATACAGTTGAACTTAAGGAGATTACGGATGTTTCCCCCCAGAATAACATAGCTTTCTCCAGGAAAGATGATGTTGATTTGTTATCGCATGTAGGATATCAAACAGTCAATATTTCTTCTGATGCACAATCAAGAGCTTCTCTTTCTGACGATGACAGTGCTGGTGTGGCAACTCATGTAACCAAGTTTGGCCAAGAGGTCTGGAATGATGCTGATGGTAAGGAGAATCCGTCTGTGGTTCATGATTTGAGCTCAGAAAAGATTATTGATCCATCTGTTGTTACTGAGGCGTCCCCACTGGATTCAAAAGTAAATATCAAAGATGTTAATTTGAACTCAGAATCTCCTGAAGCTACTATATGCCATCATCAGCCACCCGTTTGGCTTCAGGTTGAACATAAGGCTCCTGGTTCTGAAAATGCCGAGCTATCCGAGCTCATTCCCACCGGTGATACGCTGCTATCTTCCTGTCGCAGTCAACACTCGTTTGATGTATCAGAGGAGACTTGTAAGTACTCACTACATCAGTTTCTCTTTCTTTTTCTTGAATTCCGTGATACTCCAGTCGCTCGTTCAGTGTGCCGATCTGAAAGCATGTAGTTTAAGGAGTTTTGGTTCTCTGCAAATGCATCACTTTAAAAGTGAGAAGTAGAACATAAATCATTATGAATTTGCTACAGGTTGTGGAAGGATAGCTTTTATCTTCTTCTGCATGGATATACAGCTTAATTGGTATTAGTGTTTTTTAGATAGTTAAGTGATTGACTGAATTAGAAAGCCTGCTTGACTCATTGTCCTTGGTTGCTCACAGCTGAGAGAAGATATGTTGCTGAGTTGGGGAAAGAGACAGTTGAAAATGGTGAAGCAATAGCTGGAATGGTAAGCAGAATCACTTTAGCGAATGAAAGGTTGTTAGATTTGAAATCCTCTTCAAGTGAAAATACTTCACAGTTTGCCAATTTTATGGAGCTTGGTGACGCCTATAAATTGGCTGTTGGAAGTAGGGGAAGACAACTGTCAGGAAAGCTTTTGGAACAGATTTCTTTAAAGGACTCTGAAAGACTTAGTGATGATCTGAAGTTCTTGTTATCACAATTATCTTCTGCACGTGGATTTGACCTCCCAACTAGTGATGTCAGCCCTAGGGTTTCTGGAAATCTTGCCGAATACAGAACTTCTGATGCTTCCAACTGTATGGGGATGCAGATTCTCCAGAAAAGGGTCTCACTTGAGAGAAATATGTCTGGTATATCGCTTGATGGGAGCACAGTTGCTGAAATTGAAGGTGAAAGTTTGATTGATAGGTTGAAAAGACAAGTTGAGCATGACAGGAAGATAGTGACTTCCCTGTATAAAGAGTTAGAAGAAGAGAGAAATGCTTCTGCAGTTGCTGCAAATCAAGCAATGGCCATGATTACTAGATTACAAGAGGAGAAATCATCCCTACAAATGGAAGCTTTACAATGCCTAAGGATGATGGAAGAGCAAGCTGAATATGATAATGAAGCTCTGCAAAAAGCGAATGACCTTCTTGCCGAGAAAGAGAAAGAAAATCAAGATCTAAAGTTGGACCTCGCATTTTATAAGAAAGATTCAAGTGATTTGCGTCTTACAGAAAATACACTCAGGCTGGGTCTTCAAGAACAACAGGAATCTAGCTCTGTTCAAGGAAATAATGTAGTTGGCAACTTAGAGATGAATATCAATTCTTTCTGCTGCAGACGTCATGAATCATCAAGTGTGTACCGGCGCACAAACCCAGAGAGTTTGCTACTGGATTTTGAAAATGAAACTTCTGACATTTTGCATTGTCTAACGATACTGGAGAGGAAACTTGAAAATTTTAAAAATGACAAGACTTCTGAAGATATCTCTACTCTTGATTACCCAGTGGACAGAAACGTGTGCAGCAGTTTTCTAGATATTGGTGAGACTAGTGTGCCCCAGTTACATGAGCCAGAAATTGTACAAAAGAAGATCAATTTCGCTGGAGAAGAATTTACTTCGCAGTATGCAAACAGGAAAAGTGAAGAAAGCGATTCTGGGGTAGACTGCTCTCAGAATATTCAGTTAGATGAGCTCACCAATGAATTCTTAGTGCTAGGTGGCAGGTTGAAAGCCCTTGAGGCAGGAAGCAACTTTCTTGAGAAGGCAATCAGCTCACTGAACAAAGGAGACGGACTTAAGCTTATTAAGGATATAGCTTGTGAAGTGCGAGAACTGCACTCGTCGGGCTTCAGAAAATAATATCTACACTCTCCAGTAAGATAATTGGTGCTGTTCCATCAAACCCATTTAATGCTTCTACGTTTTGTTAGTTTTGTAAAATCTTTTATTAAATCACAAGTTTTTTAAATTTTTGTCTTGTTTTATTGAAAAAAAAGTTGCAGTAGCTACATTTCTTTCAAGCTTCTTATGAGTTTGCAATCCCCTAAGCATTAGTATGGCTTCAGCTCACTGAGTATAGGCGTACTAGTTATTCAAATTGGCAACCATTTTTTCAATCCTTCAAATTATTGAGAGAACTAATTTTTATGTGTGAATTTATATTTTTGCGCTTGGGAGCATGTTGGGGGAGGATGCATTCTTCAATGAAAGAAACCTCCTGTGAGTGATTTCCTTTTTACCATTCATTGCCCTTTTTTGGTCGAATATGGCAAGTGGATATGTAATAATTCTGTGAAAGAGTTAGTTTTCCAGAATAATTGTTTCAAGTTAGATGTCATCTAGGAGTTGGGAAATCCAGAGAGTGGGGGCAGTTTTTATAGGCCTACCTAACACTTCTTTCCACTGTTGAACTATGATCTCTTTCTGCTTAGCATAATTCAGCCTCGACATTAGATCATAAGCAGTAGCAAGGGGGGAAAAGGCCTAAATGTTGGAAAAACTGATGATGTATCTCTTGCGTTGTTTGTTCAGAAGTTCTTTTTTCGGAGACAGTTGTCTATTATAATTCTGAACCGTTTACTGGTTCAAATCCATGTATCATTAGTTATTTTCGTGTATGGGTGGAAAACATGAATATTAGTCTGATCAGTTTAACCTAAATGGATAGTCCTTTAAACTTACAAGTCATTCCTGCGCTAACACATATCTCGTCTGCTGTTTGAGAATAAGAAAATTCTTCTTCCTTTGGGACTTTTTATGCTCTCATTACCTCTTGAATGGTGTTGATTATGAACGTGCAAAGTTATTGATCATTTTTTCTGTAAGTCTAAAATCCATGATAAATTGTTTCAGGTGTCTTCTGCACGTAAGCTGTGGATATGTGGAACAAAGATGCTACCTGCTGTGCATATTTAATCGGGAAATACAACTGAAGAGCACAGTATATTTTCTTGCTTTCTTGGTGATATAGCAGTATGTGATAATGATGATTCTGGAGCAGATATGTACAGTAGCATTAACCTCCCTTTTTTGACATTAACCACTGGTGCTCGTTTTCCTCATTCCTTTTTGTCTTGTTCGATTTGAAAACTCCCCCAAGATACACTTGCCTATTTGTTTACTGATTGCTTGTAAAGTTTGTGGAACATTTCTGTACTAGAAACTTTTTTCTTCTCAGATGTTTCATGAGAAGATCTTTCTGTTAAGAGTATTTTTGCATTTAGCAATTACTGATTGTTACTATTCTATCTTTTTGGGGGGCCATTCTTAGCTTAAAGCGTTTGATCTTAGCATCTTATGAATCTATGTGTGGCATTTCACTCTTTATTATATGAATCACGTTTAGTATGATGTTAGTAGCTTTGGCGGTTATGTAGCATTCCTCCCTTCAGAGCAAGGGTGCTGTCAGTTGGACTGATGTGATTATGAGAGCTGTTGGTCTAACTGAAAAGCATGAAATATAAGAACCAGACAAATAGAGAAGAGTTTCTTTCCTTGATTGAGAATCTCTTCAACATCTATACCCTAAACAACTAAGACATAACCTTTATGCAAGGTTTATCCACTAAGAAAATATAACAATACATGTTTTGTATCTTGAGAAAATTACAATTCAAAAGAAACTGCAATACATAACAGGTGAAGACATGCAGCTAACAGACAGGTCCTTTTTTCACCGCAACAGCATCTATTCTTGGTTTTTCTGGGCTTTGCTGTGAATTCACACTCTGATTAACTTATTGGTAACAACAATTTGAGTGGAGTTGTCATCCCCACTTACTCCTCTCAGGTAAGCTACTGCTTGCTATCCTTCTGAGTGTCGTTGTTTCCCTTGCCTGCTCCCTTGTTACCGTTCATCTGGGAGTCGAATTTGTCTGCCTTACCAAGAATGATCTCAATCTGGAAACGCAAAACAGGGGTAAGCTTTATCTGTTATCTTTCTGTGTAACTGGGAAACTTCCCATGTGAAGGTCCCTGGTTTATCGTTTTCGAAACATCAATGCTTACCCTGGCCTTCTGGACAATACGACCTTTTGACTCATCCCTCATTCCAACTGTTGATGTTAAGACCTCTGTCAATCAGCAGAAACAATTATTATAGGGTCTTCTTTACCCACTAAAAACAGCTCTACTGCATCAAAATCCTTTTCACAATTTTGAAGGAAGACATTGCATTGAGGGAAAACTTACTCTTTTCAGTAGCAAATCCAGTTTTCTTCAAAATTTCAGCAATTGTTACAACATTGGTGATAGCTGGAAGTCCGACGGAAATGAATTGATGCAGTTACAAGAATGAACCATCGTGATGAACAATGAAACTCAGTAGGCAAGTGGAAAAGCTAAGGCGACATTTTTCTTTTTCTTTTTCCTTCAAAATACTAGTATGATTATTATCACGCGTACATGCCTAGTTTATATACTGAAAGAGAATTAAAAAAAAATTTAAAAAAAAAGAGCATTTTACAGAGTCGTTACCCATTCCAAGAGCAGAAAGTTCAACCTCATTGTGTTTCTGTATGTACCTCTGCAATAGGAAAAGTAGGAATCAATGTGTCATGGCAATCAATCCATGCAAAGTTATTAGTGTTCCACCGTTTACCAACAATGACACTAAGTTACTCAACCATCAAAGAAAATTACATGTAACTGCATCAATTTACACATAGTTAACAACACTGCAGATAGAAAATTACTCCATAACCCCACTTAGATAGTCATGAATCTACTTTTTGGATGTCCGGAAAAAGGAAGAGAAGAGTTTGCCGAGTGACCTTGGTAAGGTTGACATAGAAGAAGAGAGGCTTCTTGGTATTGGAGACCTGAATCCTGTTCTTCTTCTGATCAATGTCAGGAGCCGGAGCCGGAGCCGGAGCCGGGGCAGAGGCAGAGGCAGAGGCCGGGACAGAGACAGGGGTTGAGGCTGGTTCTTTAGCTGCTACAGCTTCGGTTGACATACTTCTCAAAAGTGTGGGGGGGTCTTTTGGATAAAAGGTAACAACAGAAAAAAGAGAAAAGACTCGCCCTTTTCTTTACCTCACAAGGAGCAGCTTTCTGTTTTTGTGGTTTGTGTGAAAAGCAATGTGGACCTAGGACTTGATCGAAAAAACTGCATTGCCATTAGAAAACAATGAGGCCTTTTTGATCCAGTAAACGCCAAAGGGTCGTTAGCCATGCAGAGATGATTGCTACCATTCCCACAAAAATCGATGGTTTTGGACCTCGCTAGATGTTACTCTTCTTTTACAAGCCTACTGGTGTTTCTATTTTTGGTACTTTGGTGTTTCAACTAGTACATTGTCTGTTATTGCCTAGCTGCAGGATATTGGGTGTTATGGATGTGTTTGGTAAATGAAAAGGTATTGGTTGTTTATAAGCAACTATGGTGCTTATAAGCTAAAAAAAAAGCGATAACCTGGTACCTCATGTTTATTGCTTTTTAAGCTTATAAGCATCTAAAAATTGAGCAAGTTTGACCAAAGGTAATTACTTAATTATCCCTACACTATTAATTTAGCCTTATGGTTGTTTTGTATATTTTCAATCATATAAGTATTTATTTTACCAAACACTTTAATGACCATAAGCCACTTTATCTAAACATGTAACAATATTTTTTTTTAACAAAAAGAACAAATTTTTTATAAACTAAAAAATATGCATATAAACGCTTATCATTTATAAGCAAGTTTTTAATTTTAAGTTATACCAAACACCCTCTAACATCAATATTTTCATAATCAAAGTGTCCTATTTGACTAGGTGCATGAGCAACTCGCGCACCCTTTGATCTAATAGCATGTCGGTTTGTCTACTATCAGAGATTGGTGAATTCTTTATCTAAAGGTCAAATTGACCGCATCATAGAAGTTTATATTGACGATATGCTCATCAAGAACAGGACCCTTGATGTGTATATCCAGAACTTAAGGGAAGTGTTTGTTATCCTTAGAGATTTTAGGATTATACTAAACCTCAAAAAATGCACATTCGGGCCTCGAAGCGGAAAATTCTTGGGGTACATGGTCTCCAAAAGAGGGTTTCAGGCTAATCCTAGTAAAGTTGGAACTTTAAGGGCTATACACCCACCTCGCAATGTTAAGGTGCAGAGGCTAACAGGAAGAATTACGGCGCTGAACATATTCCTATACAGGTCGGCAGAGAAATCACTCTCAGTCTTCTATGTTTTGAAAGAAAACTACGTTTTAATGGGATGACAAATGTCAACGGGCTTTGGATGACTTGAAATCCTACCTAGTCGACGTGTCGACTCTAACTTCGCCAGTTTCCAGCGAAGTACTGTACATATAGCGGAGTTCTGCTCAGAGAAGAAGATGTCATGCAGAAGCCGATATATTTCATGATCAAAGCTCTGCATAGACCTAAGTTAAGGTACACCAACACTGAGAAGATAATTTTGGCACTGGTCGTAGCAGCGAAAAAACTCATGTCACACTAGCCATAGCAGCAAAAAGTATGGTTGTCATTGATCGACCTTTGAAGCAGTTCTGTCTAGATCCGAGACCTCATACCGAGCAGCCAAAGAGGTTGTGGAACTGGCCAAATATGACATCAACTATCAACCACGGACTTCTATCAAGGCCCAGACTTGGCAGATTTCATTGCTAAAGGGATCTTTGTAGAGGATGAGCAACCTTAAGAGGATATATTGGACCATCTACGTTGATGGATCATCTTCTCGTGATTGCAGCGCAGCAAGCCTTCTAATCATAAGTCTCAAAAGAGAAGAATTTGATTATGTACTTCGACTCGACTTCGACTCTGACAATAACAATATTGTGTACGAAACTTTAATCGTCGGCTTGAGCCTCGCCAGAAAGCTGGGAGCACAAAAAATCAAATTGCATACCGACTCTTAACTTATAGTGACCTAAGTTAATAGAGACTACGAAGCTGAAGAGGATCAGGTGAGGCCATATCTCCCAAAGGTCGAGCAACTCAAGAGAACTTTTCGAGTCCTTTGTGGACAGTGTTTTGTTTAACTATATGAATTGTTTAAAGAGTTAATCACATTTTAAATACAAATTTTTTTAACTAGCTCATGGTGATGTCGTTTGAAGTCTATGGATAATTCCATTTAAGCTAATAACAAGCATGAGATCCAAACTAAATTGTCCAACATGATGCAAAGATCAAACGTGCGTTTAAAGAGGGCTTTGCATATTCTTATTTTTCTGCCCAATAAGAAATGACATGTAGCATTTTTTTAATTTCTGATTCTATTAGTTAATTATATATTTTTAGGCAATTTAAAATGCTTTTCATGTTTTCCTAGTTGAAATAGGTTTTACTAGTTTTTTCCCCCTTAGATTAGGTATTTAACTTTGTTTTAGCCATCAAGGAAACTACTAGGCTATTTATATAGCCTTAAAACGTTTTGCTGGGTAGACTTTTGATACTTTTGATCAAATAGATTCTGTATCAACATTAAGAACATATGTTATAGTATCGAATCATCCTTAAAAAGTTTGTGAATTCACGCTTAAGGTTTTTCTAAGAAGGTCCTAGAATTATATCAATTCAACAACTTTAAAGGTTTTAACTCAACAACCGAAAAGAAATTGTGCACGTTCAAAAGTTCTAAGGAGTTTTTGATTAATGTTATGCAATCAGTATACTGAACCAACGAGAATATCATTTCTTGTACGTTCAAGGCACGCATCAATTTGGTATCCGAACTTCAGACTTTTCTGTTTCAATCACTATTCTATTATTTTATTTTTGTCGAGTCTTCTGAGTCTTTCCTTATCTTTTTTTTTTTTTTTTTTTTTTTTTTT
>AP025043.1:19208265-19360133 GCA_036186865.1 Eustoma russellianum | reverse complement strand
TTTTTTTTTTTTTTTTTTTTTTTTGTGGTCTAAAATCTGAGTATAGGATTCGTGGTGTCCTAGCGTCTTCAACTATCAGATTTCACGTGAATTGGGAATTAGGAAGCATCATACCGTGACTTCCCTAGAAAATAGGAGGAGAAAGAATTTTTATTGGAATGAGTCGTCTTATACTGGGGTTTTCACGTCCTGAGCTGTTTCTTTTACTGCATGAGTATTGCATGAAGTTGAGCTATTTGCTTTGTGTTCTTGGTATCCAACCTCAAATCCCTGTGTATAATTGCAACCACCAACGTGGCTCGGCATCTCAAATACACGTTTCCAACATCTTGTTATTGACTTAGGATTTCGTTCAAATTAACGGTATTAGTATTCAGTTGCATAAAAAGCTTGCTACTTGTCATAAAAAGTTTTTTTTGTCGATAATCTTCATGTTGCTTAAAACTTCTATTTATTCTAGCTGAGTAATGATTAACTGTGTTTGATTTTACATGGAAATTGTCCAAATTTGCTGCCATTCTTTTTCTCTACATTGACAAAAGAGCCATAATTTCCTACCAATTACCAAAAAACAGAAGCCCCTGGAAAAAAGGGACGTATAGATAAAAGAGCCTAGAGTTCATAGGATAATAGATAAAGTTGTTTATGAAGAAATAGTCAATAGCATCTATGAATTCTTTGTTGGATTTATTTAATCAATCCTTGAATAAAAACCATTTAATCGAATCACTGGACAAAGTAACAAAAGGAGGAATTTTACCTTGCTCTATTTTTTATACTGATCTGTCCACCACGTAATTGCTCTGCTGCTTGATGAATCTGGCGTGATCCAAAGATTCGTGACCTCCCACCAATTGTTGATGCACCTCTTGAACAGATTCAAAAATTCACTACTTTATCCGATGGAGTGGTTGGACAGTGTGGCCTTTAGAGAAAATGTTGGCACACCCTCTCCCCTGCACTCTATAGGCCGACGGCTATGGATGTCTGTATGAGGAGTGAAGAGCATCCTCCTTTATATAGAGGGAGAATATGGAGAATCCTGATAAGGATAGGATTCAGAGTTGTGTTTGAAACCAATCCCTCTTCCTTTGAGCTCATCCATCACGATCTCTGACCATATGACTTTTTACATATTCGGGGTTTTCATTTTAGACCACACTATATATCCATGAACATACCCAATGATCACTTAACGTGTGGATGTTTTTACGCAATAATTAATATTATTACGTGACATATGTGCCATATAAAATTATTATACATAATGTCCACTTTATGATTAATTCGTGTACATTTAATCAACGTATTGCGCATTACACGTATCTCGAATTAATCCCAACAATCTCCCACTTGGACTATGTATGCTTCTTAAAGATTATATATCACTCTTTTGAGCTCCCTTACAAAATGTCCCTTAGTGTGTCTTTTCTTTTCTGGTCCAAAAGACTTAAGCTGCATGCCGCCACATTGAATTAGTAACTTGTCCCTCTTAAATCATAATACTAACATTCTACTGAATGACATGGATGCTGCAATGGATATGTAGTGTGGAATTAATATGCTAGGTGATCGTACATATTTATTTCCAACTTGGCCCTAACTTAGGGAGATCAACAGAATTCAGAATATATACCGTAACTGCTTAATGTACATTACTTCTGCAGAAAACTTTAATATAGCTGAAATATACATTATACTGTTTTTCTGAAATAATCAACTTCTTTGAGCATAAGAAACATAAACCTCTCAGACTCCCACTAGGATAAAACATCATCAACCGGACTAAGCCACATACGGGCTAACATGATCGTGAAACACTACGAGTAACACGGCCTTAGTTAAAGGATCGGCCACCATGGAGTCTGTACTAATATGCTCAATCCTGATCAGACCACTCTGAACTCTTGCATTAACAACGAGATACTTCATCTCTATATGTTTCGCTTTTGATGAATTCCGCTCATTATTCGAGTATAGCACCGCAGCATTACAGTCACAGTAAATCCTCAATGAAGACGAGATATTCTCCACCACTCGCAGCCCTGTGACAAAATTGTGAAGCCATATCGCATGATTGGATGCGTGGAAGCATGCTACGAATTCCGCCTCTGTAGTGGAGGACGTCAATAAGGTCTGTTTCGCACTTTTCCATGAGATCGCTCCTTCGGCTAGAGTAAACACATAGCCCGAGGTCGATTTCATGCTATCCTGGCATCGAACAAAATCAGAATCTGTATATCAAGTGATTTCTAACTCATTCTGTCTCCGATATGTTAGCACGTGTTGCTTCGTTTCTTGCAAATACCTCAGCACCCTCTTTGCTGTGGTCCAGTGATCCTTACCTGGATCGCAGAGGTATCTACCTAACATTCTAGTAATGTATGCCAAGTCTGGTCGTGTGCATACTTGGACATACATTATACTCTTTACCACCAAAACATAGGGAGTGTTTGTAGCGTCCCACTCTCGAGTCCTAGCATCGAAAACGGTGCACCCGTCGTAGTCTATTACGAGAGCTACAAGGCGTCCTTCAATTCTCCAGCACGTCAATAATGACGTAGAAAATTTGTACGCAGAAACGTATAAAAATGAAATAAACATTTATTTATTACGACTCAAGTCCAACTTCTGATAAGTACATAGTCTACATTTAGTATTACATCTCATCATAAAGGGAATAAAACTGCAAATATAAACATCTTCATCTGGCTCTAACTACCCCACTGTCCGAACTCAGCTTCGTCTTCTATGTATATGTAATCGTACTCATGCTCACCTAGGAAAAATAAAGGGGTGAGTGATATAGAAATATCACCCAGTAGGTTCCCGCCTCTTTCCAAACAATTTCATATATGGCAACAAATAGCATGTAATACACGTATAAGCATGAATAACTGTGTAAGTAAATAAAAACACAGCACAACAGTTATGCGATGTCATGATGCATGCATGTGTCACACGCAACAATATCTTAACACACGAATGCCTGTCTTTCTACCGTGCAATGCATGAACCTTGAGGTGATCCTACCACACGCCTCGTCAGGCCACACGCTCCGTCGGACCACACGCCTCGTCAGGCCACACGCTCCGTCGGACCGCACGCCTCATAGGGTCACACGCCTCATAGGGTCACACGCCACATAGGGCCACACGTCCCGAAGGACAATGCACGTGCCATGAAATGCAAATGTAATATGTCACATAACATTTTTTCCTTCCTCTTTTCTTCATCCTCATTTTCACATTTCTTAATATTTTTCTTGTTTCCTCATAATCAAAATTAAATTAATAATAATTTTTTTATAACAAGTATAAATTTATTTACCAACTGGTGTAACTATTTAATTTTAGTTTGGATATTCAAAGTATCCTAAAGTATACTTAAATTAAATTTCCTTTTTGTGTTTTCACATATTTTATTACTTATTTATTTTAACCGTAACTGCCTATTTAATATATATAAGTAAAGGTTGAAAACATATCTTGTTTCTATTTTTTTTAAAATTTAAATTCAGTGTTTCTCTTTTTTTTTACCCGGAACTTTTTCTTTTTAAATAATAAAGTTGTTCTTTTCTTCTCCTCTTATCTTTCTAACAAAAACCCAAACCAAACCCCTTTCCAAAGCCCAAACCCGGATAGCCTCCACCCCAGCCAGCCCACAGCGCGCCAGCCCAACCCTTTTTTTGACATTTTCCTTTCTCTTGCCTAAACCCAAAAAAAACTTTCCTCCCTTCAGCCCAAACCAAAATATTCTTCCTTCTGACTGCAGAAACGAGCTTTCCTTCTTCTTTTTTTTTTTCGGCCCAAAACTACTCCAAGCCCCTTTTAACTTCTCCAATCCCCAGCCTTTTTTTCCAACCCAATCCAATAACAATTATTTTCCCCTAATCATTAAATCTTAATATTCAATTCTAATTCCAATTAAAATTTTCATTAATTTCCAAATTTGAACAGGCCAAATCCGTACCCTATTAAACTATAAATTACAACCTACAGAAAAAAACAACCTTTGTTTAGTATAGGTAATTCCAATGACATCACTATGTATCAACATACCAAAATTTACCTAAAAACCGGTTCGTACAATTTATAAATATGAAAATACTTAAAACAGTTTTTCTAATAATTGCGTAGCCAAAAAAACAGAAAAATAAATAATAAACATATACATGACATTTTTATGCAACAATGGAAGCAACTAAAACATATAACACATAACATCTATCAATTTATATTCTAACAAAGAAAATAACAACAAGTAATACAAATAGCAAATAAATAAGTATATGAAATTGACTCAAAAATAGAGGGGTCACCTACCTCTTGATTGTAGACTGACAATATTGGTGGTGTTTTGGTGGTGTTAGGGGTGGTGTTGGTCTTTCTTCTTCCTTCTCTTTTCTTTTTTCCCCTCCTATTTCTCTGTTTTCCTCACCCTCACTCTCGGTTGTTATATTTTTTTTTGTACCTGCTGCTAACCGAAACCAAGTTGGGAAAAAGGAAAATGAGCTTGGTGTATTTAAGGGTTAAAGATAATGGATAGGTTTAATGGTAGGGGGGTTTTGGAATGGGAATGGGCAATGGTATTAATGCAAAATAAAGTGTAGGGGTTAATGTGTTTTTTTTTAAATATAATGCCATTTTTTAATTGTTCCTTTTCTCTGTTTTTTTTACCAGGGTGTAACAGTGTTCCTCATTTCTGAACGTTCAAACTCAGTTTGGGGACACTACTTCAGGCTGAAATTGTCTCCTCTAGCCACTGGGTATTAAATGGTTTACACTTATCCATGCTATATCGTTTTAACACCTTTTCGATGTATGTTTGTTGTGAGTGACCTAGGATACCCGGGCTTCGATTCCTCCGTATCTCACGTCCCAACACAAATGAAGCTTCATCAAGGTCTTTTATTTGGAAATGTTTTCTCAGAAAGGCTTTGGTGTTGCTCAGCATGTTTACATCGTTTATTGCCAGCATTATATCATCTACGTACAAGACCAAGAATATGAACTTGCTCCTACTAAACTTGTGATACACTCGTTCGTCAATTTGGTTTGACTCAAAACCGAAATAGGCAACCATTTTGGCGAATTTGAAGTACCACTGTCGAGATGCTTGTTTGAGCCTATGGATGGATTTCTTTAGTCGACAAACCATGCATTTTGGATCTCCCACTTCAAATTGAGGCTGTTGAACTATGTAAATGGTCTCGTCGAGCCCTCCGTTTAAGAATGCAGTCTTAACATTCATCTGATGTAGCTCAAGATCTAAGTGCGCCACTAAAGCCATGATTATCCAAAAGGAATCCTTCGGCGATACTGGAGAGAAAGTTTCTGTATAGTTTATGCCTTCCTTTTGAGTAAACCCTTAAGCAACATGTCGAGTCTTATATCGTTCTACGTTGCCTTTTGAATTCCATTTGATTTTAAATATCCATTTACAACCAACGAGTTTCGAACCTTTAAGCAATGAGACGACTTCTCATACTTTTTTGTCGTACATAGACTTAATTTCTTCTTCCATGGCCTTGATCCACTTTTCTAAATTTCGACATTGTATTGGTTATTGGACGTTTTTGGGGTCATCGTCCATCTGCCAACATCAAATTTGTGTTCTTGGAGATACACCACATAATCGCTAGGTATGGGGTTTCTCTTTTCACAAGTAGATCGCCTTAGGGGCACTTGTTCTTGGGATATTGTAGGTTCCTGAAATGCATCAGTAGACAATTCTTCTTGTTCTTGAGTGACTTCCTCAGGAACTAGTTCTTGTGTTGCGTCACTACTGGGATGAGTTACCTCAGGTGCGAGTATCGTTGATGCGATTCGCATTTCTGTCGCATCTGAGTGACCCTCATCTAACTCAATGACCTGCTGATGCAAATCATTCCCCCTGGAACCAAAGTATCCTCAAAGAACTTTACTGAATTTGTTCGAAAAATACTTTACTTGTGAGATCGTAGAATTTATACCCTTGTGACCTTTCCGAGTAACCAACGAAATAGCATCTAACTGTTCTGGTGTCCAGTTTTTTTCATTTGGTTTGTAAGTCTTCGCCTCTGTTGGATAACCCTAAACCTTTACGTGGTTAAGGCTAGGCTTATGCTTAGTCCATAACTCATAAGGGGTCTTGATTGTTGCTTTAATTAGTACTTGGTTGAGGATGTAAACTGCGGTTTTAAGCGCTTCTCACCAGAGAAATAATGGTAGCGTAGTTTGACTCATCATACTACGTACCATGTCTATAAGCGTGCGGTTTCATCTTTCAGCTACACTATTCATGCTTGGTGACCCAGGTATGGTGTACTGAGGGACGATTTCGTTTTCCTCTAGGTATTTAGCAAATGGTCCCAAACATTGTTTTCCTGATCCATCATATCGACCGTAGTATTCTCCTCCACAGTCCGATCTGACGTCTTTAATCTTTTTGTTGAGTTGTAACTCAATTTCAGCTTTAAAGGATTTGAACATATCCAGTGCTTACGTTTTTTCTTTAAGTAAGAATATGTAGTCAAATCGTGAATAGTCATCAGTAAAGGTGATAAAATAAGAGTGGTCATTTCGGGTAGCCGGATGAAACGGGCCACTGATATCGGTATGAATCAACTCTAATAGACTATTTGAACGATTTGCTTCATATCTTCGGACTTTAGTTTGTTTTTCTTTAGCAAAAAATGCACACAATTCTAAATCGGTTAAGTCTAAAGGATTGAGAATTTTTGTGTTGACAAGACGTTCTATTCTATTTTTGGACACGTGTCATAAATGTCGATGCTATAATGATCCTGAATTCTCATGAGTTAATTTTGCTTTAACGTTTTGCGTAACAACATGCAAGGTTTCTTGATTTGAAGCAACATTTATTGAATAAAGTTTATCAATTTCGGACATTTTACTGTGACCAATTAATCTAGATGCATGGTAAAGACAGAACTTTCCATTCCCAAGAAAATCACAAAATCCACTTTTATCCAATCAATAAAAAAATACGGTTTCGTCTAAATGACGGTACTACAAAAGTGTTATGCAAATGTAGATAAAAACTGGAAGTCAACAGCAATCTAAAATTCCCCTGGCTTCAACCTTTATGCCGCTGCCATTTCTCCAATAGACGTATCTCTCATCATCCCTTGGTTTTCTATGACTGAGGCAACCCTGCATAGTCACAGATAAGTGAGTTGTGGCTCCCGTATCGACCCACCAAGTGGCTATATCCGAAAAAAAATTAACTTCAGAACAAACGAAGAACATACGTTTCTTCTTGAGCCAAGATGATATCCGGTACAATTCTTCTTTAAGTGTTCTTCCTTCTTGCAAAAGAAACAAGACATGCTTTTGGATGCGTCAGCATTATACGCCCACTTTTCCTTTTTGCTTGCCTTTTGCACACTACTTTTTTCCACAGCTTTACGTTTCTTACCACCGGACTTGGTGGTGACAGCAATCACAACCTCATGCCCCTCATTCTTTAGTCTTTCCTCCTCTTGCACGCAATGCGAGATAAGTTCATTCACTGCCCACTTTTCCTTTTTGGCAGTTGTAACTGACCAGGAAGTGTTTGATCTTAGGAGGCAAAGAGTTGAGAATGATGACAACCAGCATGTCGTCAAAGACATCTAGTTTCATATTTCTCAATTGAGAAGCAATGTGAGTCATCTCTAGGATGTACTCCCTTATGATGTCGTTTATACTGTACTGTTTCGAGCATAATTTCTTTAAGAGATTGTCTTTCTCGGCTTTTTCATTCTTTACAAACCTTTGCTAGAGATCGGTTAAAAATTATTTAGCCGTCGTGGACTTAGAAATGTTTCCCCTGAAGCACTCAGGGATAGTCTTTTGTATGATCATAAGACACATGCGATTTGACCATATCCAGCGTGCCATGTGAGCTTTTTCCTCACTTGTGCTATCATCTGTTAGCACAACTGGGCGGTCTATCTGTAACGCAGTGTCTAGATCAGCAATCTCGGAAATATCTCGAGTTGATCTTTCCGTTGCTTATAATTTGAACCGTTTAATATAGGAATGTCTTTAATGTTAGACATTATTGCTGCACAAGAAACGGAAGTAAATACACTACACATGTGATCTTTAAACTACATAATTAATCCAAAATCAAATTAGAACCTTAATTCTATCTACTAATTGTCTTTCAACATTAGGTCTCTTTAGAGTCATCCCAATATCTTACAACAATTGGGTGTAGTGGTCAATGTGACGGCTCTCCAAACACGGGTTACCCACCTTCCTTTGAGCCGATGAGTTAACCTATGCATTTAAAGCTTCGCCGTCGAGCCCATTTGAGTCTACTACCATGCTCATATGTGTTTTCGACAATCACACCTTCATTTAATGTTACTTACGGTGATTGAAGGATAATAATAATAATAAATGTTTTAGTATTAAATTACACACAAAAAGAAAAACTAAAACCAACTGTCATCGTAGGGGAAATCAAATCCCCCCACTAATTAGCTCCAGTAAATTGCAACAATCCCTCCCTCTCACCCACGACCTTATCATTTGAAAAAAAAAAAAAAAATCTTCCTATTAAAACCTTGCTACCTTGCCGTTTCTTCTTCAACACTAAGAGAGAGAAAAATTACTTTCCCCTTCTGCAAATTTAGCCCCCACAGCGGTATATCCCTTTTGGAGCAAAGAAGTAGTTGTCTTCCATTCATCCCGAATTCAACCACGAAATAGTATATGCAAAATCTACACGTTTATTTTAGTACAAACTTGGATCATGCATGATTATCATTGGATTCATAGATGTATGAATTTATGCACATGTATTTGTGATATATGTCTATTATATACATGAATATAATATGAATTGGTAGTTGTTGTTGAAATTGGAATATGGCCGCTGCACCCTGGGCGGCCAAAGGATGGATTTGCAAATCTATTTGATTATTAGACAATACATATATGAACGTATGTGGTATGAGTGATGCATGGGTATATAAAAAGTTGTTGCTAAAGTGGTATTCTTTTTTTTTTTTTTTTTGGTTGTTGTCCGAGAGGGCTAATGGCCGAATTCTTTGTATGTGAGAAAAGGAAGAACAATTTTTATATGGCTCATGTGCATACTCGTGTACCAGCATAATAGATAAACGGATAATATAAATGTGGAAGTCAAATAAAAATGATCAAAAATTTGAAGCCGAAATCAGGGAACATTTTATTCTTCAAACATTATATCCTCTGAATGTACTCAAAGAGATTAAAATATAACATAAATATTTAAGCGAAGTAATGTTCACAGTTATCCTTATGTTAGTTTTAAAAAAAATATAGTGGAAGTTGTTAGAGAATTAAAGGTTTGAGCTTTGTCCCATAGTTGGAGATTTAAAGATTTGGGCTTTGGCCCATTGATGGTGATTTAAAAGGCTGGGCATTGGCCCATTGAATAAGGTTGCAAAACTTGATTGAGCAACGTACTTTGAGCTCAATTATGATGAGTTTCCGATAGTGGAAGTCGGAAACTAATGTATCTTTAATTATCTACGTAACGAGTAGTTAATTTTAGGCTTTGGAATCACTCAATTACGATATCGGGTGAATGAGAAATTAATGCTCAAAATGGATGGAAAACGTTGTTGATGGGTGACGTGTCACCCTTATGAAGGAATACCGCATTGGATGTGTCCATGTGGCGTGAGAAGTCTCTGACAGACATCGATCGATGTCATCGATCGATCGATGTCACTTCGATCGATCGATGTCATCGATCGAAGATGATCAAAGAGCTTAGGAACGCACTGTCTGACATCGATCGATCGATGTCACTTCGATCGATTGATGTGATCGATCGAAGTCGGACAGCGTGCAGAGTTCTTTTCTGCTGAGCGGTTATGTTTCAAACTTGAAACAAACACTATCCTCCTACTTGAGATAAGATCATTCTGGTATGATCTAATGGTGGTGGAAGAGGCAGCTTTAATCTAACGGCCGAGATTCAAACTGACCTAACCGTCCAACCGCATGTGGTTTCCATCTAACGCTCCAGGTTTAAACCTGCAAATCAATCTTCAATCTAAAGGCTGAGATTAAGCCGTCCTAATCTAGATAGGAGGTTTTCATCTAACGGCCTAAATCAAACTACGGTTTTGATCCAACGGTCACAGTACCTTGTTCTCCAACCGACTTCCCTATATAAACAGGGCAAAGGGTGCATTCTAAACACACAATTTCTAACACTCGTAGCATACTACTTTCATAGCATCCGAGTCTTGCATATTGTCCAAGAGAAGTCAGGACGCTCTAAGGTTCGAAGGAGTTCAAGTTCAGCAGGGCCGCTCAACTGAACAGGTACCCGTTGTATCCTGGGAGACGGTTGCTCATGCCGGTTGGGCACAGTATACCGGAGCAATACGTCTTAAGGACAGAGTCCTCGACTCGCCCCAGGTTTGGTTTATTTTGTTGTTTCATATGCACACATTGAACGACTGCGTCTTGGTACAGGATTGATTATTTCCAAAAATCTTAAGACGTATTATTATTCAATTATTTCTGTACCGTTTTTTTTATTTGTGCAAAAGCAGTGTTTATACTGATTTGCAGTCTACTTCTACTCCTTTCTTAAATCTGATTCTGTTCTGATCTATACGTTTTGATCAACTGAACAGAAATCTGATGGAGAACGCAAGCTAAGGCTCGGTTCAAGGTGCAGACATACAGAGTTCTGCTCCAATGGCACTAACTGCTGGGGTGCCAAGACATGATCCTCCTGCACAGGGTCCTGCAGTGGCCCAAGAGGAGAAACCGGAGAAGTTCAGTGGAAGCTTCTTCAAGCATTGGCAGCAGAAGATGCTGTTCTTCTTGACTGCCTTAGGGTTGGCTAACTTTCTGACTGAGGACCCGCCTGTGGAAGATTCGCTGGAGGACCAAACCCAGAATATACAGAACCAACATTTTGTTGAAGCGTGGAACTTCAACAATTATGTTTGTTTGAGCCATATTCTGAGTTGTTTGGACAACTCCTTGTATGGTTTGTACTGAACGTACAAGACCGCAAAGTCTTTGTGGCAAGCTTTGGAAAAGAAATACCGTACGGAAGATGCCGGCACTAAGAAATTTATTGTCGTCAAATTCCTGGATTTCAAAATGTCTGATTCTTGCACTGTTGTTTCTCAAGTTGAGGAACTTCAGACGTTGGTTGCCGAGATGGAAGAGGAGGGCATGTTGCTCAGTGAATCTTTCGTCGTGGCTGCAGTGATTGAGAAGCTACCTCTTTCGTGGAGGGAATTCAGAAGCTATCTCAAACACAAGAGAAAGGAGATGACATTGGAAGATCTGATTGTTCGACTTCGCATTGAGGAAGACAATCGTAGATCTGAGAGAGCACCACAATCAAGCTCTGGTCAGGCTAAGGCCCATGTTGCGGAGGCCAAGAAAAAGAAATATCAACTCGGGGTGAACAAGAAAGGCAACCAGATCGCCAAGAAATTCACTGGGAAATGCTACAACTGTGGCATTCAGGGGCATGTCAGCAATGAATGCAGAAAGCCCAAGAAGAAGCAGTCCAAGGCAAAGGCCAACATAGTCGATGCATTGGATGATCTGAATCTCTGTGCGGTGGTCTCAGAGTGCAACGCTGTGGGGAACATATGCGAATGGTGGCTTGATACTGGCGCCACTAGACATGTTTGCTCCAGCAGAGAGATGTTCACAGAGTACCAGCCCGGGAACAACGAACAACTTTACATGGGAAACTCGGCCTCCTCGAAGATCGAAGGCGAGGGCAAAGTTGTTCTGAAGCTCACATCAGGGAAGCATCTGACTCTGCAGAATGTGCTGCACGTCCCTGACATTCGGAAGAATTTAGTATCTGGATCTCTTCTAGTCATGCATGGTTTTAGACTAGTGTTAGAGTCCAATAAAGTTATTCTTTCGAAAAATAGCATGTATTTGGGGAAGGGGTACTTGTCGAATAGGATGTTTAAATTGAATGTAATCACTATTGTACCCAAAAGAGATTTGTCCGCAGAGGCTAATAAAAATACTTCCTCTTCTGCTTACATGCTTGTGTCTTCTTGTTTATGGTATTTTCGTTTGGGACATGTTAATTAAAAGTCAATACAACGAATGAGTAATCTTGACTTATTGCCCAAACTGGACTTTAGTAATAAAGGAAAATGTCAAATATGTGTAGAAGCAAAGATGGCAAATGCGCCATTTCCTTCAATAGAAAGGAACACTGAACCTTTGGATTTAATTCATACCGACGTGTGTGATTTAAAATTTGTGCAAACAAGAGGTGGTAAAACGTATTTTATAACTTTTATCGACGATTGCACACGATACTGTTATGTATATTTGCTAAGTAGCAAAGATGAGGCCCTTGGTGCTTTCAAGGATTATAAAAATGAAGTTGAGAATCAACTTAGCAAACGAATTAAAACAATTCGTAGTGATAGAGGTAGCGAATATGATACACCATTAAATAGAATTCCATCTAAGAAGATGGATGTAACCCCATCCGAGCTTTGGAAAGGCCACAAGCCTAGCTACAAATACTTGAAAGTGTGGGGGTGTCTGGCGAAGGTTGTTGTACCTAAACCAAGACAAGTTAAAATTGGGCCTAAAACGGTTGATTGCATATTCATTGGTTATGCAACTAACAGTAGTGCATATCGGTTCTTGGTGCACAAGTCGGATATTCCTGACATACATGAAAACGTTGTCATGGAGTCAAGGAATGCAGTGTTCTTTGAAGATGTCTTTCCGAGGAAAGACAAAAATCAAGAAGAAACAAGATTCGGTAAGCGAATGCATGAGGCGACTCCTCAAGGAGATGAGGAGCTTCGTCAAAGCAAGCGTGCCAGAATGCCAACTTTGTTTGGACCAGATTTTCTAACCTATATGGTAAAAATGAGCCGAGGAACTTTTCCGATGCTATGTGAACTCTAGAAGCTCCATTCTGGAAAGAGGCAGTTGACAGTGAGATAGACTCGATTCTTCAAAATCACACTTGGGAGTTGGTTGACCTTCCACCTGGAAGTAAACCACTTGGTTGCAAGTGGGTTTTAAGAAGAAACTGAAAGAAGATGGGTCTATTGAAAAGTATAAAGCCAGGTTGGTAGCTAAAGGCTATCGACAAAAGGAAGGCTTCGACTTTTTTGACACCTACTCACCAGTGACTAGGATCACTTCTATAAGGATGCTAGTTGCAATTGCTGCAGTTTATAACTTGGAAATCCATCAGATGGATGCGAAGACTGCTTTTCTGAATGGTGAGTTGGATGAAGAAATCTATATAGAACAACCCGAAGGGTTTATGGTTCCAGGACAAGAGTCTAAAGTTTGTAGACTCGTTAAATCGTTGTACGGACTTAAGCAAGCGCCTAAACAGTGGCACTTGAAGTTTGATCAAGCTATGCTAGCTAATGGTTTCAAGATCAATGGGTGTGACAAGTGTGTCTATATTAAAAGCACACAGAATGCATATGTGATAGTGTGTCTCTATGTAGATGACATGCTAATCATGGGGAGTACTCGGGATTAATCTTAAACACAAAGAAGATGTTGACGAGGAACTTCGATATGAAGGATATAGGAGTTTCCAATGTTATTCTAGGAATTAAAATTTCTAGGGTGACCGAGGGACTCATACTGTCACAAACTCACTATATTGAATCTGTTCTGAAACGGTTTAATATGGTTGATGTGAAACCAGTAAAGACCTCGCTTGACTTAAGTGTGCACTTAAGGAAAAATCGAGGCGAACCTGTAGCTCAGTTGAAATACTCTCAGGTAATCGGGAGTCTGATGTACATAACGAATTGTACAAGACCAGACTTAGCTTGTTCAGTAAACAAGTTGAGCAGGTTTACCAGTAATCCAAGTGATGATCATTGGAAAGCTCTTAACAGAGTGATGAGGTATCTGAAATACACAATGAATCTTGGATTACATTACACGAGATATCCAGCAGTATTAGAAGGATATTGCGATGCAAATTGGATATCAGACAGTAAGGACTCGAAGTCCACTAGTGGATACTTGTTCACGGTTGGTGGTGCTGCTGTATCGTGGAAATCCACGAAACAAACGTGTATAGCTCGGTCTACTATGGAAGCTGAGTTCATAGCACTGGATAAAGCTGGGGAAGAGGCTGAGTGGCTTCGGAATTACCTAGAAGATATTCCGTGCTGGCCTAAGCTGATCGCTCCTATTAGCGTACACTGTGATAGTCAGTCAGCTATAGGACATGCTCAAAGCAGCATCTACAATGGTAAGTCACGACACATACGTCGAAGACATAACATCATTAAACAGTTGATCTCTAATGGCGTGATTTCCATTGATTATATAAAATCAATTGAGAATCTTGCGGATCCGCTTACAAAAGGCTTGCCTAGAGATCAGATGTCAAGATTGACAAACGGAATGGGACTAAAGCCCATAATACAAGGATCTTTGTAATGGTAACCCAACCTTGTTGACTGGAGATCCCAGAATCTTGGTTCAATTGGACAACTAAGTTATGAAGATTCAGTTAGCACTTACTCATTCCGTTGGATAAAAGTGCTGTCTGCAAAGAATTTTAGGGTAAGTTAAGGCTTTTAATGATGTCCTATATCTTGATACGTCAAGTGGAGTGTGGCAGAATACTCTTGATAGGAATCACCTATGTAAGTGTGAAGTGGAGCCGCTTCTATGAGAAAGTCTAGGAGGCAAGATTTCTCTAAAATACTTTCTGAAACCAGGTTGTTCATGTCCAAAACGAACACAACCATGAGAACCAAAAGGGTGTTAAAGGAAATATTGTGTGAGTATCGTTGTCTAGGTTCACAACAAAGGCTGGCTAGTTCAAGACATCAAGTCACTATTTAGCCGAGTGAATCCGATGGTACGTCACATTGAAAGGTTCAAAGCCAGAAGCGACCTCTTCTGATGTAATATTTTCTTGTCTGACTTCTCTGTAGAGTCTGCATCTACATGTGCATTAATTTCTATTCATGTGGGGGATTGTTGGAGAATTAAAGGTTTGGGCTTTGGCCCATAGTTGGAGATTTAAAGATTTGCCCATTGATGGTGATTTAAAAGGCTGGGATTGGCCCATTGAAGAAGGTTGCAAAACTTGATTGAGCAACGTACTTTGAGCTTAATTATGATGAGTTTCTGATAGTGGAAGTCGGAAACTAATGTATCTTTAATTATCTACGTAACGAGTAGTTAATTTTAGGCTTTGGAATCACTCAATTACGATATCGGGTGAATGAGAAATTAATGCTCAAAGTGGATGGAAAATGTTGTTGATGGGTGACGTGTCACCCTTATGAAGGAATACCGCATTGGATGTGTCCATGTGGCGTGAGAAGTCTCTAACAGACATCGATCGATGGCATCGATCGATCGATGTCACTTCGATCGATCGATGTCATCGATCGAAGATGATCAGAGAGCTTAGGAACGCACTGTCCGACATCGATCGATCACATCGATCGATCGATGTCACTTCGATCGATCGATGTGATCGATCGAAGTCGGACAGCGTGCAGAGTTCTTTTCTGCTGAGCGGTTATGTTTCAAACTTGAAACAAACACTATCCTCCTACTTGAGATAAGATCATTCTGGTATGATCTAATGGTGGTGGAAGAGGCAGCTTTAATCTAACGGCCGAGATTCAAACTGACCTAACCGCCCAACCGAATGTGGTTTCCATCTAACGTTCCAGGTTTAAACCTGCAAATCAATCTTCAATCTAAAGGCTGAGATTAAACCTTCCTAATCTAGATAGGAGGTTTTCATCTAACGGCCTAAATCAAACTACGGTTTTGATCCAACGGTCACAGTACCTTGTTCTCCAACCGACTTCCCTATATAAACAGGGCAAAGGGTGCATTCTAAACACACAATTTCTAGCATTCGTAGCATACTACTTTCATAGCATCCGAGTCTTGCATATTGTCCAAGAGAAGTCAGGACGCTCTAAGGTTCGAAGGAGTTCAAGTTCAGGAGTGCCACTCAACTGAACAGGTACCCGTTGTATCCTGGGAGACGGTTGCTCACGCCGGTTGGGCACAGTATACCGGAGCAATACGTCTTAAGGACAGAGTCCTCGACTCGCCCCGGGTTTGGTTTATTTTGTTGTTTCATATGCACATATTGAACGACTGCGTCTTGGTACAGGATTGATTGTTTCCAAAAGAAGTTTCTTTATTTACAAAACCAGAAGAAAGTATTTACCTTGATGTTATAATTTCATAAGTAACTCATACTACCAGAAAATGTCAAATTTGCTGTGGACAATTTGCCACTTCATAACATGCGTGTACCTTTTTATGTGTACTTAAAGTTTACGCGGTAATCGTTTCATTCTTTCTAGAGATGATTAAACGCCTTCTTTTGTTTCTAGCCATTTTCTGAGGGAGAAATATGAATAAATTTCATCCTATATTAATGTACAGAGACATATATATATTACATAATAGGTACGTGTATGTATATACGTGTATATGCACATGTATGGACATGAGTATATACATGGGTATACATACACGGCTAAGGGTGACAAATTTGGTATTTTAGAATTTTAGGACTATTTGGTGTATTTGTTTGGAATTATTTGGTTTTGGGGGCATTTTGGTAAATTTTGGTAATTTTGGCCCTTTTTATAATTTTGGCTAACTTTTGACATTTGGAAAATTATCGAACATTTAAAAATCGTTTTGGACATCGTGCATTGCATATCTTGAAATTCACCCTTACGTGGAAAATATATCGCTAAGCTAGATTGGTTCCGAACTAACGGACCGTCCGAGCATATTGGCTATTTTGGTATATTGAGTGCTCGGACAAATTTGACCGCCAATTGGACCGTCCAAGGACATTTGACTATTTTGATACGCCGCTTGTGACACATTTGACCAATTGGGAAATCAATTCGTAAGTCTTGCAGTATAAGTCACTTGTAAGAAAAATGTCATGGCATTTGCATTGAAAATCGATTCGATGTTTGGATATTTGGACATTTGGTATTTGGACCGGTTTGGAACGGGACATCGGATTTGGATTTGGACAATTGATCGAATCATTTTTGTGTCGAACATCGCATTTGGTTTTGGAATTTAGAAAACTTTGGAATTTTGATATCGAACTTTGCATCGCATCGATTTAGAAATTGCATCATAGATTCTTTTTTTGACTTGGACTAACATTTGATTGACTATCGTTTGGGTTGACTTGATTATTGGTCTATTCGCTGACTTTGTTGCTTGTTTGTTATAGGGGCATAATAGTAAATTTATTTGCGAATGAGAAGCATGCTAATTTTTATATTGTTATTTATTTTTGTTACACTAGCTTCTCCGTGCATGATCCCATGGTAAGTATAGTGAGGCTACTTGCTGAGCGAAGTGCCGCTCATACCACTCTTTTTCATTTTTCAGATGATTAGGAGTACGATTTAGTGTATGTCGAGGATGATGCTGAGTGAGGACATTGACCGCCGGACCGAGGACATTATTGATATTTGGACTAGAAATCACAGTTTCATTTTATGTATCTGTTGCAGACTTAGACATTCACCTTTATTTTTGATGATGTATTATTGACCATTGATTAGACCATTGTATGTATTTATTATTTATGATGATTTGGGGTTTTATTTGACTTTCGGTGACATCGATTTGCATCACGCTGCTGACATGTTTTGCATCGATATTGACGCCTTGTATCTTCCTTAGCGAAATACGGCGGGTGAGTCGTTCCGAGTACTAGGACTCGGGAGGGGGATCGCTACAGTTGGGCCGGTTAATGATTGCATCCAACACATACGTGTCATTCACGATCATAACAAATATAGTGACGATGATATGATTTTTGCACTTCAAGGGGATCATATTAAAGCCCTACATGTGCTAAGTCACGTAACTTTATGGTTCTAAGTGATCCGCAGTTTCCTGACCGACCCTTTTGCACGTAATGTGCATGTTTGACATCAACTTGCATTTTGTTTTGCTTAAACCAATCTGAACTAGCTTGATTCTCTTTACGGTTCAAATAAGAATCACCTTGAACCAAGCTTGGTTCTCTTTTCAGTTTAAGGAAACAATATCCTTATCAATCAATTTAACAAGTGATATAACCTTACGATGAGTCATATTGAGTGTGAAATAAACCGATTCGGTAATACCCACTTGCCATAAGTGTGTATTGCCATTCCACATGATTCACAGGCCACCGGTGGTGTTGGAATATAAAATGTTTTGATGATGTTAAAAGATGTTTTGAATGGCTAAAATGGAATTTCACACTTTGAGTTTGAAGCAAAATGAGAAAAACACATTGTGAGACGTCAATCTCTCACATAGATCGATTGATGTATACATCAGCCCCTCAAGAAGGCACATGGATCGATCCATGTGAAGATTGTGCAAGTTTAAAACTTTCGGCCCAACGTCGATCTCTCAATCAGGGGGACATCGATCGATCGATGCCACATGAGTGTCTCAGGAAGAGACGTCAATTGATCGACGTAAGGAAGTATGAAAACCAGATTGTTTCGGGAAGACATCGATCTCTCAGCCAAGGAGACATCGATCGATCGATGTATATCAGTCTCTCAAAAGAGGAACATCGATCGATCAATGTGCTGCGGTTTCAAAAAATGCGGACTTTCTGGAGGACGTCGATCTCTCAGAACTGGCATGTGGATCGATCGACGTCCCCAGAATTCAAAATTTTTTGAACGTTGGAACAAAATCCAAGGGAGATTTATGATGTTTTCTCTCTCCAATCTTGCTCAAATTTCTTGTGGACTTTACTCCAACATACTACATGCTTCCTTGACTATTTTATCCATGTCTAAGATTCTCTAGGGTGGCTATTGAAGATCAAATCACTCCATAGGGTAGCTAAAGGCTATTTTCAATTTTTCAAGACTTGGAGATTGACTTGAAGACATGGTGAAGGCTCCAAAATATGGTAAACTTCATCTATAAATGGGAGAAGCTTGGATGAGGCAAATACACACTTTCACCATCATCAAGCTTCATCATTCATTGTAGTATACTTCTCTCATATTTGTAAAAGTGCTTAAAGTTTGTTAAGCATTTCTTTGTTCTTCATTGTAGTATATTGAGAGATAGAGAGTCTAGCACAAAAAGAACCATAAATATTGATCTCTTATTTGTGTTTATACTAGTGAGAAAGTGTGAACCTTACTATTTCCTTCAACCCACTGTGAGAAAGTTATTGAGGGAACTTTGTTGAAGTTGTGAGGTAGCAAGAAGTTGTTCTTGCTAAAGCTGTAGTTGCTGTAGTTGCATAAGTGTATTTTGTGCAAGAAGTTGCTGTTGTTGTTGCTTACGCTAAGGTGTTAGTGTAAATCTTGTGGCTGTTCTTATTATCTGTAATAAGAAGAGTAGTTTTTGAAAAATCCACTTTGGCAAAAAAGTGGTAGTGGAGTAGTATCATTTATGATTCGAACCACTCTATATTCGGTGTACTCATTCATTATTTCTCGCCTCCCATTCTTTCTTTGATTTTGAATTTATTTTGAGTTGAGACAAACAAGAAAATTCCGCAAAAGTATCAAACACTCTATTCACTCCCCCTCTAGAGTGTGTTTTGGACCTAACAATTGGTATTAGAACCTAACATTGATTGCTTGGCCTATCTTTGCAAGTAGCAAGGTTAAAGATCATGGCAATGACAACCTCAACCTCTTCATCTCATACTTCAACTTCCAAGCCTACTGCACTATTTTCAGGATCAAACACTAAAGCACCTATGTTTGATGTCCAAAATTATTCTTTGTGGAAATTTCGAATGATCAATCATTTGAAATGATGTGTATTTGATATATGGAGAGCCGTTGCCAAAGGAATTGAAGTTCCTATGATCACCAACTCAAAAGGAGAATCAATGTTCACAGATGAGGATGACTACACCGACGAAGAGAAGATAAACTTCGCCATCAATAGCAAAGCATTTGATATTCTCTCAAGTGCTCTTACCACCACTGAGCTCATAAGACTTTAAGGTCTTGAAATAGCTCATGAGGCATGGAAAATGCTTGAAATGATACACGAAGGAACTGAGCAAGTAAGAATGGCCAAAAGACTCATGCTCATGAAGGAATATGAGATGTTCGGAATTGAAAGCGATGAGAAGATTGAGGAGGCAATCGACCAGTTAACACGGATAGTGAATCAAATTTTCCATTGTGTACAAGAAAATCTCAAATGAAGACCTTGTCTCAAAACTCCTCAACTCTTTGCCAAGAGAATGGACACCTAAAGTCACTGCCATCACCGAATCAAAGAATCTCAAGACTCTTACCCTTGATGAGCTATCCGGTAATCTTCTTACTCATGAAATTCTTATTGATGAACAAAATAGGATGAATCCTATCAAGCCCACACAAACATCACACAAAGGATTGGTGGTAGAGTCCGATGAATCGAATGAGGAAGTTGCTCTTCTAGTAAGAAAATTTAGAAGAATGGCAACAAGAAATAAAACTCAAGCAAGAAAGATTTTCAAAAGACCACCCAAAGAAAAAGAAGCAAGTGAAAATTGCTATAGATGTGGTCGACCCGGTCACTTCATTGCCGATATCCACGTCAAGGAGCTGCAAAAACAAGAAAAGAAGGTCTTTCCTCAAAAAAAGAAAGCTCTCAACGCGGAGGTAACCACGTGGGATGATCTTCTCTCCGAATCGGAAGGAGAAGAAAGTGAAGATCAAGATGTTGGACTTGTTGCAATAGTTGAAAATCCAAATGCTCAACATACTTGTCTCATGGCAATTGAAGATGACCTTGAGGTAAATCTAATCCTTCTAATTTGCAAGAAGAAATAGGAGATCTGCAAGATGATTTTGAAAAACTAAATTTAAAGTATAAACATTCGGAAATAGAGTTCAAGAAGTGCATTTTAGAAAATAAGAGCTTGCATGATAAGAACATTTTGATATTTCAAGAGCATGACATCATACTCACCATGCATAAAACCGTAGCTCTTGAAAATATAGAAATTAGGAAAGAATGTGAGAAACTAAGGTTAGATTTACAAAGACTAACCAATGATAAAAATAATCTAGACAAACTACTTGAAAACCAAAAAATTGGAAATGATAAATCCGGTTTAGGATTTAATTCATCACATTCTTCCATTAAGACTAAGTCATTAAAGAAAAAGACAAACAAGAGAAAAACACAACATAACTCATCATCTTCTAAACCAAGACATGTACCCACTTGTTTCTATTGCAACAAAGTAGGACATGTAAAGAATGCATGTAGAGCTAGATTTGAAAGCATGTATGTTTGGAAGCCTAAGGGTCGATACACTAACCCTAAAGGACCCAACCATCAAATGGTACCAATGCATAAATCTCTTGGTTTTGTAGGCTCTCAAGATAAATGAAGTAGCCAAATGGCTTATGGACAGTCGATGTTCAACACGCATGACCGGAGACAAAACGTTGTTCACCAAGCTCAAGCTCCAAGATGGTGGAACGGTGCATTTTGGCAATGGGAGAGCCAAAATCATTGGACATGGAGAAATTGGTAATTCTTCTTTCACTATTAATGATGTACTATATGTAGAAGAGCTTAAATATAATTTGATAAGTGTTAGCCAACTATGTGATGCTAATTTTCAAGTTGAATTTGTGAAAAGAAAATGAATTGTGAAAAAGAACGATAAGATTGTTTTTGTGGCTATAAGAAAAAATGATATTTACAAATTTAGCACACATGATTTGATATTACAAAATGCTTCTTGCCTAGTTGCCAAAAATGATTTGACTCAACTACGGCATAGACGACTTGGACATATTAGTTTTAAAAATTTCAAAGAAATTTGCCAAAATTAAAAAGTCCAAGGTCTTCCAAAATTGAATTTCGAAAACCATGGCTTATGTGATACTTGTCAAAAGACAAAGCTCGTTAAAACAAGCTTCAAGCCCAAAAGTGAAATCTCCACCACCAAACCTCTACAATTACTTCATATGGATTTTTATGGGGATATTGGTACGACAACTCTAGGTGGAAAACCTTTGTGGTGGTAGATGACTTCTCTAGGTACACTTG
The DNA here is from genome assembly GCA_036186865.1 of Eustoma russellianum. Lineage (NCBI taxonomy): Eukaryota > Viridiplantae > Streptophyta > Magnoliopsida > Gentianales > Gentianaceae > Eustoma > Eustoma russellianum. Next base: position 19,338,081 of record AP025043.1, on the reverse strand, counting down.
AGTAATGTTCTTAGCTAAAAAGAATGATGCATGCCAAGAATTTATAAAGCTTTGTAGGAGACTAGAAAATCAAAGAGAAGACACAATTAAGGAAATTAGAAGTGATAGAGGTGGTGAGTTTCAAGAATTTTGTGTATCCAAAGGGTATGGACACAATTTCTCGGCTCTAAGAACTCCTCAACAAAATGGTGTTGCGGAAAGGAAAAATAGAACACTTCAAAAAATGAGTAGAGCCATGCTAAATGAATTTGAACTACCCAAGTATTTTTGGGCCGAAGCAGTAAACATCATTTGTCATGTGATCAATATGTAGGATCTTCAAGGCACTAATAGAAGGGGGGTTGAATAGTTGGTGCGGAAAGTATGGTTTTTAAAATTGTTTAAAACCAAAAACTCAACTTTTGAAAATAGATTCTGTTTTCAGGACCATTTTTAAAACGTTTTTAACACTAGGTTGTAGGTCTTCAAAAATTCTGAAATTTTGAGAGAACTTATCCTCAGATGTTATGAGTGTCTCCTAAAAATTTCAGATTTAAATTCAACCTTTAACCCCTTCAAAAATCATTGGTGGTCAGATTGCGCGAATCTGCCAGAAACGGTAGACTGTTTTGAAAAATTTATTCCTATTTGTACTTAACTCCAATTACTCTGAAATTTTAACTACTAACCCCTTATATGCTATATTTAAATGGTTTGAAACAGTTTTGAAAAATTCTTTCGGAAAGTTAGTCAAATACACTCAAAGTCTCAACCTTTGCAAGCTTGAAAATCAGACTGTACTAGTCTCAGAACTTTGGATGTTTGATTGACTTATACTTATCCAAAAGGGTTGAAAACTTGTGTCAAATTAACTCTAAGACGTGTGACAATGTTTCTGGAAAGTTTCGTAAGTTTTGAAACACGTTTACTATTTTTACGAACGTAATCAAAAATAGTAAACAGTGCTAAAACAGAATATAAGTGCTGAAAGTAAATGACACCGAGAATTTTATACTAGTTCGATTATAAACAACCTACTCCAGTCTTCGAGGAACACCTTCCTCGGTTCACACTAGTCACACAACACAAATACACCTTACCACAGGGTTGATGGAGTTACACACCAACTCCAACCCTTTACAAACCTCGTATGATGAATACAATATGCACGAACACCACCACCTTGCAAGATTGAAGATTGATCACACCTTGATCAATCTTTTACAAAGATATAGAATGTGTGGTGGTCTAAGATAAGCCTATTCAAAAATATGAATGTAAGTACAATAGGCTTTTAGAAAGAATAAAGAAAGAAGTGTAGAGAGAAGAAGGCTTTATGCGTTTTTTATCTTCAAGAGTATAATACTTGTTCTTGTCTTTGTTTTGCTCATCTCCTTTCCTTTTAAGCTTATGGTCGTCCCCTCTATAGGTCCTCCTTCTCTTGAAAATTATCTTCTGAGTCCTTGGGAGAATGTGTGGTATCATTGTGACATGCTCTTGCTTACTTGGCACCTTCTCATTGGATGATCATTTAACCTTTGCTTACTTGGCACTTCATGATTGGTTGAATGTTGTCATCATTTGATGACTTGGAAAATCTGAAAATTCTACTAAAAACATGTGCCAAAATCATCATAAAATACTTGCCATAACTCATAAGATTATCACTCAATTCAAGCAAGATAAAATTCCTCCACACAAGGTAAAAATTTCGGCCATAAGTGCACTTGACATGCTGAAATTTCAGCATGTGATACATGGTGATATAATTTAAATTTCTTCTAAATTTTCATTGATTTTTCTTTTAAAATAAATCACCAATTAGTATCAAATATTCTCATCATTTTGGAAATGAAATTTGGACACCAACGTGGCCACAAAATCGGCCAAGGTAGATTCCCACACATGCTGAAAAATTTCAGCATGTGTGATATTCAAGATATCACACTTTATGACTTTGTATCTTATTCAAATTGCTTCCAATTCTTCTTCCAATTAACCACATGTTTTAAGACACAAATTATATGCTCATTAATCATGAAAATCGGCCAGCCTAGTATTTACATGCTGAAATTTTCAGCATGTGTTTCAAATGAGATAAAGTTTGAAACATTACCTTTTGTAGCTTCTTTCTTTAAATCACCAACATTGTATGATTGATTCTTGACCAATCAATATGCCAACAAGGCTCCATATATGCTCCATCTCAGCTGTATAGGCGTGTCCAACATGTATATGCATGTGCTGAATTTTATTTTTGCAAACTTTGTAAAATAGTGCACATTTAATAATACACACATGTTATATTCCAATCAGCCCTTAATTTAATTTTCTAGAACACTTTAAGATGCATGACATATGTAAAAAGTGTCTAGATACGTGTCGTATGATGTGCCAAAAATGTTCCATATATTGTATACGTAGAAAACCGAATTTTCGATGTTTATCGATTACCCGATTTTTCTCTAATTAAATTCCAACTTTTTGCACATGTTATATATATTATGTTACACATAATATATATACAATAAACTTTAATTTTCAGCACTTGGCTGGTCTAAAGTGGTGCCATTAACATGTGACAAAATTGAAATTGGAATCTTCACAATTTGGCCTAAATGTGGGGTGATTTGTGTGTGCAAACATAGAATGATTTTATGGCTGGAAATATCATCATATGCACGAAAATAATAATGATTTTTGAGGTGTAGGGTCTGGCCATCTAATTATGGCAAGTACGTGACACGTTGGCGAAGTTTGGGTATTCGTCCGATACGACAATTTTCGGTTTAGAACCTTTTAACGTGTCGTATTTAATTTGTCATCACCATGACTTATATCATATGATATAAGACCTGAATATACTCATAAATATGAGTTAAATATGGTGGTGTGACGTTAACGTACGTACGTAAAATATATAGTGTGTCGGTAGTACGTTGGAATACATGTGTATGTGCCTTTTAAAAAAAATCTGAAAATATATATTTATATATGTATGTAGGCGTGTATATTAGATGAAGAGAGGAGGAGGAGACTTTCCTTTCTTAGTCTTGTTGCCTTTGTGCCTTGTTCAAATGTAGCTTCCTTTAATGAACTACTTAGTTTAGTTCATTAATGGTGGCACCTGAAAATAGTATAAACACAACAAATGTTTGCCATTTGATGTAAGCTTTAAAGCTTCATGGCTCGTTAGTACGGCAACATAATATATGAACTATATAAGGCAAGTAATATGCAATATATCATGCACATTTATCTTATGCTCGTTTTTATGCACATTTAAATCATATATTTTGAAATCACTCAAACCCCCTTTTTCTCTACACAATAGAGTTTATTTGAGACCATCTCTCAAAAAGGCTCCTTATGAGCTTTGGAAAGGTAGAGTACCAAATATTGGTTATTTCAAGGTTTTTGGTTGTAAGTGCTTTGTACTTAACATCAAAGATAACTTGGATAAACTCGATTTCAAAACGGATGAAGGAATCTTCATAGGATATGCTCAAAATAGCAAGGCATTTAGGGTATATAATAAAAGAAGCATGAAAGTTGAAGAATCAATTCATGTCAAGTTTAGTGAACTCATTGAGAATGAACCAAACACTAATGATGATGATGATGATGAAATAATTGAAGTCATATAGAGAAATTTGAGAATCCAAAAGGTAATATTGTCATTGACCTTAGGATTGATCCCCTTGAACCTAAGGTTAAAAATGAAGAAGTAGGAGGAGATACCTCAAATTTACCTGATTCATATAAGTATAGGAAAGATCATCCTAAAGAATTAATATTAGGTGAAACTAGTCAAGGCATAATGACTAGGAGGAAATTTAATGCCTTCATTTCACAAGTTGAGCCTAAAAATATAAAGGAGGCTATAAATGATGAAGATCGGGTTTTGGACATGCAAGAAGAGCTAAATCAATTTGAAAGGAGTAATGTTTAGGAATTGGTGGATAAACCTAGTGATCATCCCATAATTGGCACTAAATGGGTATTTAGAAACAAAATGTATGATAAAGGAAATATTACTAGAAACAAAGCTAGGTTAGTAGCTCAAGGATACAGACAAGAGGAAGGCATAGACTATGATGAGACTTTTGCCCCCGTAGCTAGGTTAGAAGCTATTATGATGCTATTAGCATATGCATCCTATAAGGATTTCAAACTATATCAAATGGATGTGAAATCAGCATTCTTGAATGGAATAATTCAAGAAGAGGTGTATGTAGCTCAACCGCCGGGGTTTGAAAATCATGATTATCCAAATCATGTATTTAAACTCAAAAAGGCTCTTTATGGACTTAAACAAGCTCCTAGGGCATGGTATGATAGATTAAGTAACTTCCTTCTTGAAAATGAGTTTTCAAGAGGAAAAGTCGACACTACTCTTTTTATTAAAGAACAAGGAAACCATCAATTACTTGTTCAAATTTATGTGGATGATATTATATTTGGTGCTACTAATGATTCTCTTTGTGAGAATTTTGCTAAATTGATGGAAGGAGAATTTGAGATGAGCATGATGGGTGAACTCAATTACTTTCTTGGTCTTTAAATCAAGCAAACTCAAGATGGAGTATACATATCTCAAACAAAGTATACAAAGGATTTACTCAAGAAATACAAGTTTGAGGATGGAAGAAGTGTGAGCACACCAATGAGCACTAGTACAAAGCTTGATAAAGATGAAAAAGGAAAGTCGGTTGAGGTAACCAAATATAGGGGTATGATTGGTAGTTTACTTTATTGAACCACTAGTAGACCGGATATTTTGCATGCTGTGTGTTTATGTGCTAGATTTGAAAGTATGTCTAAGGAATCGCATCTAGTTGCCATTAAACGTATCTTTAGGTATTTGAAAGGAACTTTGAACTCTGGGTTGTTTTATCCCAAAAATGGTTGTTGTGATTTAAGAGGGTATAGTGACTCCGACTATGCCAGAAACCTAGTTGATAGAAAAAGCACCTCCGGGACATGTCAATTCCTTGGAGATTGCTTAGTTTCTTGGTTCTCCAAGAAACAAAATAGTGTGTCACTTTCAACGGCAGAATCCGAATATGTATCGGCCGCTTCATGTTGTGCACAACTACTTTGGATGATCAACACCTTAAATGATTAGAATGTTAAATTTGATAAAGTTCCGATGCTATGTGACAACACTTTAGCCATAAGTATAGTACAAAATCCGGTTTACCATAGTAGAACAAATATATTGAAGTGAGGCGTCACTTTATAAGGGATTGCATTCAAAAAGGATTGGTATGTGTTGAATTTGTTCCAACCAATGACCAACTAGCGGATATATTCACCAAATCCCTTCCTAATGAGACATTCGAGTCCATTAGAACAAGATTAGGGATGATAAACAATGTTTAGAGGGTTAAAATTGCAAATTTCAAAAAAAATAGCATATTTCAAAAAACAATAGCATACATGGATCGATCCATGTATTAAAAGGAGAGATCCATGTACGTCGATCTCTGATCGACGTCATCGTTTTCTGCACCTTTAAATTCTTCCAGAAACGCGAACCTCTTTACTTCTAACCCTCACAATCGATCGAAATCCCTCAAATACTCTGCGCCTCCAACTTCAAAAACCTTCACTCTCTTCAATTTCATCTCTCAATCAAGATTTCATCATCTCCACTCTTGATTCTTGATTTCTTCTCTTAAATTTCTCTATCCTAACCTAAAGTTCTCTCTCCTTCAAGCCCTAAGTTTCTCCAAAAATGTCTTCAATAGGCAAGAACACCACAAAAGGCCAAGATCATCTAGGAATGTAGGAGAAGGGTCAAGCAATCCTTCTCATTGACAATCCTCTCAACCTAGGAGGAAACAATCAATGGATGAAAACCAAGGTCAAGTGCTAGCCGAGATTAGAAGTGAGCTAAACTTCTCCAACTTCCCTTGGATCAAAACAAGAGAGGCCAAAGATGCTTTGAAGGAACCTTACCCACCCGGACATGTGAGGTATATCACTAGACATTCTCAAATGTTATATGACAAGTGGGATAGAGAAGAAACGGCAACTATTCCACTCAAATTACTTAGAATCAATGATATTATAAGCAATAATGAGTTGAGCCCTATCATTGAATGGTTGGATGTCCAACAATGGAGAAATATTTGGCTTGAGAAAGAGATGGACAAAATGTCCACTAGGTACACTAGGCTCTTTTATGCAAATCTATGGATTCAATACATCAATGATCTTCTTTTAGCTTTGTATATTATTATTGATGGACATCATATTGAATGGGATGTTGGAAACATTTGTGGGTTGATTGGAGTACCCAACAAGGGATTTTTTGAGTTTGATGTATGGAAGTGGGATACTGCTCGATGGAGAGTCACTAAGGATGAAGTGAAAACATTCTTAGGCTATCATCCCACCAAGAACACAAATGATATGCCCTTGGTTTACCGTACCCTTCTCGCCATTGTTACTTTTTGCATAAATGGAAAATCCGCTAAAGGGCTTAGTAACCTAGATTTCTACATTGCATACCGAATAGCCAGCCGTGAAAAAGTCAACTTTGGGGAGCTTTTTATGACAAATGTTATTGAGGCCGCCACCAAACAAAACAAAGCTCTCCCCTATAGTAATCTTATCTATAAGATGCTTGTAAAGTCGGGGATTGATGTAGACAACACGGGTGTTGACTAAATCACGCATAAGGATTTATATGATAAAGTTAACATCAAACAAATATTGAAGGCTAAGAAAGAAGCCATGAAAAGGGCAGGCCCAATCAGAAGAAGCGGACAAAGACAAAGGTGTTCTGGATGAGGCACCTATTTCTGAACCCGACACTCAAGAAGCACCTAGTGGCTTGAGCTCAAATGTTCCTGAACTTCAAGTTCAAGTTACTAGCCTTCAACAGGAGGTCGCTGAGCTCCGAGGCAAGGTGTCCTTGCACGAGTCAAGGTTTGCCAAGCTCAAGGCTAAAATGAAAGCGTGCATCCCCGGCATCACCTTTTCTTCCAAAGAAGACTAAAATTTCTTTTAGCTTATTCTTTTTTTATTTATGTTTATGATTCTAGTTAGTATTTATTAGATTATTTACTTGCTAAACTTGGTTGTGTATTGATGTTTAATGAAGTAATATGTTTCTTGTCATTGTTTTTGATGCTTTCAAAAAGGGGGAGAAAGAAAGTGTTTTGTGGTTTATTGTCGTATGTGGCTTATTGTTGTTAAAGTATGTACCGATTGTTTATTGCTTAAGGATAATTTTGTTGATAGCAAGTACAATAAGGTAAGTTTGGAAATTAAAGCATGTTCAGTTTGAAGGGGAGTAATTGATGCATGTTTAGGTTAAGAAACTGATGCATGTTTGGTTGAGGGAGAGCCTTTTGATGCATAATTGTAAAAGGGAAGCATTTTGATATATTCATTGGAGTTGTAAAATCATGTTCACATTGATTATTACAGAAAGTATAAAATGCATATACTAAGGGGGAGATTAAGATTTTTCAAGTTTGAAACATCAAATTAGTTAAAATGAAGCAAAAACATCTTTTATAATCTTGGTTCTGAAATCATCAAAAAGGGGGAGATTATTGGAATATAAAATGTTTTGATGATGTTAAAAGATTTTTGAATGGGCTAAAATAGAATTTCACACTTTGAGTTTGAAGAAAAATGAGAAAAACACATTGTGAGACGTCAATATCTCACATGGATCGATTGATGTATATATCAGCCCCTCAGGAAGGAACATGGATCGATCCATGTGAAGATTGTGCAAGTTTAAAACTTTCGGCCCAACGTCGATCTCTCAACCAGGGGGACATCGATCGATCGACGTCACGTGAGTCTCTCAGGAAGAGACGTCGATCGATGGACGTAAGGAAGTGTCAAAACCATAATGTTTCGGGAACACATCGATCTCTCAGCCAAGGAGACATCGATCGATCGATATACATCAGTCTCTTAAAAAAGAGACATCGATCGATTGATGTGCTGCAGTTTCAAAAACTGCAGACTTTCTGGAGGACGTCAATCTCTCAGCACTGGCACGTGGATCGATCGACGTCCCCAGAATTCAAAATTTTTTTAGCGTTGGAACAAAATCCAAGGGAGATTTATGATGTTTTCTCTCTCCAATCTTGCTCAAATTTCTTGTGGACTTTACTCGAACATACTACATGCTTCCTTGACTATTTTATCCATGTCTAAGATTCTCTAGGGTGGCTATTGAAGATCAAATCACTCCATAGGGTAGCTAAAGGCTATTTTCAATTTTTCAAGACTTGGAGATTGACTTGAAGACATGGTGAAGGCTCCAAAACATGGTAAACTTCATCTATAAATGGGAGAAGCTTGGATGAGGCAAATACACACTTTCACCATCATCAAGCTTCATCATTCATTGTAGTATACTTCTCTCATATTTGTAAAAGTGCTTAAAGCTTGTTAAGCATTTCTTTGTTCTTCATTGTAGTATATTGAGAGATAGAGAGTCTAGCACAAAAGAAAACATAAATATTGATCTGTTGCTTGTGTTTAGACTAGTGAGAAAGTGTGAACCTTACTATTTCCTTCAACCCACTGTGAGAAAGTTATTGAGCGAACTTTGTTGAAGTTGTGAGGTAACAAGAAGTTGTTCTTGCTAAAGCTGTAGTTGCTGTAGTTGCACAAGTGTATTTTGTGCAAGAAGTTGTTGTTGTTGTTGTTGTTGCTTCCACTAAGGTGTTAGTGTAAGTGTTACTGTGGTTGTACTTATTATCTGTAATAAGAAGAGTAGTTGTTGAAAAATCCACTTTGGCAAAAAATGCGATTCGAACCACTCTATATCCGGTGTACTCATTCATTGTTTCTCACCTCCTATTCTTGCTTTGATTTTGAATTTATTTTGAGTTGAGTCAAACAAGAAAATTCCGCAAAAGTGTCAAACACTCTATTCACCCCCCTCTAGAGTGTGTTTTGGACCTAACACGGTGGAGTCACAATGGTCTCGCTTAAGAATCGGCTTTCTTAGACAGAATAATTTGTCTGGTATTTTTTTATCACAACTCAATAAGTCATCTATCACGAGTATTTAAAATGCATTGATTGATAAACCCCGAATAATGTTGGTCAACACAGTCAACTTAACACATCGAATTAACTTGGTTGAACTCGGTCAAACTGGGTCAAATAAGATTCGGATCCTTATTGGGCTAAGTTTCAAAACTTATTTTACTTGTATTTATTTATTTATTAACGTGAATAAATAACATAAATAAATAAATGAACAAATAAATGCATAAATAAACCAATAATGTAATAACCAGAAATTAAACATAATACTTAATCATTATTATTTTAGATTTCTTTAAAATAATTATAATAACAACAAGAATCTATAATTATTATTAATACTATTTTCTTTAATAATAATAATAACAATAATAATTGAATTATCATAATTATTATTTCTTTAAAAGAAACTTTAAAATGATAATAATAATTATTATTATTATTTACTTTATCCAAAATAAAAATAATAATAAACAAAATAAAGAAACTAAAATTTGATAGAGGGAGGGGGCCGAGTCAGACGCGGGCCGAGTCAGACGCGGTCGGGTCAGACCCGACCCATCATGATTTTTCTTTTTTATTTAATTGCTGAGTCAGACCGAAACCCTTTCTGAATCGGGTCAGGACCGGGTCGAGTTAGGCCCGCCCAGCCCACTTTGAAATCTGAATTTTTTTAATTAAATCTGCAATTTGGGTCGAAGCCCAATCCTGAACCCGGTCGAACCACGATTGAACCGGATCTAGCCGGGAGCAAAAAGCTCCAAAATTTTCGGCGAGCAGGTTTTGAACCTACAACTTCCAGCTGCTTGTCCTAGGCACTGGCCATCAGGCCAACAGCCCCTTTTGGTCAAAACGGGGGCAGGTTTACATTTATGATCAGAATTTAATTCCGGTAAAAAAACATTTTTGACACAAAAAAAATTCTCTCATGAACATATTAACAAAAATGATTCGATTAGACACCCTTTGGTACCACTTGTTAGATTTATTTAATAAAGATCGTTTAATCGAATCATTGGACAAAGTAACAAAAGGAGGGATTTTACCTTGCTCCATTTTTCATGTTGATCTGCCCACCACACAATTGCTCTACTGCTTGATGAATCTGGCGTGATCCAAGGATTCGCGACCTCCCACCAATTGTTGATGCACCCCTTGAACGGATTCAACAATTCATTATTTTACCCGATGGAGAGGCTAGGCAGTGTGGCTTTTATAGGAAAAAGTTGGCGCACACTCTCCCATGCACTCTATAGGTCGATAGCTATGTATGTCTGTATGAGGAGGTGAAGAGCCTCCTCCTTTATATAGAGAGAGAATAGGAAGAATCTTGATGGAGATAGGTGTTATACCCGCAAATTTTCGAATTAGTCGTACATGCTAATTTAGAAATTAAGTAGCCGTTGAGTTGTTCACAACCCTTTGAAATGAAATTAACGGTAGCGTGTCGATTATGTTCAGGTACATTTATAACTATGTAAAAATCGTTATGTACATATAGAGTAAAATGAAAATATAAAAAATAAATAATATAAGCTAAATGAAAAAAAGGAAATAAAAAATAAAAATAAATAGATAAAGCAATCTTGATTAGAACATCAGTTGGAATTAATATTAGTTAAAAAATAAATAAAGTAAAAGAAAGGGATAATAGATGGATAATGAATAATAAATAAACTTAAAAAAAGAAAAAAAGAAATACAATAATAACTAGAATAAGTAGAGATAAGGATAAAGTAAAAAAAAATTGAAAAAAAGGGTTAATGGGGCAACGTGATTGGGGGTTAACGGTTTCAACCCCCCCAATTTTCGGCTGAACACTGTGATAAATGACAGCGGAGGGGGCGGCAGATCAAACAACAACATTATTAAAAAATATTAGAAGGAAGGCAACGCAAACAGTGAAGGCGGCATATAGGAGAGAGAAAGAGAGGAAGGAGAAAGAGAGAAGAGGAAGGAGGAAAGAAAAAGGAAAAGAAGACAACCGGGTTTATTTCAATCGCGTTGTTATCTATAAACATGTAGGTTCTTTTTCCCCTCAAATTGGTACAATTTGATCACGCTTTAGTGATGTTATATGTTTTTGTTGTTTTGATCGTTGGAATATATATCATGTTGTTGATTCTGTGCAAGATTGATGATTGTGAAAAAGGGTAAATATGTATACTGTTTTGCGTGGCTTGGATTTGATTTTAGAGAAAAATTTGATAACCAAAATAGACATCTTTAGCATATTTGGGGTTTATGTTTTTGTTTTGGCCTTAGATTAGATTCACATAGACTGGAAATAGGCAAAAATATAGATCGGAGTCGAAAAATGGACGCCAGAGGAGGCCAGAGCGCCTCACGCGCCGCCGAAGTGGCCGCGCGTGGCCTTCACGCGCGCCTGGTGGGTGTTGGACGCATATACCTGATAAAATAAAAAAAAAATTAAGTGGTTAAGGGCCTGCCCGCCAGCGCAGACCAGTCTAGCCCTTAATGGGCCGCGGTGTGCTGTTGCAGGACCAGCCCAATAGCGTGGTATATTAAAAAAAAGAGGGCAGGCTGGCAGACCAGACCGAATGGCCAACGGACCGAGCCAACTGCTGACCGGCCCAATAACACCTGGAATTAAAAAAAGAAATCGGTTGGTAGCGGGCCGGACCAGAGCTGAGCGCGGGTTAGGGATGGCCGGAATAGGGCCAGCCCAACAGTTTATTTTTTTATTATTTTAGTATAATTTCTGGAAATTGTATAATTGTTTTTTAATTAATTTAAAATAGTAATAATTATAGGAAAAATATAAATAAATATCAGAAAATTATAAATAAATTCCAGAAATTATAAAATGCTGAAATTAAATTGTTCTCATTAAATTTCTGTAATTGTGATAATTTATTTTATTCGGATAATTCGGTATTAAATAGAAATAAATGAGGGAAAAATGAGAAAAAATATAAGAAATACACGATAAATGTACACAAGCCGTGGAAAAGTGGATTTGATGCCAAACAATGTGGAGTTAACATTTGAGCAATAAATGAACCTAGATTTGAGTGACGGAGGATGGTGATGATGGGCCAGGGGCCTTATGCGATTGTGCTTTTGCATTCATGGCACGTGCATTGCATTTATGTCGGGTCGTGATATACGGGTCACGGGCGCTCAGAATGGTGTACGGTGGCGGGGCCACGCACACTTAGGATGGTGTACGGTGGTGCAGCCACGCACACTCAGTATGGTGACTGTGGGTGGGTACGACCCACAGCCACTCAATAGGACCCGGGTTCATGCATTGCACGGTGGAGATATCGGCATTCTGTGTGACATGACTTTGTTGCGTGTGACATGCATAGTGGGACATGCATCACGATGTTGCGCATTCTTTATCTGGAGTAAATTACCTTTCCGTCTTCTTTCATATGCTTATGTGATATCATGTTATGTGCTATGTGTTATATCATTTTTGTATGCTCGTCTTGTACTAGTTGGATGCAGGTGCCTACTGGGTGATTTTCCTGTCACTCACCCCTACTTCCCCCACTCCCCCACCAGGTGAGCACGGGGAAGCGCACGACTATAACTTTGCTGAGGACGGGGTTGACATGATAGTATGGGCAGACTGACGGTCGCATTATAGCACCCCGGCCCGATACCGTCATCCGAACCAGTGTGCCCGTCGTAGTCTACTATGAGAACTACGAAGCGTCAAAGCAGATCAAGCGTACATCATTCATGACGTAAGATAAATCAGCGGAAACGTCATCAAATTTAAAACTTCATCGTCATTGATACAACCAGAAAGTACAGCGAAAATAAAAGGGTGTTCAAACAATTGTCTAACTTATCCTCCAGTACAGCATAATAAACATCAAGTTTTCCAACATAAAGAAAGTAAGCAAACATCCATCTACTTCCATGTTCATCATCCCACTGAGCCCACTCACCATCGTCTTCGATAAATATCATTTCATATTCCGGCTCACCTGAAAAGGAATAGAGTATCTGTTCTTAGCGAAATTATCGCCAACAAGTAACCCGTCTATACACCTTACGGGATCACTCACGACGAGTCACCAGTGTATAGATCATTGCCCAAAATAAGGTCCTCGGGTTAGCAAATAGTATCTTTATACGAATGCCTCAAAACAGATAAAACACATAAATGATACACGGATACGAGAATAAACATGTACTAAAACAACATATCATCATAAGCAAGTCATAAGCTAGTCACATCTCTTGCACATCAATCTTATGCTTCGTGTATCATGATGCATGTACTTCTTTAAAATCACACACAACACCCATGCATATGCCTTCTTTCATAAACATGACATGCGTGTCATTTTACAAAACATTTCATAACTCTTCTTATCATATTCTTCGCGTAGCAGAACTTTATACCCTGTGGGTGATCAGTCCACAGCAAACAGAACTTTATACCCGTGCTGAAAGGTCCACGGTCCCATAACATATAACTTTATACCCCGTGCTGAAAGGTCCACGGCCCCATTACATACATCATATATCCGTGCTGATAGGTCCACGGCCCCATAAAATACTTTATTTTCCGTGCTGATAGGTCCACGGCCCCATAACATATTTTATACCCTGCTGTTGATTCACAGGTCACGCTTTTATATCATGCTTTCGCAGGCGTGACTTTTATACCCTGCGATCAACCAGCAGCCATTTTGTCTTTCGAAAACTTTAAACTTCTCTTGTACACACATGTTCTTTCGCAAAGCAATTCTCAAATCAAATGCAAGTGCCCATGTCATGATGCAGGATGCACATATAACTTCGTATCAAACATGTAACGCACACACACACATCTTACATATCAAGTATACGGTCTTGCACCTCAAACACTCCATGTTCGTATCTTTCCAAGTCCGTTTGTCTCACTAATTCACTTGGGATTCAATCTTATTCTTACTTGATCAAACTTACCATCTACACCTCAATTACACCTCAATTACCCTTGCATTGTATGCTCAAAAGAAGTGTATAAAGTTACTACACACACATAGAGCGCCTAAAGGGTCAAAAAGACTTCCAGTATACTTCGAACGCTACTTGGAGCGCCTAATGTGGACATGGAGCGCCTATACTAGGCGTTCGAAGTGTTCGGGGATGTGCCGTATACATCGAACGCCTACATGAAGCGCCTAATGTGACATAGAGCGCCTAATGTAGGTGTTCGAAGTGTACGGGGATGCTCTGGGACACATTGAACGCCTACATTAGGTGCCTAATGTGACTTGAAGCGCCTAATGTAGGTGTTCGAAGTGTTCAGACGGTTCTAAACTGCAATTTTTCTGCAGTAACTTCCTCCCATCTCCTTCCTCCTTCAACCCTTTCATGCTAAACCTCTCAAGATCCATCTTACCATCTAGATTCATCATACTTAACACACATCTAACATGAATTGATGCTTAGTTATGTCTAATAATATCCACTCTTAACCTTCTATCATTCACAACCTTCAAAAGATACCATCAACATTCCCAACACAACAAGTCTATAACAATGCCATCATTCATCCTTCAATTCCCTGCACTTACTCTCAAACATCTAGGTGTAGACAACCACACAAGAATAGAACAAGACAATAAACACATCAAGAATACACCTTCATGGGCATGCTTGACAAACAACAAAGCACCACATAACTATTTTCAGAAATATGGCCCAAAGAACAAGACTTTACGCAACTAGCAACAACAATTACATATAGTAAAGCATTTAACATAGACAAGACAAGATTACTAATGTGTGATCCAAGTTTTCTCTTTGTAAGAACATAGGGCCTAAAGTATCAAAATTTGCGTAAAGTGTATAGAAAGATTACTTGCCTTTGTTTCTAGTTAAGCTTACGGATTTACTGCAGAATTTCGGTAAGGATTGCACTTAGATTGGCCTTCTTTCTTCCCTTTTCCCTTCTTCTCTTCTTCTTCTTCCTCTCCTTTTCTCCTTCTCTTTTCTCCTGCGGTTTCTCTACCCTTTTTGCTCTGTTTAACCGTCCCCCTTAGGTGAATGGGGAGTTATACTATGTATGGTGTAACTCCCCTATCCTTTAGTAGGGACCTTTTAGGCAATTTTTCTTAATTACCTTTAATTCAACTTTCAACCCCTTTTCTTATTTTTTCTATATTTTAAGTAACTAAGTCTCACATCCTACAACATTAATTACATTGTATTTAAGGTTGACCTAAAGTATTGAAAGTCGTGCTTAAAAGTCACGGGGTATGACACGCACCTAGGATACGAAGAGACCTTGCGGCTGTCTGTCGTTATTTTATTGGGATTACATCAGACACTACCTTGTATTAAATGATAGTTTGTAGATGCCAGTGCTATTTCCAGAAGTCGGTACATTATCGTATTAAGGATTTCTTTTATCATGAAACTTAACGTTATTGTATTTCGTTTCCGCAAGAAAAATTTTTACGTATTTTCGGACATGTACAAAGTTGACTCGACGCCTTGTATTCTCCTTAGAGAGATACGACGGGTGCACTATTCCCGATACTAAGGCTTGGGAGCGGCGCTACAGGTGGTATCAGAGCCGAGGCTTCAGATCCGTCTCGGGAATGCAGGATTAACTAGATCACCTAGACATAAGCTATGATCTTCTCCTAGAAATGCCGATTATACCCTTAATAAATGAAGTAGACCTAAGTTATAATCGGGTTATAGGAGGTGTGTGTCGTTGGTGAGCTTTCTCTATTTAATTATCATTGAACCCCCGAACCTTCGTATGAGCCTCATAAAGGCTCAAATCTATCGATCACTTCCGTCCGAATTCTCGTCAAGATTCGCACAAGATCCAGAAAAATACCGTTGTGTCATGAATAATCTGGCAAAGGAAGTAACGGTGGTTCTGGTAACGACCACCAAAATCAGGGGATCATTCTCCAGGCATTGGCTGACACCATAGCCACCACTTTGGCGCAATAGCGGCTGTAGCAGCTGAACCAGTGGCTTTTGCCGCTGCTACCACCGGATCTGAGGTTCTACTATATGGAAATGCAGGACGTCAGGAATCTGATGTTTAGAAGGACCCTTCACCGGGAGGCATGAATATGCGACATGACAGCTAATAATCACAAGATCGCTCGAAACGAAAGTACAGTCGTGGAGGAGTGTACGGCCACCACTGCCACCATGAGCTCCTTGTGGATGCCACACTCGGGTCAGTGTGAGGAGGAATTATGTAAGTATGAGTGCGACAACCAGGACGTTTTACAAGTAGAGCAGAGGCCGGTCCCACCATCACAACAGAATTAGGAACAGTATAAAAGGGAAGTAAGGTCATTGCCCAGATCCACGTGATGACTGATGCGGACATCGGGGAGGCTGGCGACGTCATAGCAGAGTTCAACCGCCGACGACCAGGTATCAATGACTTATCATCAGTACATTGGATGTTAGTAAGAGATAAATGATCAGAGTTGCACAGCGGAAACGTGGATTCCTTAAGTCACGTAAGTTCAGAAGAGTGAACCTTAGTGGATCTGAATAAGATTAAGGATATCGCTGAGTAGCCCTAACCGACCAAGGTGACTGAAGTAAAGAGTTTCTTGTTTTGGCCAGCTGCTACATGGAATTCGTTTAAGGACTTTTCCGATACTGGTGCCCCCGAGCAGACGGAAGCATAAGATGGCGAAGTGCGAGTGGACTGTTGACATCAACAAAGATATCAACAAAGCTTCGTTGAAAAAAACTTAAACACAAGATCATAATACACAAATTTTGCTAATTAACTATATATACACGAACTGATCGATACAACATACTTTAACGACATATTTCCATATATCAAACACGTACTAGAGCGAAAACATACAAAATCCAACGTAACTACGCAAAGAGACATAACATCGTACCCAAAAAAAAAGAGATATCACATAACTTAATGAATTATGAATATACAGCAACATAAGTCAACAACATATATATATATATATATATATATATATATATATATATATATATATATATATATATATATATATATATTTACACGTATACCTAAATATATACACATATACATATACATACAAAGCGACCAACATGAAAACACGAAGTAATTGGTAAAAGCTCACAATATATATATACACATAATACGATAGCAACGTAGGAGTGGCGAACATGTAAAAACAATCTATGATAAGTCAGGATTGTATGTAAACGTTAAGTTGTTAAAAAAATACAAAACAAAACCAAACAGCACTGAGTCTTTTGCAACAACAAGAGAAACATATAGATAAACACAATTTGTTACCACGTTAATGATATAGCGTAAATAAGTCAATTTACGAAAACATACAAATAGATACACGAAACAAAAGTAATTATACGATGTTACATAAATATGCACAGGTATGCACACGACTATATCAATGACACCACAGCATAACTAATACAACAAAACAGTAATAAACATCATAATATATAACGACAACAAACACACAATTACAAATAATACAGTAACACAAATACCTTCATACAAGACATGGGCTACGATATAGGCACCCATTTACCAGTTTTAAAACAAATCATTGACATACACAATTGAAGTAAAGCATGCTAATTGCGAGTTATGAATGACATAGCATTGCATGACAACATAGTAATAAAATTAAAGTGTAAATAACTTAATAACATGGAAATTTTTTTTATCATATTTGAACACCCAAAGAAATTATATATCTAAATTTCAGTAAAATCTATGCATTAATGCATTTTCTTCGGAATGATATATATAAAGACATTTATACAGCAATAAGACAAGCTGGTACGAAAAATATAGAGCACCGGCAAAACAAATAATAATAATAATAATATTAATATTAATAATAATAATATATAGATAAATAAAAAAATATTAACGACTAACATATGTACAAAAGAGAGATCACGATAAACAAAGACTAAAATGAACGCGCATAATGTGTGTACCCTTTAAAACTCAACTAACAAACAATATAAACATAATATACGTGACAGACTGCAGATAACGATTGTGAATTCATGAGCTGCGTATGATACACAAGTCATACATGTGTATGACGTAAGGATACACAACATACTATATATATATATATACACACACACACCAAACATGTTTAACAACTTAACAATTAAAACGACAACACATGTTAAAACCCGTGTATGTTGATATATAGTAGACGGAGCTACGTTGAGCATTGTATTCTATCCCCAACCCGATGAGCAGTCGAAGAAGACGATGCAGACTCTTGAGGACATACTGAGGGCTTGCGCACTAGACTTCAGATGAAACTGGGATGGTATGATCAAGTTGATCAAGTTTGCTAACATCAATAGTTACCACAACGCCACCAACGTGGCACCATTGGAGGCGCTCTATGGGCGGAAGTGTGGGTCTCATGTCCATTGGGACAAAGTTGGAGAGCGTACTATTACTGGGTCATAACTGGTTAAGCAGACCAAAGAGAAGATAAAGTTGATTCGAGAAAGACTTAATGTCCTAACACAGAAGCAAGAGTCGGGCAGATTCGAAAAGGCGTCCTTTGGAGGTTGCTATCAGGGACAAGGTTTACTTGAAGGTGTCACCTATGAAGGGTGTGGCACGACTTGTTCTGAAGGGTAAGCTAAGGCCTCGATACATTGGCCCCTACTAGGTGCTCGAAAAGATTGGTTTGTTAGCTTACCTTTTGGCATTATCTATGACGCTAGCCCAAGTGCGCAATGTATTCCATGTTTCTCAGCTAAGGAGGTACTTTCAGACCTGAGTCATGTATTAGACACACCACTTTCAAGAATTAGACCAGACACATCATATGAAGAGACTCCTGCTCGAATCATGGATCGCAAAGATCAGAAGCTAAGGAGGAGAATCATTCCGTATGTCAAGGTGCAGTGGAGAATCACAGAGAAAACAAAGTGACTTGGGAGCTCGAGGATCATATGCGAGAACGCTACCCCGATCTCTTTAAATAGGGTACGACAAGTTTCGAGGACGAAAATTTGCAAGGTGGGTAGGATGTTATACCCGCAAATTTTCGAATTAGTCATACGTGCTAATTTAGAAATTAAGTAGCCGTTGAGTTGTTCACAACCCTTCAAAATGAAATTAACGATAGCGTGTCGATTATGTTCAAGTAAATTTATGACTATGTAAAAATCGTTATGTACATATAGAGTAAAAGGAAAATATAAAAAGTAAATAATATAAGCTAAATGAAAAAAAGGAAATAAAAAAATAAAAATAAATAGATAAAGCAATCTTAATTAGAACTGCAGTTGGAATTAACATTAGTTAAAAAAATAAAAATAAGTAGAGATAAGGATAAAGTAAAAATAAAAAAATTAAAAAAGGGTTAATGGGCAACGTGATTGGGGGTAACGGTTTCAACCCCCTAATTTTCGGCTGAACACTGCGATAAATGGCAGTGGTAGGGGCGGCAGATCAAACAGCAACATTATTAAAAAAATATTAGAAGGAAGGCAACGCAAACAGTGAAGGCGGCATATGGGAGAGAGAAAGAGAGGACGGAGAAGGAGAGAAGAGGAAGGAGGAAAGAAAAAGGAAGAGAAGGCAACCGGATTTATTTCAATCGTGTTGTTGTCTATAAACATGTAGGTTCTTTTCCCCCCTCTAATTGGTACAATTTGATCATGCTTTAGTGGTATTATATGTTTTTGTTGTTTTGATCGTTGGAATATATATCATGCTGTTGATTCTATGCAAGATTGATGATTGTGAAAACTGGTAAATGCGTATACTGTTTTGCGTGGCTTGGATTTGATTTTAGGAAAAAATTTGATAACCAAAATAGCACATCTTTAGCATATTTGGGGTTTATGTTTTTGTTTTGACCTTAGATTAGGTTCTCATAGACTGAAATAGGCAAAAATATAGAACTGAGTCGAAAAACGGACGCCGGTCTGCCATAGACTGGAAATAGGCATATACCTGATAAAATAAAAAAAATTAAGTGGTTAAGGGTCGGTCTGCAAGTGCAGACCAATCCAGCCCTTAATGGGCGGCGGTCTGCTGCTGCAGGACAAGCCCAATAGCGTGGTATATTAAAAAAAGAGGGCAGGCTGGCGGACTGGGCCGAATGGCCAATGGACCGGGCCAGCTGCTGGTCCCAGTAACACCTGGAATTAAAAAAAGAAATCGGTTGGTAGCGGGCCGGACCAAAGCTGAGCGCGGATTAGGGCTAGCGAGAATAGGGCCAACCCAACAATTTATTTTTTATTTATTTTAGTATAATTTCTGAAAATTGTATAATTGTTATTTAATTAATTTAAAATAGTAATAATTATAGAAAAAATATAAATAAATATCAAAAAATTATAAATAATTTCCAAAAATTATAAAATGCTGAAATTAAATTGTACTCATTAAATTTCTGTAATTGTGATAATTTATTTTATTCGGATAATTCGGTAATAAATAGAAATAAATAAGGAAAAAATGAGGAAAAATATAGGAAATGCATGATAAATGTACACAAGCCGTGGAAAAGTGGATTTGATGCCAACAAATGTGGAGTTAGCATACGAGCAATAAACGAACCTAGATTTGAGTGCCGGAGGATGGTGAGGATGGGTTAGGGGCCTCAGGCGGTTGTGTTTTTGCATTCATGGCACGTGCATTTCATTTATGTCGGGTCGTGACGTACGGGTCACGGGCACTCAGGATGGTGTACGGTGGCAGGGCCACGCACACTCAGTATGGTGACTATGGTTGGATACGAGCCACATCCACTCAGTAGGACCCGGGTTCATGCATTGCACGGTGGAGATATCGGCATTCTGTGTGATATAACTTTGTTGCGTGTGACATGCATAGTGGGACATGCATCACGATGTTGTGGATTCTTTATCTGGAGTGAATTACCTTTCCGTCTTCTTTCATATGCTTATGTGATATCATGTTATGTGCTATGTGTTACGTTATTTTTGTATGCTCGTCTTGTACTAGATGGAGGCAGGTGCCTACTAGGTGATTTTCCCGTCACTCACCCCTACTCCCCCCCACCAGGTGAGCACGAGGAAGCGTACGACTATATCTTTGCTGAGGTCGGGGTTGACACGATAGTATGGGCAGACTGACGGTCGCACCTAGGATACGAAGAGACCTTGCGGCTGTCTGTCATTGTTTTATTGGGATTACTTCAGACACTACCTTGTATTAAATGATGGTTTGTAGATGCCAATACTATTTCCAGAAGTCGGTGCATTATCGTATTGAGGATTTCTTTTATCATAAAACTTAACGTTATTGTATTTTGTTTCCGCGAGAAAAATTTCTACATATTTTCGGACATGTAGAAAGTTGACTCGACGCCTTGTACTCTCCTTAGCGAGATACGGCGGATGCACTGTTCCTGATACTAAGGCTCGGGAACGGGGCGCTACAATAGGATTCAGAGTTGTGTCTGAAACCAAACCCTCTTCCTTTATGGATGAGAGTTTTTCGCATCTCAAACCACTGAGGATCTACTTGATGTTATCAAATGATATTTATGCACTATTAAATATTATTTAATATTTAACAATAAATATTATGTAATATTTAACAATAAATATTATTATCTATTATTTAATATTAAATATTATTTAATATTTAATATTATGTACTAACATTTATCTACTAGCCACACATGGGTTGTCGCCCCTTGGAGACCAGACGTCGTACACTTTATGGTCGTTGCACTTTGAGCCCATCCATCGCAGTCTCTGACCATACAACTTTCTACATATTTGAGGTTTCCATTCTAGACCACACTATACATCCACGAACATACCTGATGATCACTTAACGTGTGGATGTTTTTACGCAATAATTTATATTATTACGTGACATATGCGATATATAAAATTATCATATATAACGTCCACCTTATGATTAATTCGTGTACACTTGATCAACGTGCTGCGCATTACACGTATCTCGAATTAATCCCAACATTCTTGACAAACTAAGTCCCAATTAGCATTGAAGAATCTGACTGTAAGCTGATGCGCCAGCAACAACCTAACAAGAGTATTGGAGGAGGGTGAGCCAGACTAAAATTTATTCGCATGAATTTGAAGTTTTAGTTTGGCCCTTTTTTGGGCCAATAGGGCCGCCAGACACTAGGGCAGCCCGTCGCTTTGTTTTTCCTTTTTTTTTTGGTGGTGTTATTTTTAGGTTATTTAATTATATAAGAAATTCTTTTTTGTAGGCTAATAGGAGTTTTTGGAGTCTATAAATATGTCTCCTTATACACTATTTTCATCATCCCTTTTATCAATAAAATTTGAGAAAATTCAAGCATTACTCACCAAATTAGCCATGTGCTATTTTTGTTGAAGTTTGTCTATTCAAGATTCGATCCTTTGAATTCGACCAATTCCTTTAGCATGAATTGTAATCTGAACTCATCCCCCATGTTGTTCAAGAAGTTTTCCAATGGCCTACTAGGGTTCTTGGCAAGAAGATTGTTAATCAAACAAGGGTTATTCAACATGAATAAACAGTGGGTTTAAAGGTTTGTGGCAAAGCTGCGTTAATCAAAAGGTCTAGCAAGATTCTTTGTTATTTTGTCGTTATTCTACGTGTTCTTTGTTTATTCTTTATGTTTTTCTAGTCTTTTTCGTGTCTTTTCGTGAGTATTCTTTTTTCTATCAAGAGATCTTTTAGAAACGTATGATTCTTCTAAACACACATCAACGTGGTGTCAGAATCATCTTGAAACAAGAAAAGTTGTGTCTTTTACTGCTTAAATCCTAGCCGTCCTTCAAAAAAAAAAATATTCAGCCTTCTTTTGTTTTCTTTCCGGCAGCCGAACATTCATTGGAATTATGTTGTCTTTATCTTAATTTTGAATTCCCTTGTTGCACTGTGAATTGCGTTAATCAAAAAAGAGTTGTCATCTGGAAGCTCAGCAGCCGCAATCCTAAATTCTGCGGCCTAAGTTTGAGTGCTTTTCTCTGCCGTTTATTTATGACCGAGTTAAAAAAAGAACAATAAAGGAATTAACCGATAGTTTGTTCAGCGGTCAAAAATTTTGAGTTTTGATTTGCTTGTCTTCTTGCTATATTGAGTACTCAATCTTGCAATTTTTTTTAGATTTTTTCATACAATTTAGACTTGAATGAAATCAAAGTTTGTCCTTCATCCGTGCATTGTTTTTCATCATAAAAGTGTCACCATTTTTCCTTGATCTTATTACACTTAGGCACCATAGATTATGTGATTCTTGTGCAAGCTAATTGTTTTTAATTTTGTTTGAAGATTTGGGTGTTATTCCTTGATTATTGGTGCCATCTTGACCAAAGTCACCTTCAAACAAGCCTTGAACCTGGAAAGTAAATCCTAATTTTACTTCTTTTGATTTTTACCCAAAAAAGGACGCCGCCTTAATGCTCAACCAATTAAAAAAAAAAGGTGTGTTTCGCTTTACAAAAAGAAGAGAGTTTTGGTCCAAAAAGAATAAGAAGAAAAAAAAGAAATGTGGCCATCTTTAGAAAATTCAGACAACTTTCTTTTTTTTGCCAATTCCTTGTGATCCAAAATTGCACACTTCAAAAATTCAAGAAACAATCTATTTGATCCTAATTTAAGGTACACATACTTTAAACATTTTTACACTCATTCCTTTCGTGTATTTTTGGTGATAATTAGCTTAGTATTTCCCTATTCAAATTAAGAGTTGTCAAGGCAACCCCTTAGTGTTGAATTCAGTCATACTACATACTATCAGCTTCTCATTTTCTATGAAAGTTCTTGTATATATATACTTGTGCTTCTCATTTCTAACCTTGTTGCAGCTTACCCTCAAGAAAGAGAAGAAAACGATGTTAAAACAGTCATGGTAATCGGATTCACATCTTTCTTGGTGTCGATTAGTTCAATCGATTTGAACACTTGAAAACAAGATGAGAGGTAAAAACTTTGAGTACTGAGATTATTTGAGGAGAGGTAAAAGACAATTATTTGATTGAACCCATACATGAGTGTAGAAATGCAAAAAATAACTGATTTGGTTTTCACTAACACAATCTTTTCTTTGGTCTTTATGTTAGTCTTTCCTTTTTTTGTTTGAGTGTTTGATTTCATATATGAAGAGATGTCAAGTTTTATTCGTTTAAATCAACGCGGAGCACCTCGAATTGTTCAAATGTCAAAAACACAAGCAACTTAGAAATCAACATGTGATGATTACAAAGTGATTAACACAAATTGAGAAGTCAAGTGTTTCAAACGTGACCTTGACAAGCTTAAATATTACATGGATCAATTTGGATATTCACAGAATATGTGGGTAAGACTATTCAAGTACCAAGTTATCAAGCTTTGTCTCAAGATAATTTAACTATAGAGAAATACTACAATGAGTTGTTAAATGGTTTATATAATGGTTATGTTGAACATCTGAAGAAATGATAATGCTTAGATTTATGGTTGGTTTGGATTATGTGTTGCTACTTATATGTTTCAAGTGAGGATTCAAAATTTGGATCATATGTATAAAATTGACTCTCTGTGATGAAAATAAATCCCCGTGTTTACTTGGAAATTGAGTTAAGAATCACTCGTTGCCTCTAATTGAAAAGCCTAAAGTGCATAAACAAAAATTTCAAGAATTATAAGGTCATTTTAATTCTTTGCGTTATAGCATGCCTATTAAGGAAAGTTTACACGAAAAGAGTGAAATTCAGATTTTTTTTGGCATAAATTTGATCACAACTTGCGAGCTACTAAAATTCATGAGCATGAACTTCCTAGCAATTCACCTATTTTTAATCATGATTTGAGTGCTATTGTTACTCGTGTGCATGATGTTCAATCGCAAGAGAAATCTAGTAATGAATTGCATGAAACTCTTGTTGAGTGCTTGCATAATAATATATCCAAAACCGAATGTGAGAATGCAAAAGAATATAAAGTTGTGAGTTGAGATGAGAGACAATAGACTAAAACAAACATGTTGTTCAAAATTTTATTTCCTTATACTTTGTCATCATTATTTGCATATCGGCTTCCACTATTGCATGCTGAAGAGCTTCAAAGGGAAGTGCTAAACAATAATGATACACCGTTAAAGATTTTGCCTAACTCAAGTTATTCTTTTGCTTTGTGGATGTTGTTAAAGGTTTTGTGAATCCATCAATAATTCTTTTCCAAAAGTTTTGATTTGTGTGCGTGTATGTTTAAGCATTCTCATGGTTTTTGAGTTCATTTGGGTTATTATATGTTTGATCCAGAAGCATCGATATGCATGTATAAAATTTTATGTCATGGTCTGATCGTTGAAGTATATGTCGGTCTTCAATTTTCTTATATTTTCAAGCATGTCTTCAAAGTGGAAATTTTCTTGGATATTGAATTTCTCTTCAAAGGAGAATAATTTGGTAAATATTAGTCTAACATTGAAACATAAAGTACAAATGCTGAATTTGAATATTATAACGAGTCCTAGTAATCTTTTAGTACATGCCTTGATGTATCTAAAGCATGTTAAAAAGAGCCAACACATGTGCATTGAAAGCTTCGAGTTGAGTTTATGTTTCTTTCAACTTTACAAGTCATATTCTTTATCATGTCATATTTGATCCTGGTGGATCTGGAGTAAACTAGTTTTGTTTGGGTCTGTTTGTCTTATTTTTTTCATCATATAATTTTATTTGTGGATAAATGCTCTTCCTCTAGTGTAAATTTAGATTCGAGGACGAAACCTTTTAAAGAAGAGGGCAATGATGCGCCATCAAGAAACCTAATAAGAGCATAGGAGAAGGGTGAAATAGACTAAAATTTGTCTTTATGTTTTTGAAGTTTTAAAATTGTGTTTGTGCCCTTTTTTTGGAGCTAATAGGACCAACATCCACTAGGTTTTTGTGTGGTTTCCTTTTTATTATTTTCTATTTATTTAATTGGATAGGAAATTTTTTCTTGTTGGCTAAGTTCTAGTGGTAGCTAATGTCTGTCGTTGGGATATACTGAGTCTGCTTGTTGTTGTTGATTATTCCTCACCAAATTAGCCATGTGCTATTTTTTATAAAGTTTGTCTATTCAAGCTTTGGTCTTTTAAATTCAATCAATTCTTTGAACATGAATTGTGATCTGAATTCATTCCCCATATTGTACAAAAAGCTTCGCAACGGTCTACCATGGTTCTTGGCAAAAAGGTTGTTGATTAAACGAGGGTTGCGTAGAGAGGAAAAATACAAGGTCTAATAAGGTTCGTCACGAAGCTGCGTTCAACAAGGGTTTGACAAGATTCTTTGTTATTTTATCGTTATTCTTTGTGTTTTTCATTTATTCTTCGTGTTCTTCATTCAGTCTTCGTGTTCTTTGAGTGTTCTTCATGTTATTTCGTGAGCCTTTAATTTCTTGTTATCAAGAGGTCTTTTGTCAGCATTGATTCCGTTAAGCACGCACCATAAACCCATCAGGGCCAGACATGAAAACAAAGCATCTTTGATCTATTTTTATGTTACCTGGGCCTCCAAGGCGAAGCATTGAGGCACATTTGAGGACCTTCCAGTCCAATTTTGGGATGGAACAAAATTGGGATGTGTTTTGAAAAGACGGCCTCCAAGAAATCTGTTGCCATTCTCTTCATTTATTATAATCATCAATCATGATTCCATTGTCATCTTGTGGCCTAAGAATCTTGTTTCTAGCATAATGTGATTTGACCAATATGTGCAAAAACTTAGTATTCCTATCTTCTTCTTTCATCTATTTGATGGGTTTTTCTTTGAAGAAAGTTTCTTCAAAATCAAGCAATCTAATATAAACTTCTAAATCATTTTTCTCAGCTTGCTAATTATGTATATTATGACAATCTTCCATTGTTTGCTGCCACGTTTCTTCAAGAGCTTGTCTAGCACTTAAGATGCTCTGAGAAATATTACCATAAAACTTTTTGTTCGGTTTCTTCAATGAGTCCTTCAGAATGAGAAACGACCATTTATATTAACTGTATGGTGACTTGACATTGCCATCAAAGAAAATGACTAGTAATCAATTTAGAAAAAAAATACAATCAGAACCAAAAAAATAGTATAGAAGGAAAAGAAAATGGGTTTGAACTTGACATTTTGTGGACAGCATGTAAGGACCTCCTATCCAAAAGACCGTTGGTCTTACTAATTTGCATATTTTACAAAGTTTGTTGGAGCTGAGAGAGTAAGAACTCTACTGAAAGAAAATGACTTGTCAGTGTAGTGTGAACGCAACATGAAAAGGGAGTACATTTCTTACCTAATGTGTTGAAATGTTTCTTGTCAAACACAAAAGAAGCATCATTACTAAAATAGAAAAAAAAAAAACGAGAGGGCGAATTGCTAAAAAAAAATATGGAAGAAACATCATCGGAATATTTGTTGTTCTCCAATTGTACAAAAGTCTAAAAAAAATTAGATATAATGAAATATCATGATGCAGTAAGATAATAGTCTTTCAACTCTTATAAGCAGAATAAAGGAAAATGAAGAGACCAAATGGAAGGGCTTTTGCTGAGCTATCTCTAACTGGGTGAGACCTTTGGTATAATCCAAAATCCTTCATCCCCTATGTATTTTGATTGGCTTACTGAGCGTTGAGGTGTTTCTACCTAAAGAATGAATGTAGCTTTCTTTACATTCTCGTAACCCGTGAATGCATAAAAAGATCATGACTTCTTAGTTCTTTCAATTATTAGCTATATTGTCAAACTCAAACCGGGTCAGCCAATCTGACTGGTTGGACCGTGTCTTGGCCAGGTCTGAGGTCTGAGTTACAACTGAGAACCGAAGATACGATAACACACTCATTGTTGGTCAACACTCCGGTGAACCGGAGTTGGGCCGGATTCCAGGCCATCGCCGCATCGAGTAAAGGCCTCTTTCTTTATTTATTTTTGTTAATTTTTTTATTTATGAGACGTCTGTCTCCTTCGTTTTCTTTTTGATCGATTGCAAAAGAAATTACACAAAATTCTAATAATATATATATATATATATATATATATATATATATATTTCAAAGTTAAGGATGACACAAATGTCTCCATGTAAAAATAAAAATAGATATTTGTTTTTATAAATTACGAGCTATTAAGTTGCTTCATTTTATTTTAGTAAATAGTCTTTATGCATGCAGTTTTTTTCGAGATAGTAAATATATTAGATTTCATACAAAACAAAGCAGTTATGATCTAATTGGTTATAAGTCAATAGACAATAAAAATCAAGTTATTAACTATGTTCTCTCTCTCACACACACACACATATATACACACACATATATACACACACACATACACACACATATATATGCATGTACACACACACACACATATATATGTATACACACATACACACATATGTATATACACTTACCATATATACGCGTGTGTATACACATATATAATGTGTGTGTACATGTATACACACATACATACACATATGTATATACACTTATCATATATATGTGTGTATAGACACATATATAATATGTATATATATGTGTGTATACACTTATCATATATTCAAAATATGCATTGAATTGCAGTGAAAATCCTCTGACCCGTCTTCTATCCTATTGTCTAACATTTCATATGAGATTATGCCACAAGTTAAGTTAAACACACATGACATGCTTCTATTGGAAGGATTAGATAATTGAATAGAAGATGAGTTAGATGATCTTCTCCCAATAAATTGATCCAAATGTGGTTGAACCTGACCAAATGTATTGACTCCTAACCTTAAGTGAGTTGATGTTAAATCCGAGTCTAAAAATATAGATTATTAGTGCGTTATATGTCGACTCAATGACGTATACTCATGAAAGGTCCTAAGACATGGTCTTAAATAAGACCATAAAATGCAACAGGTAAGTACAAAATGATGTACTTGACCATATATATGGATGTTGGTCTATTGATAAAATTATTTTTTTTTTAGAAACAAAATTCAAATCTTATCTATTCTTATAAAAATTTGAAATATACATATATGTAGATATATAATATTATAAAAAAAAGAGATGCACTAGTCTTCTATGTTTGTGTAAAGTCCAGAAAAAGATCAGATCGTTTCATAATTTGATGTACAGAGCTTTATCTTACATTTTTTTTTTAAAATAATCATAACACAAAATAGATGTAATATTATGTAATGACTTTATTCTTTTCCTTGTTTTGAACTGCAATGGTGTTTCTTTTCCTTGTTTACTTTTTGACCTTTGATTTTGCAAAGCAAAATATTGGAGGGCGTGGAAGGAAGGGAGAAGAAAGAGAGTTACTTATTTAAGGAGGCGGCAGTTCTGCAACGTTTGGCTTTTTGGGTCCTGGAAGATCTTTCTCAGATCGGACGAAGTGATCTAAAGGGGAGGAGAAACAAAAATTAAAAATTATTGGTAAGAATATTCCTGTTATATTTCTTTCTCCCATATTCGCGTAGATTAGAAAAAGCTACCTTGGACATCCAAATTATGCGTATGATTTGGGTGTGCGGCTCGAGCTTCCGCTTAGCTGCTTTTGCGATTCCTGTTTGTTTGTCCATCTTAATTTTGTTTTGTGGATGTCTATTTTTGATGGGTTTGCTTGAAGATGTGGGATTCAATGCCATTCCTGTTGAGATTCTTGAAGGGATATTAAATGACGGTTCTAGGTGTTTTTCCATGCCTTTTCTTTTTTGAAGCTTGATTTGTGGTGGAAGCCCGAAAAGACAGTTTGAGCTTTGTGCGTCCACGTTTGGTTTTCGAAGTTCCTATTCCCGTGTCTTCTCTTTTCAATTTTTTGAAAATGCAATTTCAAATCGTATTTAATTGTCTGTTAGATGAGATCTCCTTTTCTTTTTCTAGGAACGATTTCCCATTCTCCCTTTTTCTCTAATTTTCCTTTGCCTTGTATTTTTCTTTGAAATGGGATTGGATAAAATTTGGAAAATGAGGGCTTTCGAGTTTTTTTTTTTTTCTCCATTAGTATTTTGTCTTGGTGATTCCAGAAAAAGGGAAATGAAAAAGGAATATGAAAACAAACACATAATACAGATCTGGCCGTTAAAGCGGGTCAACAACTGGGAAAGCACAGAACTTTGGAGAAAGCTAAAACGGAGAGCAATATGTTGATAATTCTTCTGCCTGTACATATCACCTGAGAAATTTGACAATTCTTGCTTAACGAAATTACAAAGCAAAACGTAAATCATTGTTGTCTCATGTCTGCAAGTGTAACTTCTTTTTGATCTATTAAGGTTGTGTAGCTTTACAACCTGATATGTGATTTTGCGTACAGTCCCTTTTTTGTGGTGTTGTGAGCTTTAAATTTGGGTCCATGCGATATGCACCATTGATTTTATATTATCTGGAATTGCAAGTAACTTTCTCCTGGTGAGTGAATTCCATATGTTGTACAGCTGGAGATCCGCATATGTCCATCTATTTCTTGTCATAGAAAATGAGCTGCTATTCTTTCTCGTTCTCCAAGCTTTCTTTTGTGATAATTTCCAAGTGACAGAATTGTTGTCTGAATGAAGTTTTAGACTATAGTACTTTGTTTGAGATTCTAATATTATCTTTCGCTTTGTCCAGTTTTGCATTTTGTACATTAGGATCCATAAGGGAGACCCGCGTATGAAAGAATTATTTATGCCTGTTTGCTGTTTTCTCCTGCAGCCAGATGGGTAGGGATGTTACTGGTCTACGCATTGATAAGAAGCCAAATAATGTCCCGAAGTCAAATGGTATCAACCATGTGACAGTGCATGTTGCTCCAAGGATAGCAGCTGAAAGAGTTCAGAGAAATGACGCCAACGAAGAGTACCATAATTCAAAAAGCGTGGAAGATGAAAATGGTCTAGAGAAGCAAGATGTTCTTGGCATAAAGAGCACCAATTACAGCCCTGGTTTGTCTGAACCAAAAGCTCCAAAATCTGAGTCCATAAGATTGTTGGAAAAGAAGCAAATCCCGTCTGTCAAGCCTGCTTCAGGATCAGCTGCTACAGGGGTTTTCCAGTCAACTTCATCTGCTCCAGTTTCACCTTCTCTTACTTCAGAGGAGTATTCAAGTGTTACTGGTGCTGTTAATCTTCAGACGAGTGTAAATGATGGTGAAAAGTTTGCTGGTCATATTCCTACGACTCCAAAGGTATCACAGGCGCTAATGAATGTTTCTAAGAAAGCCAAAAATATTTTAACTTTGATAAGAAAACCTACAACTATCATAATTCCACTGGTATCATACGCAATTTTGTCAAAATCGTTTTAATGCCTTATCACGGTTCCAGCAAAACCGTGGTGTATCCACTTTGGCTGAGGACACACTACGGTTTGACACAACCGCGGTGTGCCGACCCTTATTTTCTATAAAACATCTCATTTTTTCAGCAACGAAACAAGGTTATGTCTGTCTTTTTTCCGGTTGTGTCAAAGCTTATTTTCTATAGTAACATATCATTTTCACAACAATAAAATATTTTTGTGTCCATTTTTCCAGATAAAATGACTTCTCCAAATACCCAAATATCTTTGTGTTTCGGAGGTAAAGCATTGCAATTACGCAATGAAGTTGGGTATGATAATAATACAACTAGATTGATGAGGGTTCCACATAGCATATCATAATCAGAGTTCGTCCAACAAGGTAATACAAGGTTCGGATCGGATGTAGATGTAGAAGCGATTGATCTTGTGTATCATTTTCTTCGTTCCGCAAATCCCAGATGCATTTCTAGTGCTTTTCGTATTTTAGATGATGAAGATCTTGAGCCAGCTATGGACATCTCGATATATTGTCCAACTATTTCGTATGTGTAGATTTTCATGAGCGTTCGTGATGTGTCCACAATAAATCCAACAAACGTTCGTGATACTGGTTGCGAAGATTCACAAGCTTATCATGTTGACATTGTTAGAACATCTGAGAGTAACGAAGGAGGGTGCAGCTCGTCACAGACACTTGTGGAATTCCACCAGATACAGAGGATGGAGAAACAATGGTGTCGACGCTGACAACAACTATGACGAAGACGATGACAATGAAGAAGAGTATTTAGAGGATCTTGAAGAGGAAGAAGATGAACCAGAGGCGTATGAGCGAGCAGTACCTCATTTGGATGCAAATGTTTCTTTTTTGAAGATTGTGCCTAGCTCGAACACACTGTAATTCATGGTCGAGGTAGGCTTAGAGAACTCTATGGAAGGAGAGTAGACCAGATTAATTAGAGTTGAATATGTTGTTCAAATCCAAAGATGGGGTGAAACATGTTGTGCAATAATAGTCCGTGAGACGTAATTAGTTCTAGAAAGCGGTGGCTAGTCGCCAGAATATTGGCATGTTGGAGCGCAAACTGGAAGACACAAAATGGTCAATAGCGTCTTCGAGCAAGTTTGAGGCAAACCATGATTGGGTGATTGACATTTTCCATGAGCGTTATAGCTGCACTAATGCAAACATCAAAGAGGATCATAGGAATGTTGATTCAAACATAGTTGGGAGAATGGTTAGAGAATAATTTAGTTAAAATGTGAACTTCAAAACTCAAGACGTTGAGAATCTGGAAAGGGGAGCTTGAATGTAGACATCAACTACAAGAAAACATGGATGGAAAAAAAGGCTTCAATGAAAATAGTGTATGGTGATTGGTTCAAAACTTTTTTTGGGTTGTCTCGTTACATAGTTTCCCTTAAGGCATCAAACAAAGAAACCATAGTCCGATGGAAGTATGATCCAAAATTGAATACTGTCGATATGAAGGTGCTTGATGCAGTTTTATTGGCATTCGTACCATTGATGTTGTGTTTCAACATTGCTGTCTGATGATATCAATTTACGGTATGCATTTGTATGGCAATCATAGTGAGAAATTATTGATTCTTGTCGTTGTTTGATGCAACTGATCATATATTTTCGGTTGCTTATGCTATTGTGGATGGGGAGAGCCAACAAAATTAGAGATGGGTTCTTAGGAACATGCGTCAGCATATAATAGCCGACAAAAAAGATGCATGTTTTATTTCGGACTGATCTACTAGCCTTTAAGCGGCTATTTGATCAGTACCTACATAGCAACCACCTTATGTATATCATAGATATTGTCTCTGTCATATCAAATCAACTTCTTCATGTAAGTTTTAGACAATTAATTTATACATTTTATAGATAGTGTCGATCATATTATAGAATTCATATGCATTCAATTTTTACAGAAAAATTTCTAGTAAGACGTTGAGCACCATTTTATAGGCTGCTGTATCAGAACACAAAGTGCACAACTTCGCGGAATGTATAGAAAAGATGAAGGCGTTAAATGAAGATGCATACAATCACCTTATGCAAATACCACTAAATATGTGGACATTGTCCCACGGCATGAGAAGAGGTATTATATAATGACAACCAATTATTCAGAGCCGTGCAATAATATGCCCACAAGGGCTAGGTATTTATCAGTAATAGCTTGTGTTCAAGCAGTTTCCAAAAAGTCGTGAAGATGTTTGACGAAAAACGCCATGAGGCGATTGCTCATATTAACATCGGGGACCGATGGTCACTGAAGGCGCAATAGTGCTTTATTCATAGCAAGGTTTTAAATGGCTACACGGTTGTTGTGTTATTTAATTTCGGTATTGATT
Organism: Eustoma russellianum; assembly: GCA_036186865.1. Lineage (NCBI taxonomy): Eukaryota > Viridiplantae > Streptophyta > Magnoliopsida > Gentianales > Gentianaceae > Eustoma > Eustoma russellianum. Next base: position 19,304,474 of record AP025043.1, on the reverse strand, counting down.
TATTTTGAATGACTAAGTTTGTTAGAGGTTTAGGGTTAGGGTTAGGGTTTGCACTATGCTCAGGGTTTGAGTTAGGGCTAGGGATAGGGTTAAGATTAGCGTTAGGACTATGGCTATGGCTAGAGGTTAGGGTCAGGGTTGGGTTAGAGTTAGAGCTTGTTTATAAAATGTAACGAGTATCGTAAGAAGTTCGTTATCAATATTTATTGCAAGCTGATACAATACTTGTTATACGTTTATTAATATTAATAAATTAAAAACATAAAAACATAAATTAATTGGTCGACCTTTTAGCAAATTTCATAATTTCTTCGACAATATGTATGGTTTGAAACTCTATCCGCAATGCCTTCTTGTCTGAATTAGTGCGGATATATCTTTTCTTTGAAACAGCGTGTACAGTAACATTATTGTTTGTGAATAACACGTGAGTGTTCTCATCATATCTTCGTCATTGTATGTTGTAACGACATCCCAATCAAATCCTTTGTTTCTATTCGAACACAAACACGACCATCTACACAAATTCAAGATCATCTTTGTTTTCATATTCTCGTTAGCCACCAATACATGTCTGGTGAATTCATTCAACTTATTGTCAATTGAAACATTCTTCACAATCTGATGGGCCTTCTTCGCAATGGTGTCATCACAAGGATTCCGTTACAAGAATGCAAGCATGCTGTCCCATGAATATCTACATGCACCGGACAAGTTCCGCAATGTGTATAAACACACCAACTGACATCTATCATTTGATTTGTCACAAAACAAACTCGTTAGAAGCGAGAAGATGTACGCCTAGATCTCTGCTCACCAGATGGATGTGTCGGTAGACTGCTATCAATGAACCACTCTGTAAACTTCTTCTGCTGTACACCGTTGTCTAAAATATCCGGAAGATCCAGAGTCTATCCAAGCAATTTTGTGCACAGCTTGCGCCACTGTGTTTATGTCCCCATCTATCTACAAAAACGGTGATCTAATCGTGATCTACATGAACCCTACTACAATCGCATCTTCTCCATAACGCCATATGCTCGATGTACATCTTGTAACTAATATTACTCCTAAGATGTAGCATCAATAAATCACCTATCTCCGGTCTCAACTCATTAACAACACCACTACCACTAACAAGGGATGACATAAACACACCTAAATATGTGATAATATATTAAACGTAAATACAATGTAATTATCATAACTAAATAAAATACGAACTAAATACAAGATGTCAAAAAGGTAAATAACAATAATTAAATACTACTATACGTTCATGCAATTTCAAGGCCAATAAATATGCATTTCAAGGCAATAAATATAACAATTAAATACTTCTATATGTTCATGCAATTGAAATAAGTAAATAACAATGATTAAATACTATTGTACATTCATAACAATACAAATAAACAAATAACCAAACATTTATTAAATAATAAATAAGTTTCACACAATTTTAACCAATAAATAATAATAAACAAGATTCATGTAAAACAGTAATAAAAATATGTAAGAATCATGCAAATAAAATAATAAATGTGATATGATGTTTGGATCGTATTGATTTGACGATCGTTTCCTTTCACTCAACCATACGCCTTCAACAACCCTTGCGTGGGACAATGGTGTGATCACCACCTTCTTGGACAAGATTGAAGAGAACTTGCTGTGATTGAGCAATTTAAATCTCCCATCCAACAAGTCGTTCCTTTTACTTGGATTGTGATTCCCCAACTAGGTTTGCTCAACCTTGATTGGATCTAGCTTTGATTGCTTAGTGAAACCAAAGAAAACACAAAGAAAAAACGCCTCAATAGGTCGAATTCACAACAATTTTATTAATCATATCATTGATGCTTACATTCAAACCTGTTTTTTTGTTTATATAGACTCAAAAAGAATTGAAAAACTAGTCTAGAACAAAGAAGGGGTCGGATTAAGACTCCAATACAAGTAGGACTTTAAAAACATAAGTTCATAGGATGACAAAACTGCTCGAAACTTGAAATGATTTTGCGCTATGATAGTGTCCAAATTAGCTCTTGGGGGCCTTCGTAACAATTGTAGATCGTGAAAAATCCTTGAGTTTAGGATCTAAGATCACCTTATTTGGATAAGTATTGAAAGAGATATAACCGTTTGAAGTCCAGTGTCATCAGGATACGAGTTTCAGCATCACTCAATTTTGTCACGAATTCTAGATATCTTCGGCTCCGAATTTGGGAAAAAGGGATAGAAATAAGACTTGTAGCCCTATCTCTTAGCTTTAATATCCAACTGGAATCAGAGGATTTGGATTACCATTGAAAAGATATGACCAAAATACGAAGCTGTGTCACATGCAGGAGAAACCCTCGTTTCAGCTTTGCTTCTTGTTCAAAGCAACGCCATTCCAAGCTCATGCAAACCCTACAAACATTCAAACAACATAAATAACTAACTATAAACAGGATTATAGGCTCCATGAATGACCTAAACCTAATCTTCAGCAAATGACACTTAAATGATGCAAACTAACAAACTAATGCAACACCTAATGTGAGATGTGATTATCCACCCCTCCCACCAACCCTTACTTCATTGTTATGACATTAAAACACAATGGATAATCACACTATGACATTACTCTTCACTTCTTGGCTTGTCTTGCACATGCCTAAACAAGAAACGCTTAAGTTCATGCTTTCTATTTTTGTATACATTTCTTGTTTTGTGTAATATGTTTGAATATGGCTCCTTAAGGCCCCATTAACATGACAATAAATAATTTAAAACATTAAACGAATAACTCACATTTTTGCGTAGCTGTGTCTATCTTCACTTGTGTTTTCTGTTGTGTGCAGATTCCCAACAGCATTTTATTGTGTTTTAGAAATATGAAAAATGAAAAAAAATTGAAAAATGGGATGGTATTTATACGTAACCGTGGTATGACACACCATGGATTTAACACATCTGTGGTGTGTCCTCGGTCAAAGTCGGTGCACCACAATTTGTTCGAACCATGATAGAGCATTAAAATGGTTTTGACAAAACCGTGTGTGATACAAGTAGAAGAATTGCTTCCAAAACTAATATTAGTGTGGATTTTCTTATTAAGATTGAAATATTTTTGGCTTCCTCTGGAATATTTTTACTGTTAGCTTGGTTGAGTACATTCTCTTTCGTGTTGGATTTATATTTGTTTGATAGCTGGGTTCAATATGTTTGCCTGATGGACTTATACTCATTTCTATTTTTTCAAACGGATATTTAGGTTAAGGTGGACCTCTTTTTTGTTTTCTTCTAGTTGACTGTTTTATATTTCGCGTGTGTTAAGGATATGGATGCTGCTTAAATTTGCGTCCATGATAAGAAGGAATTGCAAAAGCATGCTGTAGTTGAAGTACGGTTTCTGTTCTTTTTACTGTTATCACCCTAGATGTTTAGTCTTCTTGTTTAAGTTGTCCTTATACCCTAATTTGGACAATTTGCTGAAAACGGGGATCAAGAATAAATATGTTCTCTGGAATCGTGAATTTGTGCATATTTATTAAATTGCTCTAATATCCTAAACCTCCCGTCTTCTATAAAGTATTTTTCACTGCCAAAAGTGGATCATTTTCCATAAAAGAGGAAAAAGAAGTCTGAGGTGCAAATTACTTTTTTTTTGGTTTGAAGTGCAGGTTCATGGCCATAAATAAAATGCATTTGTAGTTTCGAGAGTAAAACTTTACCTTTGGCTTTCCTTACTTAAACAATTGGCCAACTGCATTTTCCTGTCGTATTGGAAAATTGATACTCAGAAAAAAAATTCACAAGGATGATACAGAATAGAGGTGTTACTGTAATGTTTAAATGTCAAGAGGAATGAAGTGATGTTCTAGTAATGTTGTCACATGTTTTCATGCAGGAGTAACATACAGTTTACAATGCTATAGCAGCAGCTACAGTAACCAAAATAATCCGAAAAGGGGATATGAAATAACCATAGTGAATGCTTCTTATGTGTTTCTGGATCTTGCACATTAATTGTAGATTTTTAACCTCTAGGATCCTGTTCTGTCGTGATGTATAGAATGAGCAAGTCATGTCATATCAAGTGTGTTAACTGAATTTATGCTGCAGCTTTCCTAATAATGAGAATTTGTTTATCTTGCAGCCGACATCGCCTTTTATGTCAGTGAAGGCTGAGCGACCTGATGACCATAGATATCATCATGAAGAAGATAATCTATCTTTGGCCTCCTCGTATCCTAAATTTGAGTCTCTCTTGGTTTCCTTTTAATGTGATAACTGCATATTCTCTAAGACACTCCGACATTTTATATAGATATGCGTAGCCTCTTTTGAGGGTGTAGAGGGAGGGGGTGGGTGGGTTTTTATTTAAATTTGTGTTAATGAACCAGCTTTAACAGTGATATGAATAGTGGCAGTTCCATCTGTTTATTCTCTTGTTTCCTTAGCGTGCATAGTGCTGCAACATCTGTACGGACAACCAAATCTAGAATTACCGTTCCAGTTGGTCCAAAGTTTGTATGCAATGATCGACTCTCAAGGCGGAGGGAGTATTTTTTCACTTGACTTGTAGGCTTCCAATTTTCTCTAGGTTTTCCCGTCCTACTAGAGCTGAAGAAACGACACCATAAGAAACAGAAGGGCTGATAATTTCCTGTGCATTGTCTAACATTTTTTTATTTAATTTTTTACACGGACGCACAAGGGGGCTAAGGGGTGAGATTTAATCCTGGTTCTCATCAGGAAGTAATGATCTAATAGTTTCTCTGTGTTGCCTATTTTTGTTTTTCTTTAATATCTTAAAGTTTACCTGTATGTCTTTTCCTTTTCTTTTCTTTGCAGTTTTACACAAATTAGAAGAAAAACACAAAGCTTTGGAAGCAGAGAAGCTTGAAGTTGCTGCTAGAACCAAGGTACTGATATAGTGCATATGAACATGACCTGCCCTTCAATTTGGGGTGCGCTGCTCTTTATGTACTGGATCTTAATGTAAAATTCAAGTTCTACCTTTGTTTATCGGGTTTCTTCTGAATTTACAGACTGTATCCACTAACCCTTTATCCAATTTAAATTCTAGGAAGAGGAGGAGGCAGCTATTAAGCAGTTAAGGAAGACCATGATTTACAAAGCAAATCCAGTTCCCAGCTTTTACCGTGAAGGAGCCCCGCCAAAAACTGAGCTCAAGAAGGTACTCAATTTCATCAATTATTTTCTTCTGGGAGCCATAGATCATATGTAACATTCTCACCAGTTATGTCATCAGCTAAAAATAGGGCTGCAATGGAACTGGTTTATCTACCAACCTATGAAAGATCTAAATATTAGGTTTGTTTTGAAACTCAAGCTTTTGGCATTGTACTTTACGGCTATGTTAGCCAGCAATAAATGGTCAGGGTGGTCAAATATTTAGATTGGATTATGTCATTGGAATTCTGCTTTTCCACCTAGTGGTGCTGCATATAGATGGTTCGGGTTTAGATTGCCTTTTCATAGACTTAAGCTGAAGTCTGATAGAATAGGCAATAGTCCAAATAACTAGTAGACTGTAGCTTATGGTCAAAAGCAGCTTTAGTGTTGGGGAGTCTGGAGCACTATTGCTGGAGAAAATTTTCATGGCATGCCCCTTCTTATTTGTCTAATGGCTGTTATTTTTAAAAGATGTTTTGGTTCTTTTGACTGAAATAATGGGGATCTACACAGTGACAGGAAGAAGCAATTATGAATTACTGGGTGGGATAGTTATTCTGTTTTTGCTCCGTCTGATGATAACTAGTCGATGTAGTCTCTAAATCGTACAATATGAGCCTGCTGATACAATTGAAACTTATATGGAAGCCTTATTTTGCAAGTGGAAAACTATAGTTTCAGAATATCATGAAATAAGCCATTTTTAACGTATCCTGACTTCAAGTCCAGCTGCCAGTGACTCGTGCCAAATCACCGAACCTTAGTCGGAGAAAGAGCTGCAGCGATGCTGTGAAGTCATCTCCTGATGAAAAGGGAAATTGTGCGAGGATTAAACGACACAGTATTGGAGTCCACAAGGAAGCGATGGGACAACTCCTCCTACCCACAGAAAGAAGGATGTGGTGGGTTCACGGAATTCAGGTATTAGAAGTAGCCAAGAAAAAAGTCCTACACCTACTTCCATGAAAAGCAAGAATTCTCTGGGCAAGGCCAATGTTACTCCAGTTAACAGAAGCAAGGACCGCCCGACACAGGTTAAAGACGCATCGAAGAATCATATGACTATGCCAGAGCTGAGAGATGCAGATATTTCTACTGTGCAAGAAGAAACAAACACTTCTTCAATGGGAGAGTATGTAGCTGATGTTTCTGTTGTTGAGGAGACATTGACCTCTCCTGCAATGGAAGACCAGAAAGAGGATGAAACATCATGTCCAAAAATGGCAGAGGAGAGTATTGCAGATATTGGTGTTGAGATATAAATGTTTAGCTTGGTATAGTTCTTGCTTCTGGTTTTGGCTGAGAGGGGGGTCCTAAGTTTCATTGTTACCCAGAATTACAGGCATGTTTGTAGTAGTCGTTTTCATTGTCGTTTCGCATGTATTTCTGAAACTTTATTTGATCCTGAGTTTGTATATTTTGTGTAACTTATATTTGATGTATACTTCAATCGGAAGTGACAACATGTAAGCATTCTGTTAATGTAATTATATTTTTCTTTCTAAAGTATTAGTTTGGTGTCAGAAGTGGGATTGTTTGATTTGGACTGTATATGTTGGCTAGATGGGTTAAAAGTGTCGGCTTTCTGCGCCTACAGGAAGGAAGGTCCAAAGGAGACAATAATTAGTTTTGCTGGAAAATGGTTTGACGCTTCTGTATAAGCGTAATCTATATTCACTATCCGCCTTGCAATCTGATGCAACGTGACACTTGTATCGATATACTTGGCGGTACCTCTTATGTAAACCCAACTGTATCATCAACCTATAGGAAAGGTGTTACGCCCCAAATTTTTACGTTACGTCGTAACGTTTTAAATACTGCATTTTATTAACATAGATATATGCTCGTTAAGTTTTCGGTACACCGACAACTAGCGAATTCAATAACGAACGTTATCGAATATACAATAAACTAAATAAACTTAATCAGTAACAACTTAAGTTATTAGGTTAAATTAAACTCAATTGTATTTTTTATTACTTAAACAAAATAGAACATGTTAAATATCTTGGAAGAGAAGAAAAAAGAAAAATGAAATATACCTAGATACATACATACATACATACATACATACATACAGACACCAAGTGTAGAAAATTGTGATGATATTTATCATATTCTACCCCACTCATTTTCCATATGGCGCCTCCCCCTCCATGTAAATGGGAAGAAAGTTTTCTCTCTTTTGTCTTCAACTACACAACAAAACTCTACATAATTTTACAACCAATTATCACATTTTCTCTCATTTTTCTTACATGGCAAATAAGACAACCACTTTCCCTCCCTACCCCTTTCTAGGTCGGTCACCCCCATCATCCAAGAAGACAATAGCTTGTCTTACACTCTTCTCCCACATCATGACATCTAAACTAATACCACCCAAATGTCATCATGAAACTTTTCCCACTTCCCCTCGATCACACTCACTCCCCCCCTTTCCATTTCTTGAAAACAGAAGACTTCTTCTCTTTCATTCCACACTTCATATTTTCATCTCTCACAATTTACTCTCATCTTTCTTTTTTAAGACAACAAGTCTTCTAAACACACCTTTTTTCCTCCATTTGGCCGAGGTCTTCAACGGGAGACCATAGAGAAGTTTTCTTCATTTCATTCCACATAAACATATTCAAGACAAAGTCTAAAAAACCCTCCTTCATCCAGTAGTGACCAAGGAATCTTGTAGAGCCAAGAATCAAGGAAGAACAAGGTAAGAAACTTTGTGTTGAATAAGTTAAGTTCTTCCATTTATCTATCTCCATAGTTGCTCACTAACCCTCTCATTCTACCCCCTGCCCGTGGTCTCAAGGCAGAAAAGAAGAAGGATTTTCTTCCAAGCTAAGTGAAGAAATCTTCACTTTAAAGTAAGAAAGAGTGAGAAAGGCAAGTACACTTCCTAGATCATTCATGAATTTTCAAAGGTTAAGTATATATGTTCATATCAAAGTTGGATCATCCATTTAGTATGTTCAAGGTTTTAACCACAAGAATACGGTAAATCTGTGTTCTTATATGATGCATATATTAGGTTGTGACCATGCTAAAAATTGGCCAACACAAGTATCCATGTGCTTTTATGTATAAATGAAATAAAATGAACATTCTTATATGATACATGTAGAAGATAAAGAAAGAAGAGGAAATCATATGATATGTTAAGAAAAGTGTACTAAGAATACAACTTAATACATTTGTTCATGTATTTTTCAGATGGTCATCAAGTATGTATTTTTTACGGTATTTTGGTTTCATATATTTTGATGATTTGGTTTTAGCATGTTTATGTATGCATCATAAACATAGCTAATATACTAGGTCATAAGTGTTAATTTTGATGATCAATCATCTTCATGATACATACATATACATATACATACACACACACACACACACATATATATATATATATATATATATCTAAAAGACTGACAAAACGATGCCCTCTGATGAAGCGATTCATGGCGGCAGTAGCCACTGCCACCGCAACTCCGTTCTTCCCCAGCGTTCTTCTCCTGGTTCTCTTCTTTTCTCTATTTACATATTATCTTGTCTGCGATCACTAGCCATGCATGCCGCCATCGCAGCCACCATTATTTACGGTTGTTTCCAGGGCTTCTAGTATCACTCTGGTTGTCATCTCCCCCAAAACAATCTCAAAGCATAAAGGTATTCTCATGATCACTTTACTGATGAAAAATAGATGCTTTAGCCATTCCGTTTCGTTTCTCGTTGGTGGGTACCTTTTGGTATGGACGGCCATCCTGAAGGTAATTCGTGATGTTTTTGAGAAAATTGATTTTTGTAATGATATGCAGATTACTATGATTGATCAGACACATATTTTACTCAATTTCCGCCATGAACCTGATTACATACGGTGCTTCTACCGCCGTTCATGGAGTATAGCCGGCTGTCATATGCGTGTTACGAAATGGATAGTTGATTTTGATCCTTCCGCTGATGTCCTATCGTCCCCCATATGGATCGCACTTCCTGGTTTACCAATTTACTTTCATCACAAAGCTGCATTGTTTGAAATCGTTCGGCCCATACGTGTAGCCATCAAACTCGACGTTGCTACAGCTGATGGATTGCGTCCTTCTGTTGCTCGGGTCTGTGTAGAGGTCGATATATCACAGGAGTTACCTAAGAAGATTTATCTACAGGCCAGACAAAAGGCTATTTTGCAGCAGATCGTATATGAAGATATGCCCGCATTCTGTAATTCATGTCGCCGTTTAGGTCATGCTACTGGTTAATTGCTCTGATCATACCACTTTGTTCCAAAAAATTATCAAAGCCCTGCCACACGTGGCCTCCCAAGAAGAAGATTCCTATGAATTTGGACACTGAAACCTTAGCAGCTCCTATTTACTTTGCTCACACGCCCCCCAATATTAGGTTATCATAATTCTGGCCATACAGCAGAGACGATTAGTCCACTTCCACAGCCTAATCTTCCATAACTAGTCTGCAAGATATCACCTTACTGAAGCAGGACAAAGAAGATGGAATTTCTCTTCTTGCAAAAGCAACATGATTGAACCGGATTATTGTCAATTTTTGGATTCGGAATCTGTCAACTTGATGGATCAACCCTGGATTCGCAATCACGTAAGGAGTTTCATGAAAAAATGCAGTGTGATTCGAAGCAAATAGCAAAACTTCTGGTTACTTGTCCAGTATTGCTTCGATGATGGAAATCCTTTAGCATCACTTTCAGATGATTCAGTGACTGATAAGGATGGTTTTCTACTTGTTCCTCCGCGGTGCCGCCCACCACTAACAATGGAGACACATAGTGTGACTCGTGGTCGCTTCCCTCTTTAAGCGCACTCTCTTCCACTGTTTCCCAATGAAGGCTCTCACATGGAATATTGGTGGATTACGGACATCGTTGGCTCAATTATTGGTCACGCTACATGACCACCATGTCGATCTCTTAGTCATCATTGAACCAAAGCAGCGAGTTTCCAAGCTGCAATTCTATTGTATGAAGTTAGGTTTTAGTCATGCGTTTATCTACTTGTGCTGATAATATTTGGATTTTTTGGCAGGCATCGACTTTGAGGTTGAATGATATTGAACATACCACGCAAGCTTCATTACTCCGCTTTACTTGGCTTCCTCTTCAGCAGAATATTGCATGGACTATAGTGTATGGCAAACACGCTCTTAATGATCGTAAACCTTTCTGGGACACTCTTCTCGCACACATCAACGGGTTGTTGACCCATGGATATTAGGCAGGGATTTTAATACCTTTTTACGATTGGAGGAACATCGAGGTCATACTTCTCCCACACTACGTTCCCTCATTGACTTTAATAATTGTGTGGATAGCTGTCAAATGCAGGAACTCCCTTTTATGGGATCCGTATATACATGGCACGTGAGAGTGGGGTTAATCGTGTTCAGCGTCGCTTGGATAGAATGTTTGTCAATACTGCTTTCATCAACCTTTTCACCGATTTAGTGGTCCATCATTTGCCTAGGGTGCTTTGAATCACTCTCCTCTCTTGCTTAGCTGTGATTTGACTACTGACAGGCCACCTTCGCCATTTCGGTTTTTGAATGCATGGACCACACATTCGGATTTTCTTGCATATGTTGCAGCACTTGGAAACAATACCCAACAATGGGTGGTATGCATGATTTATATGCTACGCTTTGTCTTCTCAAGCAGGATCTTCGTCGTTGGAATATTGATATTTATGGTAATATTTTCAATCGGGCTGTAGTCTTTGAAAAGGAATTTACATAGATGGAGGCTGCATTCGAGAGTGAACCAACTGAGGAAAATCGGGCAGCTTTATCTCTGGCCAAGCGAATTTACTTCGTGCTAATTCAGAGCAGGCAACTTATTGGTCCCAGAAGGCCAGACTTCGATGGGCAATGGAGGGTGAGGCAAACACTACGTATTTTCATGCAATCATTAAGGATCATCATAGACGTCAGAGACTCCGGCAAATTTCGGACTCGAGTGGCATAACATACACGGATTCAACTGATTTAGTCCGCCTTGCCGTGGACTTCTTCAACATTTATTTAGCAGTGAGCCAATGGAGGATGTTGATGATTTCTTACCAGCATATCCCCCATCTTGTTTCACCCACAGACAATGATAGTTTAATTGGTATTCCAAATATTGAGGAGGTCAAGAAAGCTGTTTGGAGTTTAAATCCAAACAGTGCTGCGGGACCTGATAGTTACAATGGTTTTTCTTTTGTTCTTGTTGGGAAATCTTGAAAGTGATGTTATATGTGCGATACAAGAATTCTTCTTAGGGGTTCCTGCACCTCAATCTATGCTATTATCCATTATACTTTGTTGCCTAAGATCCTACAACCCCAGACTTTTGCTGACTTAGGCCTATCTGTCTCTCTAATTTTATAAGCAAGGTAATCACGCGGGTTAGTTGCTCCACGATTATCTAAGTTATTGCCTGATCTCATTTCTCCAGAACAAGTTGGATTTTTTTAAGGTCCACGACATTAGTGAACATGTCCTCATGGCGAATGAAATGACACATTACTTAAACAAAGATACACGGGGAGCATATGTGATGATTAAATTGGATATGGCCAAGGCATTTGATAGAATTAACTGGAATTATCTGCAGTTTGATGAAGAAATTTGGCTTCTCGGATTACTTTATTTGACTTCTCCTGAACACAATGCAAATTTCAAAGCTCTCCATTTCGATTAATGGTAAGTTGTTGGTTTCTTTTCACCAACTCCGCGGAGTTAAACAAGGAGATTCGCTATCTCCTTTGTTGTTTATTTTGTGCTCGGAAGAATTCAGCGGGGTATTAAGCATCTTTTGAAATTGGCACTCTTAAAGGTTTTAACATGGACCGGGTTTCAAAGGGTTTCGCATTTGGCTTATGCTGATGATCTCTTGTTATTTCTTAATGGTTCCTCACGCAATTTGCAAAATTTTCAATCATGTCTCCACTTCTATCAGCGTTCATCAGGCCAACAGGTTATTATAATAAAATCCAATTTGTGGACCAGCAATTACGTAACTATGCAACAACGGAATGCTATTGGTGAAATTTTGGGAATGCGTCCTTCAACTTTGCCCATCTAATATCTCGGCTCCTATCTATATCGAGGAGTAAATAGGGCACGCTACTGTCAACCACTCATACAACACTTCGATGCAAAACTGGCAGGATGGGCGAGTCATTTACTACTGCAGGTGGTCGACTAGTATTAATACATCAGCCTTATCTTCTTTACCGTTGCATGTCATGGCAGCAGCGCGATTACCAAAGAGTGTCATTGATGTTATTCATCGTAAAATTGCTTCTCTCATCTGGGGTTCCCACTACCATTGGGTATCTTGGAAACACATTTGTTCACTGTAGAGGACGGAGACTTGGGTGTCAGAAATCTCCGCTTGCTACAACATTCATATGACAACAAATTATGCTGGAACTTTCACAACAAAACTCAGTTTAAGCTATTTATATGCATAATCGGTATGGTTCTAGACATGACTATGATCCACGTATTTATGATTCCCCTAATTGGAAACGTATTTGTTCCATTCATTCTTTTTGTGAGGCCACACTACATCCACTGATTCTATAGTCTTGCACACAATGCCTTCGGGTCTTTTTTTCTCTGCGTCAAGGATATGAAGACTCACGTCCTCCTCATCCCATATTATTATCCCATAAATACATATGGTGAAAATCATTAGCAAAATCGGCTAGCTTTTTATGTGGCAATTATATCATGGAGCTCTACCATTAGAAGACAATTTGATACGCTTTGTCCAAGTGCGTCCATCTATGTGTCCCTTTTGTAAAGCCTCATCTGCTACACTGTCTCATATCTTCCTCTGGGCATACATATCACTCCTATTTCACAACGACTAGCGCTGCTTTTGAATGGCCCTTTGGCCTCAGTCATCCTCCATTCGGGTGTATCTGATGACATGGTAGTTAAATTCTTCTTCTAAATCGCTTCAAGGGCAATTGCGCATTGTAACACCCATCTCTTATGTGTTAACAATATAATTCTTGGCGACGCATACCTATCTCATGGCACCATTCATGCCTTGCTTCGACACTCTTGTTATGCGTGGGCATCTACTTTTTTCTGGAATGAAACATGCTGCTAATATTCATCACCTAATAAATAGTGGATTCTCTCCCTCAATGAAGGTGTGATGAGTAAATGTGATCAAATGATTGCTTCCTCTAACTGGTAAGCTTAAACTAATGTAGATGCATCAGCTGGAAGACATATGGCCTCTGCAGGAGCTATCTTAAGAGATTCCTCAGGAAGGATGCTTGGCGCTTTATCTTATACATTACCTTGTCTTTCCACCATTTTTGGTCGAACTCAGACTGTCTTATATAGTATCATTTACTTTGGCATTTCTCACCATAATCTACTGGTAGAGACCGACTTTTTGGCACTTCTCCAACCCCCGCGGGATCCTTCGGCGCACATCTACATCACTACAATCGTTTTACAATGTTTCCTGAGTCTTACAGGTAGTTCACTGCATCATATTCCACGTGAAGCTAACATGGTGGCCCATCATCTGGCACAACATTGTCGTATGTTTCCCGCCACGACATTCTACACCACGCCCTCTTCCTTGCTGCCCAACTGCGCGAGGATTTTTCTTGACGAATTAGACAAGTGCATCTTTACACTTTTAGATCTAATGTGATGCATAAGCACGGCAGAGGACAAGCTCATTTCGCTCTAGATGTTGCCTGTATCTTTTTGGTACATGCAACGGCGGTATGACACATTGTTTTTGCCTTTATATAAATTTATCTACTTGTGTCGCATCTTTCATTCTTACCATTTGATCCTGCTTCGCAAGCTGAGGTTACGTGGAGCCTTCGACAATACATGAACCTATACCATAACCACGCCGAGTTTAATGCTTCTGCATGTATTCTTTTAGAATGCAGGCACCCCCGGTGTAGATTGTGTTTTCTTTGTTTATGCTATTTCTCTATATTTTATATGCCACTTACTTTTCGTTTCTGTTCATCTTATCGACATTGACACTGGATGCACGAGGTTCGAGACAGCAGGCATAGACGGGCTCTCATCATGTATGATTTAGTTTTCCGCACTCGAATTGTATAAATCATTTTATGTTAGTCTCATATTGTATTTTGTTTTTATGTTCCTTGTTTTGGGAGAGTCTCCCGTAGATTTCAGTCGAATTATGTAACCACGGTATTCCTCCATGACAAACGAGGGCTTCTATATATTAATAAAGCACGGACGGTACCAGCCCGTCCTTCACCTAATATATATATATACATATATATAATATATATATATATATATATAGATATTATATATATACGTATATACATATATATATATATATGTATATACATATATATATACGTATATACATATATATATAAATATAATCCGCATGCTCTATTGAGACATTGAACCCTGGCGGCAGTAGCCACCGCTGGCGTCCAATTTCTTCCTGCACTTCCTGTTCCCTTCATTTCCTTCACTGTATATTGCTACTGCCTGCGATCGCTACCATGCAGCCGCCGCCGCAGCCTCCATCGTTTGGCGGCTGTTGTTTCCGATGCTACTACTACTGATCATGTCATCATCTCCATAAAAACAGTCTCAAGACATAAAGGAATTCCGCTGATGTCATTCCTCAGATGAAGAAATTGAGGCTTTAGCCGTTCCCTTTAGCTTCTCCTTGGTAGGTACGTTTTGGTATAGACGACCCCCCATTGAAGGTAATACGTGATTGTTTTTGAGAAAATTGGTTTTTCGTAATGATTTGTGCATTACATTGATCGATCAAAAAGCATATCTTACTGAATTTTCGTCATGAGCCGGATTATGTCAGATGCTTTTATCATCGATCATGGAGTATATCCGGCTGTCATATGAGGTCACTAAATGGACAGTAGATTTTGATCCTTCCACTGATGTACCTATTGTACCCGTTTGGATCCCTTTCCAGGATTGCCTATACACCTTCATCACAAGTCGCCCTCTTTGAAATCGTCCGTCCCATCGAAACGCCAATAAAATTGGACATTGCCACGTCGGATGGATTGCGCCCGGTCGGTGGCTCACGTTTGCGTCGAGGTAGATATGTCACAGGAATTGCCCAAAAAGATTTACTTACAGGCAAACAAAAGCTTCTTTTACAGCAAGTAGTTTATGAAGATCTGCCACTATTTTGCACAACATTCGTCGCCTCGGTCATGCGACAGGTAAATGTGATGAGTCTCAGCCACCTTCAAAAAAACCTCACCAGACAGCTACTCGGTGGACTCCAAGAAATCTGCTCAGCAGTGCACCTTAATGGATCTCCCCAACGAACCAGTTACTATATTATCTCGGCCCTCAACATTAGCTCATCTGGTCGACTATGACTCATTGGCACAAGCCCCTGATCAGCAATCAGAGGATCATTTAGTTCCATCTTCTCTTCCTGTCTCAAATTTGCAGGATATAAAATTACTTCACGCTGTAAAGACGATGAAGTTTTTCTCACATATAAATTCAATGATGACCCTGATCATTGTCATTTTCAGATTCTGATGTAGGGACTCGTTGACTTCTACTCCGGTTGGTGGGAATTTACATAGTAAAATCCATTACCCGAGGATCATTTAAGAGAACACAAAAGCAAGTAAATAAATGCGGAAGTGTACCTTGCTCCATTGATAACGCTTGAAGTAGTTTTGACACGTGCGACAACGTGTCTTCCAAGGAAAGTACGAGCCACCAGTTGTTTGAATTCACTAATGAGTATCAACAACCACTACTAATATTCTGATGGAAAGAATAGATAGTATCTTCTCTCAAAAGTGTTTTTTATATATATATAAATATATGCGTGGTCTATGCAAAAGTTCAAAAAGAAATATGCCTTCTGAACTCACTCATTCTTCAATAGCAAGCACATATATTTATATATAGTAAACAGCATTCAAACGTAATTTGCAACGGTTGGTTTCGTTACATTTGAAACGTTTGAAACGTTTTATTAAATATGAAACGCTTTCAAATTATTACCGTACGTTTTGATAAAACGTTTCACATTAATATATAATAAATTATATATTTTCAAATAGCTTACTTAAAACACTTCGAGAAGAATACTCGTGGACTCTTGTCCCTCAGGGACCAGATGTCATTAATAATACGGTCTCGACTTTACGAGTCCTACCATCAAGGATTGTAACCGTACGACTGTCTACACATTTAGTGATCCATTCAGATTACACTGTGTATCCACTAATATACCAAAGCGATCACTTAATGTGTGGATACGTACAAATATTACGTAACATTAGTAACATATAATATATAACATACATAAGTCCACATATGTTTGATATGTAACTTAAGTCACACGTGTCGTGCACTACACGTATGAGCATATCAAATCCAACAATCTCCCACTTGGACTATGTATGTTTATGTTACTTATTTGAGCTCCTTTACTGAATGTCCAATAGTGTAATCAACTTAGTCCGGTCCACTCAGTCAATGCCAATAAGAGAAACAAGCAAAACGTCGTCACACTTATGGGTGACGGGTCCCGAATCATGAATCATGATACCAACATTAGCTAAATGACATGGATGCTAGAATGGATGTGTAGTGTGGAAATTACATGCTATGTGATCATACATGCCAATTTCCAACTTGGTCCTACTTAATGAGATCGACAGAATTCAGAATGAAAGTCGCAAATAATGTACAACTCTGAAACTGCAGCACAACTTAAACTGTAATGTACATTATAATGAATGTCTGAAAACAATATTCTTTATCAAGCACTACAAAATGTAATCAATAGGCTCCCACTAAAGCTGAATATCTTTAGCTGTACTAATACCCATACGAGCCACATGCCCATGAAACACCATAGGTATTACCCCTTTGGTCAAGGGATCGGCCACCATAAGATCTGTGCCTATGTGCTCGATGCTAATCAGACCATTCTGAATTCTCTCTTTAACAGCCAGATACTTGATGTCTATGTGTTTCGACTTAGACGAACTCCGGTTGTTATTTGAATAAAGCACCGCAGAGTTATTGTCACAATATATTTTCAGAGGTCTCTGAATAGTCTCAACAATACGCAGCCCTGTGACAAAATTGCGTAGCCATATCGCTTGGCTGGAAGCATGGTAGCATGATACATACTCAGCTTCCATGGTAGATGATGCAACCAGCGATTGCTTTGCACTTTTCCATGAGATAGCACCACCTACCAGCAAGAAGATGTAGCCGCTGGTGGACTTCATGCTATCTTGGCATCCACCAAAATCAGAATCTGTGTACCCAATGATCTCCAATTTTTCAGATTTCCGATATGTCAGCATGTAGTGTTTTGTTCTTTGTAGATATTGTAGTACCCTTTTGGCTGCTATCCAGTGCTCCATACCCGGATTACTGAGGTACCTGCCCAGCACTCCAGTGATGTATGCAATATCTGTAGGATCTGCAAGGCACCACTAGAAGGGGGGGTTGAATAGATGTGCGGAAAGTGTGCTTTTTAAAATTTCTTTAAACTTGAACAATGCAAGTTCTGAAAACAGATTCTGTTTTCAGGACCTGTTTTAAAACGTTTTTAAAACCAGGTTAGAGGTCTCCAAAAATTATGAAATTTTAAGAGAACTTAGCCTCAGATGTTGTGAGGGTCCCCTAAAAATTTCAAATCAAAATTCAACCTTTAACCCCTTCAAAAACCGTTGGCACTCAGATTGTGCAAATCTGCCAGAAACGGTAGATGGTTTTGAAAAATTAATTCCTATTTGTGTGAATGTCCAAATGATCTGAAAATTTGACCAATAACTCTTTACACACTATATTTAAATGGGTTAAACAGTTTTTGAAAATTCTTTTGGGAAGTAGGTCAAATACACCCA
Source organism: Eustoma russellianum (assembly GCA_036186865.1). Taxonomy (NCBI): domain Eukaryota; kingdom Viridiplantae; phylum Streptophyta; class Magnoliopsida; order Gentianales; family Gentianaceae; genus Eustoma; species Eustoma russellianum. The sequence goes on along the minus strand of AP025043.1, from coordinate 19,286,361 downwards.
AGTCTCAACCTTTGCAAGTCTGAAAATCAGACTGCACTAGTCTCAGAACTTTTGATGTTTGGATGACTTATACTTGTCCAAAAGGGTTGAAACTTGTGCCAATTAACCCTAGAACGTTTATGTATGTTTCTGGAAAATTTTATAATTTTTAGAAAACGTTTACTATTTTTGCGAACGTGAACAATATGAGTAAACAGCGCAGAAACTGAAACGTAAATGCAGAAAGTAAATTGCACCAAGAATTTTATACTGGTTCGGTTATAAAACAACCTACTCCAGTCTTCAAGGAACACCTTCCTTGTTCACACTAATTTCACACACGCAGTACACCTTACCGCAGGGTTGATAGAGTTACAACCTTAACTCCAACCCTTTACAAACCTTGTATTGTGAGTACAATTTGCACGAACACCACCACCTCGCTAGAATGAAGATTGATCACACCTTGATCAATCTTGTACAATGATATATGAATGGTGGTTTCTATGAAGCCTATTCAAGGATGAAAGAAATAAAGTACAATAGGCTTTTTACAAGAGAAGAAAGAAAGAAGATGTAGGAGAAAAGAGGCTTGGCACTTGATCACTTTAGAATGCAATTCTTGGTGTTGTATTTGTTTGTTCTTCTCTTCCTTCCTTATAGGTCCAGCCGTCCCCCTAGCATGCTTCTCCCCTCTTGAAAATTTCCTTTTAAGTGCTTGAGAGGATGTGAGACTTCATGGTGACAAAGTTTTGCTTGCTTGGCATCATTCCATTGGACCATCATTTAGTCATTGCTTACTTGGCACCTTTTGATTGGCTCATTGTTGTCATCATTTGATGACATGGATATTCTGAAAAAACACTTTAAACATGTGCCAAATAATCAATTATCAAATCATGCCAAAATAGTCACAATATGTCATAAAGTTTGAGACACAAAAATCCTCCCTTCCACCCTTGAAAAAATCGGCCATATCATAGTGTTAATGCTGAAATTTTCAGCATTTTCCATGTGTGACAAATCAGAATTTCTTCCATATTTCTTTGAATTTCTTCCATAAAAATACATCCAATAATTAAGGCAAGTCTTGCCACAAGATTGAGAATGAACTTGGACACAATAATGGGGTAAATTTCGGCCACAACAAATTGTACACATGCTGAAAAATTTCAGCATGTGTGATATGAAGAATATCACACTTAATAACCTTACATACAATTCAAATCATTTCCATAATTTCTTTGATTTATTCCTTAATGAAAAAATTAATAAAATGTCTTCCTTAAGCCTTAAGAATTCGGCCATTAAGGTGTGTGACATGCTGAATTTTCAGCATGTGACATAAGAGAGGTGTATGTTGAAAACTTACCTTTTGTAGCTTCTCTCTTTGATTCATCAACATTGTATGATTGATTCTTGACCAATCAACATGCCAACAAGGCTCCACATGTGCTCCACATCAGCTTGGGTGACGTTTAATGTGTATGTACATGTGCTGAAATTTATTTTTGCTAACTTTGAAAAATAGTGCACATTTAATATTACACACATGTAATATTCCAATCAGCCCTTAATTTAATTTTCTAGAACACTTTAAGATGTATATTATATGTAAAAAGTGTCTAGATACGTGCCACATCATGTTCAAGAAAAACGTTCCATGTCAAGTGTGTAGAAAACCGAATTTTCGATATTTATCGATTACCCGATTTTTCTCTAATTTAAATTCCAACTTTTGCACATGCTATATATATTATGTTATACATAATATATATAATATATACTTTAATTTTCAGCACTTGGCTGATTTAAAGTGGTACCATAAACATGTGACAAAAATAAAATTAGAATCTTCACATTTTGGCCTAAATGTGGGGTGAATTGTGTGTGCCAACAGGAAAGTATTTTTGTCTCAATAAACAGTGTATGGCACGAAATTTTTAATGAATTTTGATGTATATGGGCTGGCCATTTATTTATGGCAAGTACGTGACACGTTGGCGAAGTTTCGGTATCGCCCGATACGACAAATTTCGGTTTAGAACCTTTTATCGTGTCGTATTTAATATGTCATCACCATATCCTATATCATATGATATAAGATCTGAATATACTTATGAATATGAGTTAAGTATAGTGGTGTGACGTAAACGTACGTTCGTAAGATATATAACGTGTCAATAGTACGTTGGAATAAATGTGTATGTGCCTTTTATAAAAATCTGAAAATATAGTATATATATATGTATTAAAAACGTGTGACATTGATGTGTGGAGGAGGAGAAGACTTTCCTTCCATAGCCATGTTGCCTTTAAGCCTTTTCCAAATGCATCTTCCTTTAATGAACTACTTAGTTTATTAAACTAAGTACTTCACTTAATGAACTACTTTAGTTCATTAATTGTGGCACCTGAAAATAGTATAAACTCAACAAATGTTCGCCATATGATGTAAGCTTTAAAGCTTCATGGCTCGTTAGTACGGCAACATAATATATGAGGTAAATAAGGCAAGTTATCATGCATACATGTACACTTGTGTATATATATATATACTTAACGTTATATATATATATATATACATATTCAAATTTCTTATTTTAAAATCACTCAAACCCTCATATTTCTACAATCTCCCCCTTTTGATGATTTTCAAAATAACAAGTGTACATGATTTAAGTGTTGTCTCTCCCCCTCGAATTGTGCACAGATTTGAAATTTGAATTTCGAATTTCAAATCCGGCTCCCCCTTGATTTTTGCAATTAGGATCAATCAGTGATCTCTCTCCCTTAAATCTCTCTCTCTCCCCCTTAAATCATGCTTCTCTCTCCCCCTTTATTTTGGAAAGTTAATCAAAAGATTCCTGTCAAAAAGGAAAGTAAATCAAATAATATCGCATTAAATCACATCAACAGGAAGCATGCCTAATTTAGAACGGAGAGATTCAAATGTGGCTTGATTTAAGGCCTTAGTAAATATATCCGCTACTTGTGATTCTGTGCGTACGTGATCTATGACAATATTACCATTGTTAACGTGATCACGAAGAAAATGATAGCGAACTTTATATGCTTAGCCTTAGAGTGTAATACGGGGTTCTTAGACAAATTTATGGCACTCATACTATCACAATATATAGGAATTTTATCTACGGTAATTCCAAAATCCGAAAGTTGTTGTTTTATCCACAACAACTGTGTGCAACAAAGGCTAAGAGCCATATACTCAGCCTCAGTAGTGGACAAAGCAACACTTGCTTGCTTTTTGGAAAACCATGAAATAAGGGAATTTCCTATAAATTGGCACGTTCCGCTCGTGCTTTTTCTATCTATTTTGCAGCCACCATAATCTGCATCAGTATAAGCATGTAAGTCGAATGTAGAATCCTTATCGTACCAAATACCTAAGGTGGGCGTGTGCTTAATATAGCGAAATATTCTTTTTACCGCATTTAAGTGTGAGACCTTAGGTTGACTTTGAAAACGAGCACACATGCATACGCTAAACATGATGTCAGGCCTACTAGCAGTTAAATATAGTAAAGAGCCTATCATAGATCTATATACTCCATTATCAACATCTTTACCATGTTCATCTTTGTCTAATTTAGTAGTGACACTCATAGGTGTGGGGGATGGTTTCAGATTTTCAAAATTGAATTTCTTGATCATGTCGTTTACGTACTTAGCTTGGCTTATATGAATTCCTTTACTCGTTTGCTTAATCTGCAAGCCAAGAAAATAATTAAGTTCACCAACCATAGACATTTCAAATTCAGCTTTCATACAATTTTCAAAATCCTTAACAAGTTATGTGAGGTAGAACCAAAAATAATATCATCTACGTAGATTTGAATAATAAGTAGATCGGATTTTTCTTGTTTCAAAAATAGTGTACTATCTATAGTACCACGTTTAAAATTATTTTCTAAAAGAAAAGTAGCAAAACGATCATACCATGCTCTAGGCGCTTGCTTTAGTCCATATAGTGCCTTCTTTAGTTTGTACACGTGATCAGGATGTTTCAAATCTTCAAAACCGGGTGGTTGCTTCACGTATACTTCTTCTTGTATAAATCCGTTTAGAAAAGCACTTTTGACGTCCATTTGATACAATTTAAAATCTTTCATGCAAGCAATAGCAAGTAAAAGTCGTATAGCTTCTAAACGTGCTACGGGTGCAAATGTTTCATCGTAGTCTATTCCTTCTTCTTGATTATATCCTTGAGCTACGAGTCTTGCTTTATTTCTAACGACTTTTCCTTCTTCATTCATTTTGTTCCTAAACACCCACTTTGTGCCTATTATTGTCTTATCTTGTGGTCGTGGCACTAAATCCCATACATCATTTCTAACGAATTGATTAAGTTCGTCATGCATAGCATCAATCCAAGATGAATCACTCAAAGCATCATGCACATTCTTAGGCTCAATTTCAGAAATCATAGCATGAAATTCATTTATTTCATCCGAAGTGATTCTTCTACGTGGTCGCACACCGTGAGTGATGTCGCCTATGATGAGATCATGTGGGTGATCTCTATGCCATCTTGGTTGATTATTTTCTAAGTTATCATGCATTTCTATATGATCATGCATTTCTAGTGTTTCATTCATCTCATGCATATCAAAAGACTCATTTTCTTCATCCAAAACGGGTTTCAAATCAAAGTCATCATCATATTCCTTTTCTTTATCAACCTCTCCAAATTCATTGAATTTAACATGAATAGATTCTATGATTTGTCTAGTAAGAGGATCATAACACCTATATGCTTTTGAATTTATGGAATATCCAATAAAAATGCACTCAATCGATTTGGATTCAAATTTATCTAAGTTATCTTTTGTATTCAATACAAAGCATTTGCATCCAAACACACGAAAATAATCTATCTTAGGCATACGATCATTCAAAATTTCGTAAGGCGTCTTGTTTATTTTCTTTCTTATAGATAGGCGATTTACAATATAGCATGCACAATTTACGGCTTCCGCCCACAAAAACCTAGGCAATTTATTTTCGCAAAGCATGGTTCTAGCGATTTCTTGTAGTGTTCGATTCTTTCTTTCTACTACTCCATTTAATTGTGGAGTTCTAGGTGGCGAAAACTCATGCTTAATTCCTTTTTCTTCACAGAATGAAATCATCTCTTTATTTTTAAACTCACCGCCTCTATCGCTTCTTATTCTTTTCACATTTACGCCGTATTGATTTTCAAGTTGTTTAATTAATTTAGCGATTTCTACGGCACTATCATCCTTATGTGCAAGAAACAAAGTCCAAGTATAACGAGAAAAGTCATCAACAAGTACACATGCATAGTGACGCCCACCAAGGCTTGTAGTACGACTAGGACCAAACAAATCGATATGCAATAGTTCTAGTATTCTAGTCGTGCTTATCTCATTTTTAGGCTTAAGTGACTCACGTGTTTGTTTGCCTTTTATGCAAGATTCACACAACTGAAAGTTGTCTAAATCAAGCTTAGGCAATCCCCGTACTAGGTTCTTTTGTTGCAATTTTTCTAGTGTAGAAATACCTATGTGTCCTAAACGTCTATGCCACAAATTCACATTGGGTTCATTTGACATAAAACATTTAACTTTGGCATCTACTACATCATCCATAGATAGTGTGAATATATTTCCTTCACGTTTTCCTTTTAAAACAGTTTCTCCATTTTTATTTATTATATTACAGTAAGGGTGAGTAAAACACACATTGAAACCATTGTCAACAAATTGTGAAATACTAAGAAGATTGTAAGATAAGTTGCTTACCAAAAACACGTTGGAGATTTGAAGTGTATCCGGGTTTCCAATCGTACCTTTACCAATGATCTTGCCTTCATTGTTGTCTCCAAAGGTCACGGATCCGCCTTTTGTGACCTTCTTTAATTTGGAGAAGAGGCTCGGATCACCTGTCATGTGCCTCGAGCAACCACTGTCAAGGAACCACTTTATTGATATGTCTTTTGATGAGTGGTCTCCCTGCAATGTAAAAAGGTGATTTAGGTACCCTTTTAATTTTGGGTCCTTTCGAGTTAGTTAATCACCTTTTAGTAAAGGTACCTTTCGGTACCCATACTTGGGTGATCCTTCTCGGTCTATCAAATGGCAAGAAAGTAGATGAAGGTGCGACATAGTATACATGTGGTGCATGTACTTTGGGTCTTTGCCCAAGGACTCCCCTATACTCAATGTATGGAGGACGTTTGTGATATGTCCTTGTGTGTGTGTGCGTGGTGCGTGGATGATATGTATTCCGTGTATGCATTGATCTCTTCTTCTCATATCTATATGGTACAACATTATATTTCACATGATATGAGGGAGTGGGGCGTGTGGAAGGGGGTGCTTTCTGCGTCATCTTAGACGCCACTTGATGCTTAGGGGTGTCTACCTTTTTAGACACAACAAACTTGGTTGGTTTGGTTGATACTTCGTTAGTATCAACGTACCCCAATCCAGTTTTGTCACTGTCATGCTTTTGCGATAATATGATGCGATGCAGCATGTTTGACCCTGTATCGAATTGTTTCATCATGTTCTCTAAATCTGTATTCCTTGATTTCAAATTTGAAATCTCGGATTTCATTTCATTATTTTGAGAAGTTAATGATGAGATCTCGGTTTTTAATGCAGTGATGGCACATGAAGACTCTTTCTTTGAATCGCTTAATTGAGCGGCAAGATTCTCGTTAGAAGATTCTAACAGTTTCTTGTCTTCAATTAAACGTTTCTTTTCTTTTGCGAGAGTCTTAGTAAATTTATGTAACTCAAGATATTGACTAAATAAATCATCGTAAGAAGGTTCAGAGTCAGAGTCGGAGTCAGATGATACCTCATTAGACGCCTTTGAAGCGAAGCAAACTTGAGCGGTCTCCTCTTCGGTCTCAGTTTCAGAGTCTGATGAGTCACTCCATGTGGAGGCCTTTAGTGCACGTTTCCTTTGTTTAGGATCTGAGACGGGTCTATTTTTGTTCCGCTCCTTGTCAGGGTACTTATTAGTTTGCTTTTCTTTGTTTGGGCAGTCATATGATAAGTGTCCGAGTTTGCCGCATTCATAACATTTAATGTCCTTATCATTTGACTTGTTTTTATTTCTCTTAGATGTAGTGCCCTTGTTTTTATTTCTAAATGATTTTCTCATGAATCTTCTTAGTCCTTTTGCCAATAGAATTAAGTCATCATTATCCGATTCGGAATCACTATCATCTATGTGATCGGAGGGAGGGGAGACGTATTCATTTGATTTAAAAGCAATTGTCTTACCTTGTTTGGTTGATTCCGATTTCCGAATAATGAGTTTGTTTTCATACACTTTTAGTGAACCAATGAGTTCTTCCATTTTTATCGACTTAGTCTCCTTGCTTTCTTCTATGGCAGTCACTTTAGGATCCCATTCTGAAGGGAGGCTCCGTAGGACTTTCTGTACTTTTTCCTGCGTTGTAAAGGCCTTACCAAGAGACTCAAGAGAGTTATAGATGTTAGTCAAACGAAGATCCATATCAACAATTGACTCATTAGGCAACAACTTGAAAGACTCAAGAGTAGACATAAGCATATTAATTTTAGACTCTTTGACTTGACTCGTGCCTTCGTGTTTCATTTCTAAGATTCTCCACATTTCTTGTGCACTCGAACAATTGGACACATAACTAGACTCACTCTTACTTAAGCCATTTAAGAGTAATTGCATGGCCTTAGCATTCATACTCAGTTTCTTTTTGTCTTCACTAGTATAGTCTTGTCTTGTTTTAATTACTTCTAGTGTGACTCCATCTACAATGGACAATTTAGACGGGACATATGGACCATCTTCAATTATTGACCAAAGGTCTATGTCTATAGCCATAAGAAATAATTTCATCCTAAGTTTCCATTGAATAAAAGACTCACCGTCAAAGAGTGGAGGCCTTTGGCTTGACATACCTTCTTGTTCGGTTTTGAGATTTGTGGATGCCATCTCACTGAATCGTTGGATTCCTTGTCGTGAGTATTCCTGCTCTCTGATACCACTTGTAGGATCTGCAAGGCACCACTAGAAGGGGGGGTTGAATAGATGGTGCGGAAAGTGTGTTTTTTAAAATTTCTTTAAACTTGAACAATGCAAGTTCTGAAAACAGATTCTGTTTTCAGGACCTGTTTTAAAACGTTTTTAAAACCAGGTTAGAGGTCTCCAAAAATTATGAAATTTTAAGAGAACTTAGCCTCAGATGTTGTGAGGGTCCCCTAAAAATTTCAAATCAAAATTCAACCTTTAACCCCTTCAAAAACCGTTGGCACTCAGATTGTGCAAATCTGCCAGAAACGGTAGATGGTTTTGAAAAATTAATTCCTATTTGTGTGAATGTCCAAATGATCTGAAAATTTGACCAATAACTCTTTACACACTATATTTAAATGGGTTAAAACAGTTTTTGAAAATTCTTTTGGGAAGTAGGTCAAATACACCCAAAGTCTCAACCTTTGCAAGTCTGAAAATCAGACTGCACTAGTCTCAGAACTTTTGATGTTTGGATGACTTATACTTGTCCAAAAGGGTTGAAACTTGTGCCAAATTAACCCTAGAACGTTTATGTATGTTTCTGGAAAATTTTATAATTTTTAGAAAACGTTTACTATTTTTGCGAACGTGAACAATATGAGTAAACAGCGCAGAAACTGAAACGTAAATGCAGAAAGTAAATTGCACCAAGAATTTTATACTGGTTCGGTTATAAACAACCTACTCCAGTCTTCAAGGAACACCTTCCTTGGTTCACACTAATTTCACACACGCAGTACACCTTACCGCAGGGTTGATAGAGTTACACCTTAACTCCAACCCTTTACAAACCTTGTATTGTGAGTACAATTTGCACGAACACCACCACCTCGCTAGAATGAAGATTGATCACACCTTGATCAATCTTGTACAATGATATATGAATGGTGGTTTCTATGAAGCCTATTCAAGGATGAAAGAAATAAAGTACAATAGGCTTTTTACAAGAGAAGAAAGAAAGAAGATGTAGGAGAAAAGAGGCTTGGCACTTTGATCACTTTAGAATGCAATTCTTGGTGTTGTATTTGTTTGTTCTTCTCTTCCTTCCTTATAGGTCCAGCCGTCCCCTAGCATGCTTCTCCCCTCTTGAAAATTTCCTTTTAAGTGCTTGAGAGGATGTGAGACTTCATGGTGACAAAGTTTTGCTTGCTTGGCATCATTCCATTGGACCATCATTTAGTCATTGCTTACTTGGCACCTTTTGATTGGCTCATTGTTGTCATCATTTGATGACATGGATATTCTGAAAAAACACTTTAAACATGTGCCAAATAATCAATTATCAAATCATGCCAAAATAGTCACAATATGTCATAAAGTTTGAGACACAAAAATCCTCCCTTCCACCCTTGAAAAAATCGGCCATATCATAGTGTTAATGCTGAAATTTTCAGCATTTTCCATGTGTGACAAATCAGAATTTCTTCCATATTTCTTTGAATTTCTTCCATAAAAATACATCCAATAATTAAGGCAAGTCTTGCCACAAGATTGAGAATGAACTTGGACACAATAATGGGGTAAATTTCGGCCACAACAAATTGTACACATGCTGAAAAATTTCAGCATGTGTGATATGAAGAATATCACACTTAATAACCTTACATACAATTCAAATCATTTCCATAATTTCTTTGATTTATTCCTTAATGAAAAAATTAATAAAATGTCTTCCTTAAGACTTAAGAATTCGGCCATTAAGGTGTGTGACATGCTGAAATTTTCAGCATGTGACATAAGAGAGGTGTATGTTGAAAACTTACCTTTTGTAGCTTCTCTCTTTGATTCATCAACATTGTATGATTGATTCTTGACCAATCAACATGCCAACAAGGCTCCACATGTGCTCCACATCAGCTTGGGTGACGTTTAATGTGTATGTACATGTGCTGAAATTTATTTTTGCTAACTTTGAAAAATAGTGCACATTTAATATTACACACATGTAATATTCCAATCAGCCCTTAATTTAATTTTCTAGAACACTTTAAGATGTATATTATATGTAAAAAGTGTCTAGATACGTGCCACATCATGTTCAAGAAAAACGTTCCATGTCAAGTGTGTAGAAAACCGAATTTTCGATATTTATCGATTACCCGATTTTTCTCTAATTTAAATTCCAACTTTTGCACATGCTATATATATTATGTTATACATAATATATATAATATATACTTTAATTTTCAGCACTTGGCTGATTTAAAGTGGTACCATAAACATGTGACAAAAATAAAATTAGAATCTTCACATTTTGGCCTAAATGTGGGGTGAATTGTGTGTGCCAACAAGGAAAGTATTTTTGTCTCAATAAACAGTGTATGGCACGAAATTTTTAATGAATTTTGATGTATATGGGCTGGCCATTTATTTATGGCAAGTACGTGACACGTTGGCGAAGTTTCGGTATCGCCCGATACGACAAATTTCGGTTTAGAACCTTTTATCGTGTCGTATTTAATATGTCATCACCATATCCTATATCATATGATATAAGATCTGAATATACTTATGAATATGAGTTAAGTATAGTGGTGTGACGTAAACGTACGTTCGTAAGATATATAACGTGTCAATAGTACGTTGGAATAAATGTGTATGTGCCTTTTATAAAAATCTGAAAATATAGTATATATATATGTATTAAAAACGTGTGACATTGATGTGTGGAGGAGGAGAAGACTTTCCTTCCATAGCCATGTTGCCTTTAAGCCTTTTCCAAATGCATCTTCCTTTAATGAACTACTTAGTTTATTAAACTAAGTACTTCACTTAATGAACTACTTTAGTTCATTAATTGTGGCACCTGAAAATAGTATAAACTCAACAAATGTTCGCCATATGATGTAAGCTTTAAAGCTTCATGGCTCGTTAGTACGGCAACATAATATATGAGGTAAATAAGGCAAGTTATCATGCATACATGTACACTTGTGTATATATATATATACTTAACGTTATATATATATATATACATATTCAAATTTCTTATTTTAAAATCACTCAAACCCTCATATTTCTACAATATCAGGTCGTGTACAAACCTGAGCATACATGATACTCCCTATAGCCAAAGCATATGGAATATCCTTCATTTCCGATCGTTCAAGTTCTGACTTGGGGCATTGTTTTAGACTGAATTTATCTCCTCTTGCCACCGGGGTATCAGATGGTCTGCAGTTTTCCATGCCAAATCGCTTGAGCACCTTATCGATATATGTTTGTTGTGAAAGACCCAAGATACCTTGAGAACAATCTCTGTATATCTTAAGTCCTAACACATATGACGCTTCACCAAGATCTTTCATCTCAAAGTGTTTATATAAAAACTTCTTGGTGTCGCGTATCATATTAATATCATTTGCTGCAAGCAGTATGTCATCAACATACAGAACCAAAAATGCAAACTTACTCCCACTAAACTTGTGATATACACACTCGTCAACCTGATTTGCCTCGAAACCGAATAAGGTAATGACATGTGCGAATTTAAAATACCACTGTCGAGACGTCTGCTTGAGTCCATAAATGGATTTCTTAAGTCGGCAAACCATGCTTTTAGGATCTCCCACTTCAAAACGAGGTGGTTGAACCATGTATATGGTTTCATCGATGTCACCGTTTAGAAAAGCGGTTTTAACATCCATTTGATGTAACTCAAGATCAAAATGTGCCACTAAAGCCATGATAATCCTGAAAGAATCTTTCGTCAACACCGGCGAAAAGGTTTCTGTATAATCTATGCCTTCTTTCTGGGTGAATCCTTTTGCAACAAGTCTAGCCTTATATCGTTCTACATTACCCTTCGAATCACGTTTGGTTTTAAAGATCCATTTACAACCAACCGGCTTCGAACCTATGGGTAATGACACAATATCCCAAACTTTGTTGTCATGCATAGACTTAATTTCCTCATTCATAGCTTCAATCCACCTTTCTGAATTTTGACAATGTATGGCCTGATGAATATTTATTGGATCATCTTCCATCATGCCTATGTCAAATTCGTGTTCTTGAAGATATACCACATAATCATCTGATATGGGATTTCTCCTTTCACGAGTGGATCGTCTTAGTGGTACATGTTCTTGAGGTATTGACGGTTCCTCTATAGCATCAGTAGCTCCTCGTTCATCATAAACGATTTCCACAGGTTCCTGTGGACAAGAACTACTAGGGATTAAATCGTTAGATGCGTGTGTCTGTAGTGGAATCTCACCAACAATTGGTTCAACTCGCATATTTTCACCAAGATCTTTCATCTCAAAGTGTTTATATAAAAACTTCTTGGTGTCGCGTATCATATTAATATCATTTGCTGCAAGCAGTATGTCATCAACATACAGAACCAAAAATGCAAACTTACTCCCACTAAACTTGTGATATACACACTCGTCAACCTGATTTGCCTCGAAACCGAATAAGGTAATGACATGTGCGAATTTAAAATACCACTGTCGAGACGTCTGCTTGAGTCCATAAATGGATTTCTTAAGTCGGCAAACCATGCTTTTAGGATCTCCCACTTCAAAACGAGGTGGTTGAACCATGTATATGGTTTCATCGATGTCACCGTTTAGAAAAACGGTTTTAACATCCATTTGATGTAACTCAAGATCAAAATGTGCCACTAAAGCCATGATAATCCTGAAAGAATCTTTCGTCGACACCGGCGAAAAGGTTTCTGTATAGTCTATGCCTTCTTTCTGGGTGAATCCTTTTGCAACAAGTCTAGCCTTATATCGTTCTACATTACCCTTCGAATCACGTTTGGTTTTAAAGATCCATTTACAACCAACCGGCTTCGAACCTATGGGTAATGACACAATATCCCAAACTTTGTTGTCATGCATAGACTTAATTTCCTCATTCATAGCTTCAATCCACCTTTCTGAATTTTGACAATGTATGGCCTGATGAATATTTATTGGATCATCTTCCATCATGCCTATGTCAAATTCGTGTTCTTGAAGATATACCACATAATCATCTGATATGGGATTTCTCCTTTCACGAGTGGATCGTCTTAGTGGTACATGTTCTTGAGGTATTGACGGTTCCTCTATAGCATCAGTAGCTCCTCGTTCATCATAAACGATTTCCACAGGTTCCTGTGGACAAGAACTACTAGGGATTAAATCGTTAGATGCGTGTGTCTGTAGTGGAATCTCACCAACAATTGGTTCAACTCGCATATTTTCACCAAGATCTTTCATCTCAAAGTGTTTATATAAAAACTTCTTGGTGTCGCGTATCATATTAATATCATTTGCTGCAAGCAGTATGTCATCAACATACAGAACCAAAAATGCAAACTTACTCCCACTAAACTTGTGATATACACACTCGTCAACCTGATTTGCCTCGAAACCGAATAAGGTAATGACATGTGCGAATTTAAAATACCACTGTCGAGACGTCTGCTTGAGTCCATAAATGGATTTCTTAAGTCGGCAAACCATGCTTTTAGGATCTCCCACTTCAAAACGAGGTGGTTGAACCATGTATATGGTTTCATCGATGTCACCGTTTAGAAAAGCGGTTTTAACATCCATTTGATGTAACTCAAGATCAAAATGTGCCACTAAAGCCATGATAATCCTGAAAGAATCTTTCGTCGACACCGGCGAAAAGGTTTCTGTATAGTCTATGCCTTCTTTCTGGGTGAATCCTTTTGCAACAAGTCTAGCCTTATATCGTTCTACATTACCCTTCGAATCACGTTTGGTTTTAAAGATCCATTTACAACCAACCGGCTTCGAACCTATGGGTAATGACACAATATCCCAAACTTTGTTGTCATGCATAGACTTAATTTCCTCATTCATAGCTTCAATCCACCTTTCTGAATTTTGACAATGTATGGCCTGATGAATATTTATTGGATCATCTTCCATCATGCCTATGTCAAATTCGTGTTCTTGAAGATATACCACATAATCATCTGATATGGGATTTCTCCTTTCACGAGTGGATCGTCTTAGTGGTACATGTTCTTGAGGTATTGACGGTTCCTCTATAGCATCAGTAGCTCCTCGTTCATCATAAACGATTTCCACAGGTTCCTGTGGACAATAACTACTAGGGATTAAATCGTTAGATGCGTGTGTCTGTAGTGGAATCTCACCAACAATTGGTTCAACTCGCATATTTTCACCAAGATCTTTCATCTCAAAGTGTTTATATAAAAACTTCTTGGTGTCGCGTATCATATTAATATCATTTGCTGCAAGCAGTATGTCATCAACATACAGAACCAAAAATGCAAACTTACTCCCACTAAACTTGTGATATACACACTCATCAACCTGATTTGCCTCGAAACCGAATAAGGTAATGACATGTGCGAATTTAAAATACCACTGTCGAGACGTCTGCTTGAGTCCATAAATGGATTTCTTAAGTCGGCAAACCATGCTTTTAGGATCTCCCACTTCAAAACGAGGTGGTTGAACCATGTATATGGTTTCATCGATGTCACCGTTTAGAAAAGCGGTTTTAACATCCATTTGATGTAACTCAAGATCAAAATGTGCCACTAAAGCCATGATAATCCTGAAAGAATCTTTCGTCGACACCGGCGAAAAGGTTTCTGTATAGTCTATGCCTTCTTTCTGGGTGAATCCTTTTGCAACAAGTCTAGCCTTATATCGTTCTACATTACCCTTCGAATCACGTTTGGTTTTAAAGATCCATTTACAACCAACCGGCTTCGAACCTATGGGTAATGACACAATATCCCAAACTTTGTTGTCATGCATAGACTTAATTTCCTCATTCATAGCTTCAATCCACCTTTCTGAATTTTGACAATGTATGGCCTGATGAATATTTATTGGATCATCTTCCATCATGCCTATGTCAAATTCGTGTTCTTGAAGATATACCACATAATCATCTGATATGGGATTTCTCCTTTCACGAGTGGATCGTCTTAGTGGTACATGTTCTTGAGGTATTGACGGTTCCTCTATAGCATCAGTAGCTCCTCGTTCATCATAAACGATTTCCACAGGTTCCAGTGGACAAGAACTACTAGGGATTAAATCGTTAGATGCGTGTGTCTGTAGTGTAATCTCACCAACAATTGGTTCAACTCGCATATTTACACCATCAGAACGATTTTCATCTAATTCAGTGATCTGCTGATGCAAACCATTTCCCCCCGGAACCGAAATATCCTCAAAGAACTGTAAATTTGTAACCCCGTGACCTCTCGGCATAACCAACAAAATAGCAACTGATCGTTTTAGCGTCCAATTTTCTTTCGTTTGACCTATAAGGCCTAGCTTCAGCAGGACAACCCCATATTCGGAAATGATGTAGACTAGGCTTTCGTCCAGTCCATAACTCATATGGAGTTTTATCAGTTGCTTTAGTTGGTACACGATTGAGGATGTAGGCTGCAGTTTTAAGCGCTTCTCCCCAGAGAGATAATGGCAGCGTAGTTTGACTGATCATACTACGAACCATTTCCATTAATGTGCGATTGCGCCGTTCAGCTACACCATTCATGGAAGGCGTGCCTGGCATGGTGTACTGTGGTACAATTCCGCACTCCTCTAGGAATCTCGCAAAAGGCCCTGGACATTGTTCACCTGAACCGTCATATCGGCCGTAGTATTCACCTCCACGATCTGATCTGACGGCCTTAATCTTTCCATTGAGTTGTAACTCAACTTCTGCTTTATAGGCTTTGAACATGTCCAAAGCTTGCGCTTTGTCTTTGATCAAGTACATGTAGCCATAACGTGAGTAATCGTCGATAAAGCTAATGAAGTATGTATGGCCATTTCGGGTGGCTGTATGAAATGGACCACAGATGTCTGTATGAATTAGCTGTAGTACACTCGACACACGATTGACTTCATATTTGCGGACTTTGGTTTGTTTTCCTTTAGCACAAAATATACATGATCCGAAATTCGTTGTGTCTAAAGGATCGAGAATTTCATTTCTGACTAGACGTTCAATTCGATTTTTCGAAATGTGGCCTAAACGTCTATGCCATAACGTTCCTGAATTCTCGTGAGTTAATTTTTGCTTAACATTTCGAGTACTTGTTTGCAAGGTTTCTTGAGTTGAAGCGACATTCATAGAATAAAGTCTATCTATTTCGGACAATTGACCATTACCAACCAATTTAGACGCAAGAAACAATCTGAGGTGCCATTTCCAATATCACAAAAATAACCATCTTTGTCTAAACGATAAAAGGAAATTAAGTTGCGTCTGAAAGACGGTACAACACAAGTTTCATGCAAATCTAAATAAAAGCCAGTTGTCAGCAATAGTCTGAAGTGCCCAATAGCTTCAACCTTTGCCCTGCCATTTCCTGAGTAGATATATTTCTCAGCTGGAGTTGGCTTTCGATGGCTCAGGCAACCCTGCAAAGACACAGATAAATGGGTGGTTGCACCCGTATCAATCCACCAAGTGTCTTTAGGTACTGAAACATGATTAATTTCTGAAAAAACCAAAGCAAAAGATGTACCTTTCTTAGCAAGCCAAGAACGAAAACCGGTACATTCTTTCTTCACATGTCCCTTTTTTTTACAGAAGAAACAGGCAGGACCCTTATCCGACCCTTTGACAGCAGTCGGTTTTGCCCTTTTATCCGCTTTCTGAATGCCTTGATCTTTATTTGTCTGTGCAGCCTTACGCTTCTTTCCACCATTCTTGTTCTTGGTGGTGGTGACGTGCACACTTGCAGCGGTTTCGTTCTGAAGCCGTTCCTCTTCCTGAACACAGTGAGCGATCAACTCATTCACTGACCACTTCTCCTTCTGGCAGTTGTAACTTACCAAGAAGTGGTTAAACTTAGGAGGAAGGGAGTTAAGGACCATTACCACCAGCATGTCATCAGACACGTCCAGTTTCATGCTCCTCAACTTAGAAACCATATGAGACATCTCCATGATGTACTCCCGAATGCCACCATCACCACGATACTTGTTTGAGCAAAATTTCTTTAAGAGATTACCCATTTCGGTTTTCTCATTCCTCATGAATCTTTGCTCAAGCTCAGCCAAAAATTCCTTAGCCGTGGTGGATTCAGAAACAGACCCCCTGAATGCCTCAGGAATAGTCTTCTGCATGATCTTTAGACATATGCGGTTGGACTTCAACCAGCGAGCCATAGTATCCTTCTGCTCACTAGTGCTATCATCATGTAGCACTGCTGGTCGGTCCATCTGAAGCGCAATGTCCAGATCGGCTAACCCCAAAAAGATCTCCAGTTGATCTTTCCAAGCCTTAAAGTTAGAACCGTTCAACATCGGAATATTATTAACACCCGAAAAGATTGCTGAAATAAAAGAAAACCAAAGAACAAAACAACAAATAAGTCAATATCAACTGCAATATAACTAAAGTCATAAACAAGTATAGAACAATTCCATCTACCAAAAATCTTTCAATATTAAGTGCTCTTTGGAGTCACCTTAACATTGTCCAACAATTGGGATGTAGAAATTGATGCAGCGATACATCATACGTAAATTAGTCACCTTCCTTTGGGCTGATGAACTAGTCACGTATTTCCTTATTATCGCTGGACTTTTTCAATTACTACGATGTGATATATGTGACTTCGACAACTACGTCTTCCTTTGGGCCGACTAATAGCTGTGCAAAGCACATACACACCTGTCACAAACTTAATAAATGCACATGCGATGATATGATTGCCACACTTTAAGGGGATCATATTAAAGTCATACATTTGCTAAGATGCGTATACTTATAGTTCTATACACAATTGCAGTTTATCAACCGACATGAAGATTTATGTTTGACCGTAATGTATGCATCCAGACATACGCCTGGTTGAACCCTTGTATTTTCTTCAAACTTTGAGACGCCACTGAAAATCTCAAAATCAAGAAAATAGCGCCTCATTGATAATTCTGAAGACCAATGAAGCATTATCAATCAAATCTTCTTGTGACATAACTTTATGATGAAAACTTCATTGTTCATCTATCACAAACAAATATATATTTGATTGATAATGATTGCAAAATGAGTTCATGTCGGTCAAACCGTCTAGTTAAACAAATGTGCATATAATATTTTGCAAATCGCAAGACAACAAACAAAGCTTCAGCAAACGAAAGTAACAAGCTTTGTTGTGTCCTGTACTTTTCAAAATACTCAGCGCTTGCAGCAGTGTTGCAAAGGAACAAAATGAAAGCAATGTAAATTCAGCAACATGTTTTCGTTTCCTTTCACACATATATATAACAAATGTACAGAAACATTTTTTTTTATATCCGAAAAGAAATATGCATGTTTATGGAAATCAATCTTCGGCCATAGGACAGTAGCCATGCAAATTTATATATTCAATCCATTAACATGCACAACCGAAATATATAAATATATATCATATATCAAATGAACTTTTCAATGAACATATATATATATATATGAAGGCAATATCAGTTTGCTAACAACCTTAATGCCTTAATTGAATGTACACTAAAATATACAGTACATGCGTCTATTGCAAACGCGTCAACGATGCATGAAACTAAATTTTCAATGTACCACATCGTGTGCAAATAAATTCTTCGTGACTTCTGAGAACTAGTAATTTGAATTGAGAAGTTTGAAATCAACATTTTGTAGATTTCTTGCTCATTTCACATATACAGTGATAAAATAATAATCAACAGCAAAAAAAAAAAACGCAAAGTTATATGTATAAAAATAAAAGGAAAACAGCGTCGTGTTCTCATTAAGCTCGCTCTGATACCACTTGTTGGAATTTACATAGCAAATCCATTACCCGAGGATCACTTAAGAGAACACAAAAGCAAAGTAAATAAATGCGGAAGTGTACCTTGCTCCATTGATAACGCTGAAGTAGTTTTGACACGTGCGACAACTGTGTCTTCCAAGGAAAGCACGAGCCCACCAGTTGTTGAATTCACTAATGGAGTATCAACAACCACTACTACTATTCTGATGGAAAGAATAGATAGTATCTTCTCTCAAAAGTGTTTTTTATATATATATAAATATATGCGTGGTCTATGCAAAAGTTCAAAAGAAATATGCCTTCTGAACTCACTCATTCTTCAATAGCAAGCACATATATTTATATATAGTAAACAGCATTCAAACGTAATTTGCAACGGTTGGTTTCGTTACATTTGAAACGTTTGAAACGTTTTATTAAATATGAAACGCTTTCAAATTATTACCGTACGTTTTGATAAAACGTTTCACATTAATATATAATAAATTATATATTTTCAAATAGCTTACTTAAAACACTTCGAGAAGAATACTCGTGGACTCTTGTCCCTCAGGGACCAGATGTCATTAATAATACGGTCTCGACTTTACGAGTCCTACCATCAAGGACTGTAACCGTACGACTGTCTACACATTTAGTGATCCATTCAGATTACACTGTGTATCCACTAATATACCAAAGCGATCACTTAATGTGTGGATACGTACAAATATTACGTAACATTAGTAACATATAATATATAACATACATAAGTCCACATATGTTTGATATGTAACTTAAGTCACACGTGTCGTGCACTACACGTATGAGCATATCAAATCCAACACGGTTGACGTGGAAACTCGTCTCCAATTTCTTTCAAGAATGAAAACTGATTCGGAGAGCATTGGCATGCGCTTAGTTTCATGTCCCACGACATTTAATGACGCGAATATTTTGGCAGCATTTTTTAGTGCGAAGCAAATATGTGATGATAATGACAGATTCATTCCCGTCCCTCCAAGACGACGTCTGCGTGCTAGGAAGGATATGCTGCCTCGCCACACTCCACAATTGAACCCAAAGTGCAACACGTGGGAGACCTTCTTCTTCTCAAACTGTTACTATTCATGTTTCTCAATGAAAGCCATTACTTTGAATGTTGGAGGATTACAGACCTCTTTGAATCGTTTGTTGATGGAGTTACATGATCATCGAGTTGACATTTTAGTCTTAATAGAGCCGAAGCAACGTGACAACAAGCTGAATTTTTATCGTCTGAAGTTGGGTTTTTGTCATGCTTTAAGAACATGTAACAGTAATACTTTCTGGCAAGCATCGAGTATTTGCTTTCTTAGTATCGGTCATGGTGTGCAGGCCTCCTTATTTCGCTTCATATGGCCGCCTCTACAGAAAACTATGGCTTGGACAGTAGTTTATGGCAAACACACTGTTCATGATAGAAAGCCTCTTTGGGATACTCTATTATCACATTTTAATAGCATTGCGGATCCTTGGGTAATAGGTGGAGATTTCAATACTTTCTTGAGGCCGGATGAACATCGTGGTCGTACATCTCCAACTTTGCGATATTTGTTTGATTTTAATGCTTGTGTACAAAGTTTCCATTTGCAGGAAATGCCCACTAAGGGCTCTCTTTACACTTGGGCTAGAGGGAGTGGCCCTAACCTCGTCCAGCGGCGATTGAATAGGATGTTTAGCAATACTGCTTTCTTAGATCTTTTTGCGGATGTAGTTGTTTGTCATTTGCTCCGTGTTTCTTCAGATCATTGTCCGCTCTTGCTCAGTTGTAATTTAAATAGTGAAAAGCCACCTGCTCCATTTCGTTTTATGAA
The DNA here is from genome assembly GCA_036186865.1 of Eustoma russellianum. Taxonomy (NCBI): domain Eukaryota; kingdom Viridiplantae; phylum Streptophyta; class Magnoliopsida; order Gentianales; family Gentianaceae; genus Eustoma; species Eustoma russellianum. The sequence continues at coordinate 19,265,727 of AP025043.1, read as the reverse complement.
TATGTGGACGGACCACTCAGATTTTTATGTTTATGTGGCGGCAAAATGGAAGGAACACCCAAAGGCAGGAGGCATGCGTGGCCTATATAATAAGCTTCATTTGCTTAAGAAAGATCTTCGACATTGGAACGCCAGTCTTTGGTAACATCTTCAGACGATCAGTTGAGGCTGAACGCGAATTTTTGCAAAAAGAGGCGGTATTTGACGCTTCTCCAACGGATGCAAATAGGGCATCTTTCTCTTTGCCGCAAGCAAATTTACTTCGTACAAATTCGGAACAGGCAGCGTTTTGGGCTCAAAAATCACGGCTTCGTTCGGCATTGGAGTGGGAAGCTAACACTGGATACTATCATGCTCTAGTTAAAGATCGACATCATCGCCAAAGAATCTGCCAAATTTCGGATGTCACTTGGCACAATATATATAAATCCGACGCGATAGGTCAGCTCGCAGTGGACTATTATCAACATTTGTGTACAAATGAGGATATGCGGAATATTGAAGACTTTCTACATCATATCCCTACTCTTGTTTCTACATCTAACAATGACAGTTTGATACTCATACCACAATTGGAGGAGCTTAAACAAGCAGTTTGGAATTTGAATCCTAATAGTACAGCTGGGCCAGATGGATATAATGGCTACTTCTTCCGTACATGTTGGGAGATTTTGAAGATGGATTTTCTACAAGCTGTACAAGAGTTTTTCTTGGGTGTACCAGCGCCAGAGGCTATGCTTTCATCTCTTATCACTTTCATACCCAAAATTTCTCAGCCTCACACTTTTGCGGATTTCAGGCCTATATGTCTTACCAATTTTCTTAGTAAGGTGATTACTCGGTTGATTGCAAATTGCTTATCACTTATCTTGTCTATTCTAAATTCTGCAGAACAAATTGGTTTTCTTAAGGGACATGATATTAGTGAGCATGTTTCATGGCAAATGAGATGATATATTATCTCAATAAAGAAACTTGTAGTGGTCATGTGATGATAAAACTGGATATGGCAAAGGCTTTTGATAAGATGAATTGGCAATACCTGCGACATTTGTTACAGAGGTTTGGTTTCTCCAGTCTTTATTCGCCTCATTATGAACACTACGACACTTTCCAGACTATCTATTTCACTCAATGGCTGAATTTTTGGTTTCTTCTCACCCTCGAGAGGTGTTAAGCAAGGGGATCCTTTATCGCTATTACTATTCATTTTATGTTCCGAGGGTTTCAGCCAGGGAATTAACCATCTTCTCGATATTGGTGCACTTCGTGGGTTTAATATGGGATGAGTAAATGGGGTCTCACACTTGGCATATGCAGATGACCTACTTCTCTTCCTCAATGGCTCAACACAGAATTTGCAGCACTTCCATGAATTCTTGCATTCATATCAGCGTGCATCAGGTCAGATGATTAATTATAATAAGAGCAGTTTGTCGCTAGCACGTATTTGTCTTCCCAGCGGCAGACATCAATCGGCCAAATTTTGGACATGCGATCCACATCGCTACCTCTTAAGTATCTAGGTTCATAGTTGTATAGGGGGGTATATCGTGCACGGTATTGTCAACCTCTTCTAAATCATTTTTATTTTAAATTGGAAGGCTGGGCTAGTCAACTACTTTCTTCAGGTGGTAGGTTGGTACTTTTGCAGGATGTTTTGACCTTTCTTCCTTTGCACATTAGGCTGCGGCAAGGCTTCCTAAAAGCGTTATTCATGCTATACATTGGAAGATGGCATCTTTCTTTTAGGGAGATCAATGTCATTGGGTTTCGTGGACTAAGCTGGGTAGTCCTGTGCAAGGGGTGGATTAGGCATCCGAAGCTTATTTACGCTCCAGCAATCATACGATTGCAAATCATGATGGAATTTCCACCACAATAATTCACTCCGGACAATACACATGCGCGCACGATATGGACCCAGAAATGACTTTACACCTCGAATTTATGATTCTCCGATATGGAAACGCATATGTTCTATTCATCCATTTTGTATGGCTCATACCACGCAATCCGATCCCATGATGTGGATTTCTAGTACATCGGGATTATTTACGCTCCAGTAGGCATATGATGATGCTCATGTAAGTCGGCCAACTCTGTTATCACATAAATACATTTAGTGGAAAACTCTATCTAACTCAACAAGTATATTTATGTGGATATATTTCATGGCGCAATCCGATTTCAATAGGTTTGTCCATCCATATGCCCTTTTTGTAAGAGTTCATCAGCTACTGTGTCACATATATTCCTTTAGTGTATTCATATTAAGCATATATGGACCCGGATAGCATTGCTCTTGCATGGCCCTTTGCTGCCTACATCTCATATTCGATCATATCCACTGAAATGGTGGTTGGTTTCCTCTACGCGATCGCTCTCAAGACAATATCATATTGTAGCACCCACCTTTGTGTGTTGGGCCATTTGGAAAGTTTATACGAACATAACTTTTGAAGATGCTGATCTTACAGCTGGAAATATATTTGCATTAACTCGACAGCTATGTTATACTTGGGCGTCGGAATTATCGGGCACGAAGTCAGCGGAGAACATACCTCACTTAATTGAGAGTGGTTTCTCTCCTTATTTGAAGGTTTCAAGAGTCAGGGTTGTGATATGGTTGCTTCCTCCATCAGGTAAACTCAAGTTAAATGTTGATGCTTCAACTGGTAGACATTTGGCTTCTGCAGGTGCTATTCTATGCGACTCGCAAGGATATATGCTTGGAGCCATTGCATTTGTCCTTCCATGCCTACAACCAATGCGGGCCGAACTGCAAGCTGTCATTTATAGCCTCGTGTATTTTGGCAGCCAACATCATAATATGTTGGTCGAGACAGATTGTTTTATGATTACTCAACCCGCAAGCGATATGACCGACTGTTATTCAGAGGACTTCAAACGCTTACACCTTTTTCTGAGTCTTACAGGTAGCTCAATTCAACATATTCCGAGGGAAGCTAATATGGTAGCTCATCATTTAGCGCAGCATAGTAGTATGTTCCCTTCGACAACGCGGCATTTTACGCCCACTTTTTTGCCCTCTACAGCTCGGGGACTTTACTTGACAGATCCTTCCACGTCTACGCTTCGCCCCTTGTAGTTATGCGAGTTATGTATGCCATTTTCCTGTGGATGTTGCATGTATCTGATAGATGCAGGCAACCCCGGTATGCTGCTTACATTTCTTTAATCTTTCTTGCCCCCTGTACGTTTACTGACTATGCTTTGTTTTCTCACTCGGGTGGAATAACATGTTCGCTGAGGCTACGTGGTTGTCTTCACGCTTCAACAACAGTAAGGCTTACACACAATATTAGCGTCTGTATTCTATTGAATGCAGGCACTATCATGCCAGTCTGGGTCTCTTTTCTCAGATTACCTGTTCATTTCCATCAGCGCGAGGCGCTTTTCCAAATTGGCCGCATGTTGGGCACTCCGATGAAGCTAGATACAGCCACCTCTTTGGTTCTACGTCTTTTCGTGGCACGAATTTGCGTGGAGCTAGATGTCTTCAAGGACCTTCCTACAGGTGTCTTCATTCAGGGATCTCGTTTAATTACATAGAAGGTTGTTTATGAAGATCTCCCTTCTTATTGCTCTAAGTGTTATCGGTTGAGATATATTGGTCATGATTGTGCAAAATCTGAGACGTTGGAGCCGCAGGCACTTGCGGTTGCGCACAATTCTCGTCTCACCCGTGATAATGCAGCTGTAGGACCTGTATAGCATCACTAGAAGGGGCTGTAATAGTGAGTGCGGAAAGCTTGGTCTTTAAAACGTTTTGAACCAAATAACTAACTATTAATCTAAATGACCTAGTTGTAGACTTCCAAAAATTATGCAATTTGCTGAAGATGTGCTCTCAGATGTTATAAGTGTCTCATAAAAATTTCAAATTAAAATTCCAAGCCTAGCCCCTTGAAAAAACGTTTTTGTACAGATTGCGTCAATATGCAAGAAACTGTACTCCGAAATGAAAAATTTATTCCTATTAATTGGAAACTCTAAATGACTTGGAAATTTTTATGGCATGACCCTCAAGATATGTATTTTAATGGGTTAAAACAGTTTTTCAAAATTCCCTTGGTAAGTGTGTCAACCACGTTGATGTTCTCAACATTTGCAAATCTGAGAATCAGATTGCACTAGTCTCAGAACTATTAATGTTTGACTGACTTATACTTATCCAAATAAGATGAAACTTGTGCCAAATGAAAGCTAGGACGCGCATCTATGTTTCTACCAAATTTTGTGATTTTTGAAAATCGTTTGTTATTTTTACGGTGCTAATGAAAATGATGCAGAAAACAGGAACTAAAAGCAAAAGTGCTGAAAAGTAAGAACACCGAGATTTTTATACTATTTCGATTAAAACAACCTAGTCCAGTCTTTGAAGACACCTTCCTCGGTTTTCACTAAACACAAGAGCATCTTAACACAAGGGTTACTGGAGTTAAACACCAACTCCACCCTTTTACAATCAAACAAACAGACAAACCAACACAAACACCACCACCGATCGAATGAAGGCTTGATCACACATTGATTAACCTTTTACAAGAAATGAACAAATGTGGGTGGTATAATCAAAGCTTATATAATATATGGAATATAAGAATGATAGGCTTGAGGCTAAGAGCAAGAGAAAAGAATGAAAGAAGAAGAGAGTAGTCTTGCTTTTGAACTTGTAAGAATATCAACTTTGCTTAGCCTTGCCTTGCACCATCTTGCTCCTTTTTATAACATTGTAGGCGCTCCCCTAGGGTTAATTTCTTCCTTGATAATTGTCATGAATGCCCTTGGAAGATTGTCTTGTGTAAATGAGGACACAACCTTGCTTACTTGGCGTAACACGATTGGATGAATGACTTGTCTTCGCCTAGTTGTCACTTCTTGATAGGCCATCTTTATTCCACCTTGGCACACTTTAAATAAGCTGGAATTTCTTCAAAAAAATCTGAAACATGTGCTAAAAACAATGTAATTAACTTCCAAATAATCATGATTCAATCCCCTTAAATTTTGGAAGACAATTGAAGACAATCAATAGACAAAAACTCGGTCATCTTTCAATACATGCTGAAATTTTCAACATGTGCTTTTCTTTTGAATTCTTTCCTTATGTGTTGTCCTCTTCAATGTCACCAATCATGTGTGACATGTCCTCCACCAATTGAAGTACCAAATAAGCTCCACCTAGGCTCAAAAAATGTTGAACTAGGCGTGTACATTCAGCTGCACATGTGCTGAATTCTTGTTATGTAGACTTTGTCAATTAATGATGCACAATCTTCACACACATGTTAAATTATAATCAGCCCTAAATTTATTTTTCTAGACCACTATAATATGTCTTGAATGTGTAAAAAGTGTCTAGATACACATTACACTCATGAAGAAAATGTCCCATGTGTGTTGGGTTGTAGATTACCGAATTTTTGACTTTCGTCGATTACACGATTTTTCTCCGATTAAAATCAAACTTCTTAGACATGTAATATATATTATGTCACACATTTTTTAAAAAAAATTGTGGAGGGGACTCGAGCTCAAGACCCGGAAATGGGATAAATGCTACTCAACCGCTAGAAATAAAGGTTTTTTGCTGTCACACATAATATACATAAAATAAGATGTATATTCAGCTCCGATGGCTGATGAAAAACTTCCCAGGTGACAAAATAAAGTTTAAGTTTAAGTTACCCACATTCAAGCCAAAATATGGGTAATTGATGTGTGTAAACTTGGTATGACCTTGTGGCTGAATATGACATGTGGATCACAAAATTTTAGAGTACTTTTAGTGTATGTGGGCTGGCCATATTTATATGGTAAGTACGTGAAATGTCGGTAAAGGTTCGGTAGTCACCCGATGCGATAATTTCGGTTTATAGCTCTGTGACATGTTGTTATAATTTTTGTATCAAGATGACTTGTAATGTATGAAACGAGACTTGTATATACTCATAAACATAATGTGTATATGGTGGTGTGACGTCGGCGTACGTGTATAACATATATGACGTGTCGGTAGAACGTCGGAATATGAGTATATAGTTTGTCATCAAAAAACTATGGATATATGAAATATGTATATGTGGCGTGTATGATGGTGAGAAAAGAGGACTTTCCATTTCAAATATGTTGCCATGTAGTTGTTTCCAAATATATCTCCTTCAATACTTTATTTAATGAGCTAGTAAGTTCATCTTTTTAAGCACTTCGTTAAATGAACTATTTTAGTTCATTTATCATGACACCTGAAAATAGTATAAAGACAACAAATGTTTGTTATATGAGGTAAGCTTTAACGCTTCATGGCTTTTTAGTATGATAACAATATATATAAGCATGTAAAGCATATTCATCACATAAGCATGTCAAGTAAAATTTATTCATGAATTTCGTAAACACGTAATATTTAAATCATGCATTTTCAAATTACTCAAACCCCAATTTCTCAACAACCTCCCGCTTTTGATGATTTGAAAAATAACACTTATCCATGATTTAAATGTGATCGTTCCCCCCTACAATTATGCATAAATATAAAACTTGAATTTCATAATGTCGAATTTCATAATGTCTTAAACTTCATAATGTCGAATTTCATAATGTCGTGCTCCCCCTTAAATCATGCATGTCGTGCTCCCTCTTAATCATGATTCTCTCCCCTTAAATCATGCTTTTCTCTCCCCTTTTATTTTGTAAATCACATCAAAAGCATTAGTAGCAACAAAGAGCAATTTATTGCATATCAATAGAAATCATGCATTTCAAGTGCGTTCTTTGTAGGATCTGCAAGGCACCACTAGAAGGGGGGGGTTGAATAGATGGTGCCGAAAGTGTGCTTTTTAAAATTTCTTTAAACTTGAACAATTCAAGTTCTGAAAACAGATTCTGTTTTCAGGACCTGTTTTAAAACGTTTTTAAAAAACTAGGTTAGAGGTCTCCAAAAATTATGAAATTTTGAGAGAACTTAGCCTCAGATGTTATGAGGGTCCCCTAAACATTTCAAATCAAAATTCAACCTTTAACCCCTTCAAAAACCGTTGGCACTCAGATTGTGCAAATCTGCCAGAAACGGTAGATGGTTTTGAAAAATTAATTCCTATTTGTGTGAATGTCCAAATGATCTGAAAATTTGATCAATAACTCCTCACACACTATATTTAAATGGGTTGAAACAGTTTTTGAAAATTCTTTTGGGAAGTAGGTCAAATACCACCAAAGTCTCAACCTTTGCAAGTCTGAAAATCAGACTGCACTAGTCTCAGAACTTTTGATGTTTGACTGACCTATACTTGTCCAAAAGGGTTGAAACTTGTCCCAAATTCACCCTAGAACGTTTATGTATGTTTCTGGAAATTGTTATAATTTTTGGAAATCGTTTACTATTTTTCCGAACGTGAACAAAACGGATAAACAGTGGAGAAACTGAAAAGTAAATGCTGAAAGTAAATTGCACCAAGAATTTTATACTGGTTCGGTTATAAACAACCTACTCCAGTCTTCAAGGAACACCTTTCTTGGTTCACACTAATCACACACACGCAGTACACCTTACCACAGGGTTGATAGAGTTACACCTAACTCCAACCCTTTACAAACCTTGTATGTCGAGTACAATTCACACGAACACCACCACCTCGCTAGAATGAAGATTGATCACACCTTGATCAATCTTTTACAAAGATGAATGAATGGTGGTTTCTATGAAGCCTATTCAAGATTGAAAGATGCAAAGTACAATAGGCTTTTTACAAGAAAAGAGAGAAAGAAAGTGTAGGAGAAAAGAGGCTTGGCACTTTTATCACTTTAGAATGCAAATCTTGGTGTTGTATTTGTTTGTTCTTCTCTTCTCTTCCTTATAGCATGTAGCCGTCCACCCCTATGCCTCTCCCCCTCTTGAAAATTTCCTTTTAAGTGCTTGAGAGAGTGTAAGATATCATGGTGACAATGCTTTGCTTACTTGGCATCATTCCATTGGATCATCATTTAGTCTTTGCTTACTTGGCACCTCTTTATTGGCTCAATGTTGTCATCATTTGATGACATGGAAAATCTGAAATAATCACTTAATATTTGCCAAAAAATCAACCATTAAGTCATACCATAATTCACAAATTCTCTCATAAATTTCAAGACACAAGATATCCTCCTTTCCTAGTCATGAAAATCGGCCAATATCATCTTTTCAATGCTGAAATTTTCAGCATTTACAACATAGAATAAATTCAGATTATTTGCCATTTTCCTTTGAATTTTTGTCATAGAAATAAATCAATTTTATAAGGTAAGTCTTGCTAACAAATGAAGAGTGAACTTGGACACAATGAGAGGCAAAATTCGGCCAGCACACTCTTCACACATGCTGAAAACTTTCAGCATGTGTGATATGTAAAATATCACACTTAATTACCTTACATAATATTCAAATCATTTCCATAACTCCTTCACTTAATCCTTTAATGAAAATTGACAAAATATGTTATCTTAATGATGAAGAATTCGGCCAAGGCAAGTGTAGTATGCTGAAATTTTCAGCATGTGACATAAGAGAGGTATATGTTGAATACTTATCTTTTGTAGCTTCTCTCTTTGATTTCTCAACATTGTATGATTGATCCTTGACCAATCAACATGCCAACAAGGCTCCACATGTGCTCCATCTCAGCTGTAGTAACGTTGGAATGTGTTTGTACATGTGCTGAAATTTATTTTTGCTAACTTTGTAAAATAGTGCACATTTAGTAATACACACATGTAATATTCCAATCAGCCCTTAATTTAATTTTCTAGAACACTTTAAGATGTATATTATATGTAGAAAGTGTCTAGATACGTGTCACATGATGTTCAAGAAAAACGTTCCATGTTAAGTGCGTAGAAAACCGAATTTTCGATATTTATCGATTACCCGATTTTTCTCTAATTTAAATTCCAAATTTTGCACATGATATATATATTATGTTATACATAATATATATAATATATACTTTAAATTTCAGCACTTGGCTGATTTAAAGTGGTACCATAAACATGTGACAAAATTAAAATTGGAATCTTCATATTTTGGCCTAAATGTGGGGTGATTTGTGTGTGCCAACATGGAAAGTATTTTTGCCTGAATTTTCAGTGATGTGCACGAAATTTACATCAATTTTTGATGTATATGGGCTGGCCATTTATTTATGGCAAGTACGTGACACGTTGGCGAAGTTTCGGTATTCGCCCGATACGACAAATTTCGGTTTAGAACCTTTATCGTGTCGTATTTAATTTGTCATCACCATATCTTATATCATATGATATAAGACCTGAATATACTCATAAATATGAGTTAAGTATAGTGGTGTGACGTTAACATACGTAAGATATATAACGTGTCGGTAGTACGTTGGAATACATGTGTATGTGCCTTTTATAAAAAAATCTGAAAATATAGTATATATATGTATAAAAGCGTGTGACATTGAATGTGGGGAGGAGGAGAAGACTTTCCTTCCATAGCCTTGTTGCCTTTGTGCCTTTTCCAAATGCATCTTCCTTTAATGAACTACTTAGTTTATTGAACTAAGTACTTCACTTAATGAACTAATTTAGTTCATTAATGGTGGCACCTGAAAATAGTATAAACTCAACAAATGTTCGCCATATGATGTAAGCTTTAATGCTTCATGGCTCGTTAGTACGGCAACATAATATATAAGCTAAATAAGGCAAGTAATGACAAGTTATCATGCATACATGTACACACTTATACACTTTTGTATATATGTATATATATTCAACGTTTCTTATTTTGAAATCACTCAAACCCTCTTATTTCTACAATCTCCCCCTTTTGATGATTTTCAAAATAACTAGTGTACATGATTTAAGTGCTATCTCTCCCCCTTGAATTATGCACAGATTTGAAATTTGAATTTCGAATTTCAAATCCGGCTCCCCCTTGATTCATGCAATTAGGATCAATCAGTGTCTCTCTCTCCCCCTTAAATCATGCTTCTCTCTCCCCCTTTATTTTGGAAAGTTAATCAAAAGATTCCTGTCAAAAAGGAAAGTAAATCAAATAGTATCACATTAAATCACATCAACGGGAATCATGCCTAATTTAGAACGAAGAGATTCAAATGTGGCTTGATTTAAGGCCTTTGTAAATATATCCGCTACTTGTGATTCTGTGCGTACGTGATCTATGACAATATTTCTGTTGTTAACGTGATCACGAAGAAAATGATAGCGAACTTCTATATGCTTAGCCTTAGAGTGTAATACGGGGTTCTTAGACAAATTTATTGCACTCATACTATCACAATATATAGGAATCTTATTTACGATGATTCCAAAGTCCGAAAGTTGTTGTTTTATCCACAACAACTGTGTGCAACAGAGGCTAAGAGCCATGTACTCAGCCTCCGTAGTGGACAAAGCAACACTTGCTTGCTTTTTGGAAAACCATGAAATAAGGGAATTTCCTATAAATTGGCAAGTTCCGCTCGTGCTTTTTCTATCTATCTTGCAGCCACCATAATCTGCATCAGTGTAAGCATGTAAATCGAATGTAGAGTCCTTATCATACCAAATACCTAAGGTGGGCGTGTGCTTAATATAACGGAATATTCTTTTTACCGCATTTAAGTGTGACACCTTAGGTTGACTTTGAAAACGAGCACACATGCATACGCTAAACATGATGTCAGGCCTACTAGCAGTTAAATACAGTAAAGAACCTATCATAGATCGATATAATCCATTATCAACTTCTTTACCATGTTTGTCTTTGTCTAATTTAGTAGTAACACTCATAGGCGTGGGGGATGGTTTCAAATTTTCAAAATTGAACTTCTTGATCATATCATTTACATACTTAGCTTGGCTTATATGAATTCCTTTACTCGTTTGCTTAATCTGCAAGCCAAGAAAATAATTAAGTTCACCAACCATAGACATTTCAAACTCAGCTTTCATACAATTTTCAAAATCTTTAACGAGTCTATGTGAGGTAGAACCGAAAATAATGTCATCTACGTAGATTTGAATAATAAGTAAATCTGATTTTTCTTGTTTCAAAAATAGTGTACTGTCTATAGTACCACGTTTAAAATTATTTTCTAAAAGGAAAGTAGCAAAACGATCATACCATGCTCTCGGCGCTTGCTTTAGGCCATATAGTGCCTTCTTTAGTTTGTACACGTGATCTGGATGTTTCAAATCTTCAAAACCGGGTGGTTGCTTCACGTATACTTCTTCTTGTATGAATCCGTTTAGAAAAGCACTTTTGACGTCCATTTGATACAGTTTAAAGTCTTTCATGCAAGCAATGGCAAGTAAGAGTCGTATAGCTTCTAAACGTGCTACGGGTGCAAATGTTTCATCGTAGTCTATTCCTTCTTCTTGATTATATCCTTGAGCTACGAGTCTTGATTTATTTCTAACGACCTTTCCTTCTTCATTCATTTTATTCCTAAATACCCACTTTGTGCCTATTATTGTCTTATCTTGTGGTCGTGGCACTAAATCCCATACATCATTTCTAACGAATTGATTAAGTTCGTCATGCATAGCATCAATCCAAGATGAATCACTCAAAGCATCATGCACATTTTTGGGCTCAATTTCAGAAATCATAGCATGAAATTCATTTATTTCATCCGAAGTGATTCTTCTACGTGGTCGCACACCGTGAGTAATGTCGCCTATGATGAGATCTTGTGGGTGATCTCTATGCCATCTTGGTTGATTATTTTCTAAGTTATCATGCATTTCTATATGATCATGCATTTCTAGTGTCTCATTCATCTCATGCATATCAAAAGAATCATTATCTTCATCCAAAACGGGTTTCAATTCAAAATCATCGTCATATTCCTTATCTTTATCAATCTCTCCAAATTCATTGAATTTAACATGAATAGATTCTATGATTTGTCTAGTGAGAGGATCATAACATCTATATGCTTTTGAATTTATGGAATACCCAACAAAAATGCACTCAATTGATTTGGATTCAAATTTATCTAAATTATCTTTTGTATTCAAGACAAAGCATTTGCATCCAAACACACGAAAATAATCAATCTTAGGCATGCGATCATTCAAAATTTCGTAAGGCGTCTTATTTATTTTCTTTCTTATAGATAGGCGATTTACAATATAGCATGCACAATTTACGGCTTCCGCCCACAGAAATCTAGGCAATTTATTTTCGCAAAGCATGGTTCTAGCAATTTCTTGTAGTGTGCGATTCTTTCTTTCTACTACTCCATTTAATTGTGGAGTTCTAGGTGGCGAAAACTCATGTTTAATTCCTTTTTCTTCACAAAACGAAATCATCTCTTTATTTTTAAATTCACCGCCTCTATCGCTTCTTATTCTTTTCACATTTACGCCGTATTGATTTTCAAGTTGTTTAATTAATTTAGCAATTTCTACGGCGCTATCATCTTTATGTGCAAGAAATAAAGTCCAAGTATAACGAGAAAAGTCATCAACAATCACGCATGCATAGTGACGCCCACCAAGGCTTGTAGTGCGACTAGGACCAAACAAATCGATATGCAATAGTTCTAGTATTCTAGTCGTGCTTATCTCATTTTTAGGCTTAAGTGACTCACGTGTTTGTTTGCCTTTTATGCAAGATTCACACAACTGAAAGTTGTCTAAATCAAGCGTAGGCAATCCCCGTACTAGGTTCTTTCGTTGCAATTTTTTAGTGTAGAAATACCTATGTGTCCTAAACGTCTATGCCACAAATTCACATTGGGTTCATTTGACATAAAACATTTAACTTTAGCGTCTACTACATCATCCATAGATAGTGTAAAGATATTTCCTTCTCGTTTTCCTTTTAAGACGGTTTCTCCATTTTTATTTATTATATTGCAATAAGGGTGAGTAAAACAAACATTGAAGCCATTGTCAACAAATTGAGAAATACTAAGAAGATTGTAAGATAAGTTACTTACCAAAAATACGTTGGAGATTTGAAGTGTATTTGGATTGCCAATCGTACCTTTTCCAATGATCTTCCCTTCATTGTTGTCTCCAAAGGTCACGGATCCGCCTTTTGTGACCTTCTTTAATTTGGAGAACAGGCTCGGGTCACCCGTCATGTGCCTCGAGCAACCACTGTCAAGGAACCACTTTATTGATGTGTCTTTTGATGAGTGGTCTCCCTGCAATGTGAAAAGGTGATTTAGGTACCCTTTTAATTTTGGGTCCTTTTGAGTTAGTTAATCACCTTTTGGTAAAGGTACCTTTCGGTACCCATACTTGGGTGATCCTTCTCGGTCTATCAAATGGCAAGAATAAAGGTGTGATATAATATACATGTGGTGCATGTACTTTGGGTCTTTGCCCAAGGACTCCTCTATACTCATTGAATGAAGGACGCTTTTGATATGTCCTTGTGTGCGTGTGCGTAGTGCGTGGATGATATGTATTTCGTGTATGCATTGTTCTCTTCTTCTCATATCTATATGGTACAACGTTATATTTCACATGATATGAGGGAGTGGGGCGTGTGGAAGGGGGCGCTTTTTGTGTCATCTTAGACGCCACTTGATGCTTAGGGGTGTCTACTTTCTTAGACACAACAAACTTGGTTGGTTTGGTTGATACTTCGTTAGTATCAACGTATCCCAATCCAGTTTTGTCATTGTCATGTTTTTGCGATAATATGATGCGATGCAGCATGTTTGACCCTGTATCGAATTGTTTCATCATTTTCTCTAAGTCTGTATTCCTTGATTTCAAATTTGAAATCTCGGATTTCATTTCATTATTTTGAGAAGTCAATGATGAGATCTCGGTTTTTAATGCAGTGATGACACATGAAGACTCTTTCTTTGAATCGCTTAATTGAGCGACAAGATTCTCGTTAGAAGATTCTAACAGTTTCTTGTCTTCAATTAAACGTTTCTTTTCTTTTGCGAGAGTCTTAGTAAATTTATGTAATTCAAGATACTGACTAAAAAGATCATCATAAGAAGGTTCAGAGTCAGAGTCAGAATCGGATGATACCTCATTAGACGCCTTTGAAGCGAAGCAAACTTGAGCGGTCTCCTCTTCGGTCTCAGTTTCAGAGTCTGATGAGTCACTCCATGTGGAGGCCTTTAGTGCACGTTTCCTTTGTTTAGGATCTGAGACGAGTCTATTTTTGTTCCGCTCCTTGTCAGGGTATTTATTAGTTTGCTTTTCTTTGTTTGGGCAGTCATATGATAAGTGTCCGAGTTTGCCGCATTCATAACATTTAATGTCCTTATCATTTGACTTGTTTTTATTTCTCTTAGATGTAGTGCCCTTGTTTTTATTTCTAAATGACTTTCTCATGAATCTTCTTAGTCCTTTAGCCAATAGAATTAAATCATCATTATCCGATTCGAAATCACTATCATCTACGTGATCGGAGGGAGGGGAGACGTATTCATTTGATTTAAAAGCAATTGTCTTACCTTGTTTAGATGATTCCGATTTCCGAATAGTAAGTTTGTTTTCATAAACTTTGAGTGAGCCAATGAGTTCTTCCATTTTTATTGATTTAGTCTCCTTACTTTCTTCTATAGCAGTCACTTTAGGGTCCCATTCCGAAGGAAGGCTTCGTAGGACTTTCTGTACCTTTTCCTGCGTAGTAAAAGCCTTACCAAGAGACTCAAGAGAGTTATAGATGTTAGTTAAACGAAGATCCATATCTACAATCGACTCATTAGGCAACAATTTAAAAGACTCAAGATTAGACATGAGCATATTAATTTTCGACTCTTTTACTTGACTCGTGCCTTCGTGTTTCATTTCTAAAATTCTCCACATTTCTTGTGCACTCGAACAATTTGACACATAACTAGACTCACTTTTACTTAATCCGTTTAAAAGCAATTGCATAGCCCTAGCATTCATACTAAGTTTCTTTTTATCATCACTCGTATATTCTTGTCTAGTTTTAATAACTTCTAAAGTAACTCCGTCTACAGTGGATACATTAGATGGGACATATGGACCATCTTCAATTATTGACCAAAGATCTATATCTATAGCCATAAGAAAAAGTTTCATCCTAAGTTTCCATTGAATAAAAGACTCACCGTCAAAAAGTGGAGGCCTTTGGCTCGACATACCTTCTTGTTCGGTTTTGAGATTTGTGGATGCCATCTCACTGAATCGTTGGATTCCTTGTAGTGAGTATTCCTGCGCTCTGATACCACTTGTAGGATCTGCAAGGCACCGCTAGAAGGGGGGTTGAATAGATGGTGCCGAAAGTGTGCTTTTTAAAATTTCTTTAAACTTGAACAATTCAAGTTCTGAAAACAGATTCTGTTTTCAGGACCTGTTTTAAAACGTTTTTAAAAAACCAGGTTAGAGGTCTCCAAAAATTATGAAATTTTGAGAGAACTTAGCCTCAGATGTTATGAGGGTCCCCTAAAAATTTTGAGAGAACTTAGCCTCAGATGTTATGAGGGTCCCCTAGAACTTAGCCAGAAACGGTAGATGGTTTGAAAAATTAATTCCTATTTGTGTGAATGTCCAAATGATCTGAAAATTTGACCAATAACTCCTCACACACTATATTTAAATGGGTTGAAACAGTTTTTGAAAATTCTTTTGGGAAGTAGGTCAAATACCACCAAAGTCTCAACCTTTGCAAGTCTGAAAATCAGACTGCACTAGTCTCAGAACTTTTGATGTTTGACTGACCTATACTTGTCCAAAAGGGTTGAAACTTGTCCCAAATTCACCCTAGAACGTTTATGTATGTTTCTGGAAATTTTTATAATTTTTGGAAATCGTTTACTATTTTTCCGAACGTGAACAAAACGGATAAACAGTGCAGAAACTGAAAAGTAAATGCTGAAAGTAAATTGCACCAAGAATTTTATACTGGTTCGGTTATAAACAACCTACTCCAGTCTTCAAGGAACACCTTCCTTGGTTCACACTAATCACACACATGCAGTACACCTTACCGCAGGGTTGATAGAGTTACACCTAACTCCAACCCTTTACAAACCTTGTATGTCGAGTACAATTCACACGAACACCACCACCTCGCTAGAATGAAGATTGATCACACCTTGATCAATCTTTTACAAAGATGAATGAATGGTGGTTTCTATGAAGCCTATTCAAGATTGAAAGATGCAAAGTACAATAGGCTTTTTACAAGAAAAGAGAGAAAGAAAGTGTAGGAGAAAAGAGGCTTGGCACTTTTATCACTTTAGAATGCAAATCTTGGTGTTGTATTTGTTTGTTCTTCTCTTCTCTTCCTTATAGCATGTAGCCGTCCACCCCTATGCCTCTCCCCCTCTTGAAAATTTCCTTTTAAGTGCTTGAGAGAGTGTAAGATATCATGGTGACAATCCTTTGCTTACTTGGCATCATTCCATTGGATCATCATTTAGTCTTTGCTTACTTGGCACCTCTTTATTGGCTCAATGTTGTCATCATTTGATGACATGGAAAATCTGAAATAATCACTTAATATTTGCCAAAAAATCAACCATTAAGTCATACCATAATTCACAAATTCTCTCATAAATTTCAAGACACAAGATATCCTCCTTTTCTAGTCATGAAAATCGGCCAATATCATCTTTTCAATGCTGAAATTTTCAGCATTTACAACATAGAATAAATTCAGATTATTTGCCATTTTCCTTTGAATTTTTGTCATAGAAATAAATCAATTTTATAAGGTAAGTCTTGCTAACAAATGAAGAGTGAACTTGGACACAATGAGAGGCAAAATTCGGCCAGCACACTCTTCACACATGCTGAAAAATTTCAGCATGTGTGATATGTAAAATATCACACTTAATTACCTTACATAATATTCAAATCATTTCCATAACTCCTTCACTTAATCCTTTAATGAAAATTGACAAAATATGTTATCTTAATGATGAAGAATTCGGCCAAGGCAAGTGTAGTATGCTGAAATTTTCAGCATGTGACATAAGAGAGGTATATGTTGAATACTTACCTTTTGTAGCTTCTCTCTTTGATTTCTCAACATTGTATGATTGATCCTTGACCAATCAACATGCCAACAAGGCTCCACATGTGCTCCATCTCAGCTGTAGTAACGTTGGAATGTGTTTGTACATGTGCTGAAATTTATTTTTGCTAACTTTGTAAAATAGTGCACATTTAGTAATACACACATGTAATATTCCAATCAGCCCTTAATTTAATTTTCTAGAACACTTTAAGATGTATATTATATGTAGAAAGTGTCTAGATACGTGTCACATGATGTTCAAGAAAAACGTTCCATGTTAAGTGCGTAGAAAACCGAATTTTCGATATTTATCGATTACCCGATTTTTCTCTAATTTAAATTCCAAATTTTGCACATGATATATATATTATGTTATACATAATATATATAATATATACTTTAAATTTCAGCACTTGGCTGATTTAAAGTGGTACCATAAACATGTGACAAAATTAAAATTGGAATCTTCACATTTTGGCCTAAATGTGGGGTGATTTGTGTGTGCCAACATGGAAAGTATTTTTGCCTGAATTTTCAGTGATGTGCACGAAATTTACATCAATTTTTGATGTATATGGGCTGGCCATTTATTTATGGCAAGTACGTGACACGTTGGCGAAGTTTCGGTATTCGCCCGATACGACAAATTTCGGTTTAGAACCTTTATCGTGTCGTATTTAATTTGTCATCACCATATCTTATATCATATGATATAAGACCTGAATATACTCATAAATATGAGTTAAGTATAGTGGTGTGACGTTAACATACGTAAGATATATAACGTGTCGGTAGTACGTTGGAATACATGTGTATGTGCCTTTTATAAAAAAATCTGAAAATATAGTATATATATGTATAAAAGCGTGTGACATTGAATGTGGGGAGGAGGAGAAGACTTTCCTTCCATAGCCTTGTTGCCTTTGTGCCTTTTCCAAATGCATCTTCCTTTAATGAACTACTTAGTTTATTGAACTAAGTACTTCACTTAATGAACTAATTTAGTTCATTAATGGTGGAACCTGAAAATAGTATAAACTCAACAAATGTTCGCCATATGATGTAAGCTTTAATGCTTCATGGCTCGTTAGTACGGCAACATAATATATAAGCTAAATAAGGCAAGTAATGACAAGTTATCATGCATACATGTACACACTTATACACGTTTGTATATATGTATATATATTCAACGTTTCTTATTTTGAAATCACTCAAACCCTCTTATTTCTACATTCTTAAGGGTTATTGATTCAACCCTTTGCAAGAGTACCTTTTGGTACCCAAACTTGGGTGACCTTTCTTGATCTTACAAAAGGTAAAAAGAAAGATGAATAAGGAATATAGTATATGTTGTGATCGCCCGCCTGAGAGCAACCGTGTTGAGTATCATCAGAGTGCAGTGTTATTTCGTTTGGCTCAATCAAAGGCATTTCTATATTGGAAGCAAAAGCCGAATATTAAGTGGATGCGGGAGGGCGATGCTAATACGGCCTTTTATCATCAGACGGTGAAGGAATCGCAGTAACGCCAAACTATTTGCAGTGTTACTCGGGCCGACGGGGTGGAGTGTCAAGCTTTTCCCAACATTGAAGCGGAGGGAATCCATTTTTATCGTGCTTTATTCTTCGCTGAATCCACTTTACAATATGACTCTATTCCTACAATATATTCCGACACTTGTCACCACAGATCATAATGATACATTAGTGTCCATGCCAATATTGTCCGAGGTTAAGCAGGCTGTATGGGTCTCTGTCCCACAAGTGCGGCAAGTCCGGATGGTTTTTTGAGTTCTTTCTATCGATGATTTTGGCCCTTTATATGTTCCGATGTACATAAGGCAGTGCAGGAGTTTTTCCTAGGCATTCGTGTTCCTGCTGTGCTGGCCTCTGCGCTTATTACATTGATTCCTAAAAAACCGAATCCTTAGACTTTTTCTGATTTTCGACCAATCTGTTTGACTGATTTCTTGTCTAAAGTCATCACGCGTTTGATCGCATCTCAGTTAACATCTTTTCTTCCGAGTATCATCTCTCCTGAACAGGCCGGCTTTATGAAGGCCCAGAGCATTACTGAGCAGATTCTTCTCGCTCAAGAAATGGTCCATGTCATTGACTATTTGTCCCGAGGTGGACATGTTTTTGTTAAGCTAGATATGGCTAAAGCATTTGACAAGGTATGTTGGACTTATCTTGGTCAGTTTATGCATAAGATGGGCTTCAATCCGCGCTTCGTCTGCTTTATTGTGAATAACCTTGCAGCTACAAAATGTTCGATTTTAATCAAATTGGCAAGCCGATGGGATATTTTTCTATGGAGCGTGGTGTCAAGCAGGGCGATCCATTATCTTCGTTGTTATTTATCTTGGCTCCTGAAGGCTTTTCGCGAGGCATAAATGCACTTATGGACTCAGGGGTAATCCATGGATTTCGGGCAGGCTGTGTGCCTAGTGTTTCACATTTGGGCTTTGCTGATGATTTGGTAATCTTTTTGAATGGATCCATTTGGAATTTGGAGCGCTTTCGACTCTTTTTAGAGACGTATCAGCACGCTTCAGGTCAATTGGTCAATTATCATAAAAGTCAAGTGGTGGTGGGCTCAGGAGTTTCTGGCGCCGTGTCTCTCGGGCCTTAGGTATGCGCTTAGCTACTTTTCCCATTAAATACCTCGGATCATACTTGTATAAGGGCATTAATCAGGCAACATATTGTGTTTCATTACTTCGTTATTTTGATGCAAAGTTGAATATGTGGTCTTTAAAGTTACTTTCTATGGCTGGACGTATTATTCTTATTCGACATGTTCTTTGTTTAATGCCATCCCATATTATCGCTAGTTCACGGCCGCCTAAGAGTATCATAGATGAGCTCAATCACAAGATGGCAGATTTTTTATGGAATGGCCGATATCATTGGCAATCCTGGGATTACATTTGTCGCCCAGTAGAGGCTGGGGGCTTAGGTGTATGTGGCCTTACAGATATTCAGCAAGCTTATAATTGCCAGCTTTGGTGGAACTATCATCATTCTCATTCGTTTTGGTCTAAGTATTGTCGACAGAAATATGGAAGGTGATCTTCTATTTGTGCACATATTTATGATTGAGTAGCTCGGAAGCGCCTTTGTCCCATTCATGAGTTCATGTCTCGGCGAGTTGACATAACGTCCGATGGTATGTCTTGGCTAGCAGATGTCTGTAGCGCCCCGCCCAAAACCAGGGTTTCGGATCAGTGCACCCGCCGTACTCTACTCCATAGAGTACAAAGCGTCGATACTAAACATGTACATGTCGACATGAATAATGAATCGATAAGTGGAAACAACATAACATAAACAAATCTTCATCGACATGCACTGCACTACATCATAAACTGTACAACCATCATATACAAAATACTGAAATCATATATCATACATTGTAATCCGAAACTTAATGCCTTCGAAATAATCTCTCAGTATGCTCTTCGTTATCAATGGTCTATCTAGCATGTCTTCAACGAGCTTGTATATTGATACCTGTTATCTGGAAAATTATAAATGAGGCAAGTATGAGTGATAGCCACCGACTTTTAATCGCTCAGCAAGTAGTCTTACCAGATACGACATGTGGATCATACATGGGGATACGGGGTAACAAATCATAATAACCATACATTTTGAGTATAATAAGCACGTCTCCTTTCTAACAAGTAAAGTATCATATCATATCAATAAACTGGTGTAAACTGGAAGCAGGTAAACAAGGAAGATTTCAAAGCATACATGTCATAACAACATCTCATTCTACTTAATCCATAACATCATACTACATCCATACTTAACTCCTAATCCTTACTTATATCATCTTTGCCTACCTTACATGTACTACATTTTCATACTTAACACTACCTTGTCCACTGTAGTGTTGTCATATACTTAAAGAATTCTTAATCATAACTCTAAGGTAACATGGTCATGACGTGATGCATAAAACATGACTTTTCATAAAATGACTTTTCGTAAACATGACTTTTCATAATCATGACATGATTTTCATAACTTGCATAACATGACATATTCATAACTTACATAACATGACTTTTTTCATAACATGAAGACATAACATTTTCATCATTGGCTATAGCACTTTTCATAAGAATAATAACACACGACATACCGATCGATTCCCCATATAGTACATGTACGACATAAACATCGTAAACATATGTACATGTACTAACGGTGACGCGTTATGACGGAGATCCCGTGTCCCAGACCCGGTGTTACACTCGGCCATATACGTAATCATATGCCCCTGACATCTATCACCCCGATACCGATGTCACGCCGGCGAACATAACATAGTCATAATCATGAACATAACATAACATATCGTGTGTCAACGAAATCGATCGTCTCGCGTTTATTATTCGCATGCATATGGACTTTTAAAACATGAACTGTGACAATATAACTTGGCAAATCTTGTTTTCATGCAACGTGAGACTCGGTCAAATGGGGTATCTTAGTCATACTATCACTAGAAATATCACTTACTTACTTAAAGTCTACTTATCATAACTTAAGAAAATACCCTAATCATACTTTCTTAATATCTAATCTATACATGTATCTCATAATTCAGAACTTAGGTGCATAGAACATATAATTCCTAATTACTATAATATATCATCTAGGCATTTCATAACTTATATCATAATTTACACATTATCATTTATTACACATATGAATATAAATAATATGAAATAAAATCATTTATGTCATTAAAGTTTGTGTAGCCGTGTATATATAATTGTATAATAAAATATATACATTTGATTATACCTCATACATGTATACATAAAATATACTAAAGTTATTTTTATCTTTAAAGGCCTGATGGCCGAAATTATGAATAACATATTTTATAATATTCATTTCAACTTAATATTGTCTATTTATACATATACATATACATATACATATACATATACATATACATATACATATACATACATATATATATATATATATTTACTTAACAAGTATACTGTTTATCCCTAAAAAAATAAGTCACATAGCCGTTTTTGTGCAAGTATGGCACATAATTACTGAAAATCATTTTTTTATATAAACAATGGCCGTATATGTATGTATATCAACATATATGTACAATGTTCTCTACATTATACATATCAATATAGTTAAGAAGACTAATTTTATTTTAAAAACTCCCTTAGGGCCGTGTGGCCACATATATGTATATCCCAATATTTTTCTATTATACCATTTATAACATAACATCAAAACATATATTTTACATAGTCTTGATACAAAAACCTTGAACATGTATCATGGATGATCCAACTTAATACAAACATATATACTTAGATCTTTGAAAAACCATGTAGGATCTAGGAAGAATACTTGCCTTGATTTACTTTCTTACTCTTAGATGGTGATTCCTTCACTTGGATTTGAAGAACACATTTCTCCTCCTTCTCCTTGGTGTATACGGTTATGATGCCCAAAAAGGAGAGTTAGTGTACAACTTATGAAGATAAAGAAAATAGAAGAATTTAGCCTAAGTTCATGGAGTTTCTTACCTTGGTTTTTCTTCTATTCTAAGTGTTACACCTCTTGAATCCTTGCTTGAATGATGGAGGGTTGTTTAAGTTTAGTGTAGGAGTTGTTATGTGGGTTGAGATGAAGAAGAAGAAATCTTCTCCCTTGTGTTGTTCCAGCCGAAAGTTGGAGAGGAAAAATGGGATGAAATGTTAATTGTTTTGTGTAATAAAGTGGAGGGACAATAGTGGTTTATAGTTATATAAGGAAAAAAGGAAGATGGGCATAATTAATATAGCAAAGTTGTCTTCTCCTTTTGTGGAGTGCTTGCCGTGAATGGTGAAGGAAAAGGAAGATTAATTATTATTTTGTGGCATGTGAAATAAGATAGAAGAAAGTGAGTAGTGGTTGTGAAAGTGTGTAAGATAGGTGATGGTTGTTTGCCATGTGAGAAAAGTGGAAGATTCTTCCCACTTGTGTAGGGGGTGGGGCGGCCATGGGGGAAAGATGGGGAGAGGGTTTGTCTTTTGTTGCCATGTAGGATAAAGTGAAAGAAAATATGATACTAGTGTGTATTGTAGTTATCGTATCGGGTATTTTTATTCGTTTTGATTTATCTCTATCGACTTATGTTGCTACCGACTAATTTATTTAAATACCTTGTATGTCCTATACGGTCATTGTCTAGTCCCAACCAGTCTCGTTATATCCGTTAACTTACCTTAATGTTATTTTTATGTGTATTTCTAACACCGATATTTAATGTCGATGTCTTTATTAATCTTAAATAGAAATTTAAAATTCCACTGAAATTTCATCAATATCGCATTTGCGTTCTATTTTCATCATTTCCACTAGCCCGAGATCTCGGGTCGTAACATTCTTCCCCCCTTATAAAAAGTTTCGTCCTCGAAACTTAGGGGTTGTATCGGTTTTGTCCTTAATGATTTAAATACTTAATTTCTAGCGTCATTTCTTAATCGCTTTTGATTCAACTTAATATTTGCCAACTTATGATAATTTTTTTTTTAAATTCACAATTTTCGTATACCTTCTGTTAATCCGCTTAGGTATTCTACAACTTCATATCTCTGCGCGTTACAGTAACCTTTATACTTATCGATTGTTCAGCCACTAACCCTAATCCAGTTAAATCATATTAACTTAATTCTTGTCATGCCTATTCCGATTCAACTTACGCCTACTAATTCAAATCAGATAGTCCGACGACTTTCTAAATTCATAATTTAGCTCCCAATGTGGCCTGACTCATTATATCCTCATATCTATTTATATAATCGTATTCTTATCACTATGAATTTATATCCCTAATACGACTAACATCTTTGACTTACTCTGAAAATTTCTAATTTCATCATCTTATTCATACGCGCACTATTTGTGCCATATATTTGCCGAACTCTAATCATCGAAATTCTTATAAGTCACTGCTTATAGTTCTACTACATATCATATCTTAATCAGCCTAAGAAATTCTATCACTATCTCCAAATGTTATCCCAATTAGAGTTAAACCTGAAATTGTGGTAATTACAGTTTATGACTACTATGTTACTAACTAGAAAATAGCATTGAGGTATTCTAATGACTTGACATGTACAAATGTCAGAAAGCCTAAACGACCTACTTATACTTTCTAGTTTTCTCGTATCTGTCTAATACCGTTCTATTTCTCTTATACTAAGGCTGTCGCTTTCATCTAAGATCGTTTCTTACGTCTATGATCATTTCTTAAATTCTAAGATCATTGCTTAAGTTCATGTCGTTGTTTACTTATGTGTCCGCAGTGGATCTAGAGCCACTGCTCTGATACCAACTGTAGCGCCCCGCCCGAAACCAGGGTTTCGGATCAGTGCACCCGCCGTACTCTACTCCATAGAGTACAAAGCGTCGATACTAAACATGTACATGTCGACATGAATAATGAATCGATAAGCGGAAGCAACATAACATAAACAAATCTTCATCGACATGCACTACACTACATCATAAACTGTACAACCATCATATACAGAATACTGAAATCATATATCATACATTGTAATCCGAAACTTAATGCCTTCGAAATAATCTCTCAGTATGCTCTTCGTTATCAATGGTCTATCTAGCATATCTTCAACGAGCTTGTATATTGATACCTGTTATCTGGAAAATTATAAATGAGGCAAGTATGAGCGATAGCCACCGACTTTTAATCGCTCAGCAAGTAGTCTTATCAGATACGACATGTGGATCATACATGGGGATACGGGGTAACAAATCATAATAACCATACATTTTGAGTATAATAAGCACGTCTCCTTTCTAACAAGTAAAGTATCATATCATATCAATAAACTGGTGTAAACTGGAAGCAGGTAAACAAGGAAGATTTCAAAGCATACATGTCATAACAACATCTCATTCTACTTAATCCATAACATCATACTACATCCATACTTAACTCCTAATCCTTACTTATACCATCTTTGCCTACCTTACATGTACTACATTTTCATACTTAACACTACCTTGTCCACTGTAGTGTTGTCATATACTTAAAGAATTCTTAATCATAACTCTAAGGTAACATGGTCATGACGTGATGCATAAAACATGACTTTTCATAAAATGACTTTTCGTAAACATGACTTTTCATAATCATGACATGATTTTCATAACTTGCATAACATGACATATTCATAACTTACATAACATGACTTTTTTCATAACATGAAGACATAACATTTTCATCATTGGCTATAGCACTTTTCATAAGAATAATAACACACGACATACCGATCGATTTCCCATATAGTACATGTACGACATAAACATCGTAAACATATGTACATGTACTAACGGTGACGCGTTATGACGGAGATCCCGTGTCCCAGACCCGGTGTTACACTCGGCCATATACGTAATCATATGCCCCTGACATCTATCACCCCGATACCGATGTCACGCCGGCGAACATAACATAGTCATAATCATGAACATAACATAACATATCGTGTGTCAACGAAATCGATCGTCTCGCGTTTATTATTTGCATGCATATGGACTTTTAAAACATGAACTGTGACAATATAACTTGGCAAATCTTGTTTTCATGCAACGTGAGACTCGGTCAAATGGGGTATCTTAGTCATACTATCACTAGAAATATCACTTACTTACTTAAAGTCTACTTATCATAACTTAAGAAAATACCCTAACCATACTTTCTTAATATCTAATCTATACATGTATCTCATAATTCATAACTTAGGTGCATAGAACATATAATTCCTAATTACTATAATATATCATCTAGGC
This sequence comes from Eustoma russellianum, assembly GCA_036186865.1. Taxonomy (NCBI): domain Eukaryota; kingdom Viridiplantae; phylum Streptophyta; class Magnoliopsida; order Gentianales; family Gentianaceae; genus Eustoma; species Eustoma russellianum. The sequence goes on along the minus strand of AP025043.1, from coordinate 19,239,849 downwards.
ATTTCATAACTTATATCATAATTTACACATTATCATTTATTACACATATGAATATAAATAATATGAAATAAAATCATTTATGTCATTAAAGTTTGTGTAGCCGTGTATATATAATTGTATAATAAAATATATACATTTGATTATACCTCATACATATATACATAAAATATACTAAAGTGATTTTTATCTTTAAAGGCCTGATGGCCGAAATTATGAATAACATATTTTATAATATTCATTTCAACTTAATATTGTCTATTTACACATATACATATACATATACATATACATATACATATACATATACATATACATATACATATACATATACATACATATATATATATATATATATTTACTTAACAAGTATACTGTTTATCCCTAAAAAAATAAGCCACATAGCCGTTTTTGTGCAAGTATGGCACATAATTACTGAAAATCATTTTTTTATATAAACAATGGCCGTATATGTATGTATATCAACATATATGTACAATGTTCTCTACATTATACATATCAATATAGTTAAGAAGACTAATTTTATTTTAAAAACTCCCTTAGGGCCGTGTCGCCACATATATGTATATCCCAATATTTTTCTATTATACCATTTATAACATAACATCAAAACATATATTTTACATAGTCTTGATACAAAAACCTTGAACATGTATCATGGATGATCCAACTTAATACAAACATATATACTTAGATCTTTGAAAAACCATGTAGGATCTAGGAAGAATACTTGCCTTGATTTACTTTCTTACTCTTAGATGGTGATTCCTTCACTTGGATTTGAAGAACACATTTCTCCTCCTTCTCCTTGGTGTATACGGTTATGATGCCCAAAAAGGAGAGTTAGTGTACAACTTATGAAGATAAAGAAAATAGAAGAATTTAGCCTAAGTTCATGGAGTTTCTTACCTTGGTTTTTCTTCTATTCTAAGTGTTACACCTCTTGAATCCTTGCTTGAATGATGGAGGGTTGTTTAAGTTTAGTGTAGGAGTTGTTATGTGGGTTGAGATGAAGAAGAAGAAATCTTCTCCCTTGTGTTGTTCCAGCCGAAAGTTGGAGAGGAAAAATGGGATGAAATGTTAATTGTTTTGTGTGATAAAGTGGAGGGACAATAGTGGTTTATAGTTATATAAGGAAAAAAGGAAGATGGGCATAATTAATATAGCAAAGTTGTCTTCTCCTTTTGTGGAGTGCTTGCCGTGAATGGTGAAGGAAAAGGAAGATTAATTATTATTTTGTGGCATGTGAAATAAGATAGAAGAAAGTGAGTAGTGGTTGTGAAAGTGTGTAAGATAGGTGATGGTTGTTTGCCATGTGAGAAAAGTGGAAGATTCTTCCCACTTGTGTAGGGGGTGGGGCGGCCATGGGGGAAAGATGGGGAGAGGGTTTGTCTTTTGTTGCCATGTAGGATAAAGTGAAAGAAAATATGATACTAGTGTGTATTGTAGTTATCGTATCGGGTATTTTTATTCGTTTTGATTTATCTCTATCGACTTATGTTGCTACCGACTAATTTATTTAAATACCTTGTATATCCTATACGGTCATTGTCTAGTCCCAACCAGTCTCGTTATATCCGTTAACTTACCTTAATGTTATTTTTATGTGTATTTCTAACACCGATATTTAATGTTGATGTCTTTATTAATCTTAAATAGAAATTTAAAATTCCACTGAAATTTCATCAATATCGCATTTGCGTTCTATTTTCATCATTTCCACTAGCCCGGGATCTCGGGTCGTAACATGTCAATGGTCAATTCTCGTTGAAGTTCGTCTATCATACTAATATCCTATACTGGTCTCTCTTTTTGTTATGCTCATTACGTCTGGTGGTCGGGCGCACACCCAGGAGCTAAAGATTTTTTTGGCGATTATGGTCGCATTCGCTACCGATGGTTGATAATCTACGAGCTTGGATATCGGTTTTGCCCTCTCAGTGTGCTTTTTGCCAGAATGCCTCTGATACACAGGATCATGTTTTTTACAGTGTCCCGCTATTATACCCCTTTGGCAGGAAATGTCCATTATTTTTTCAGATATTAGATTTAGTAGAAATTCAAACTAATTAGAGTTTCTCCATTGAAGACGTAATTCCTTTTTATTGATTTATCAGCAGATGTAATTTATATTTGTTATAGAGAAAATTAGCTCAGATCACATAGATGAACACTTAAAATGAAGAAGAAAATCTCACTTATCATTTACAAAATGCATTAGAGCCATATATACACGGAGAAGCTTCCAACGGCTAGTCTGTCGATGAGATTGCCTAACGGCTGCTTTGCCAAATAAAATCCTATAAATAAAATAAAGCTAAATCACCAAGTTGATGATACATCTATTGTTCTATGATTAAATAATAATTACATACACTGACTTGATAAAAATAACAATAAATACATAGAGGATTATGTACAAAAACAAGTGTTCGACGCTTTGATGGAAGTGTTGGAAAAAATGCCTCAATGAAGTTGGCAGAAGCTTGGCATGCCAGGGTAAGTTTTTCGTTTGATAGGGTCATTCATGTGGCTTGGTATGTTCTGTTTGATCATCGTCTGAGGACTGTATTCCAACACTCCCCTTCAAGCTAGAGGTGTAGATGTTCATACAACCTAGCTTGTCAGGTAGTGTCTTGAAGACTTGAACACTTACTGGTTTGGTGAGTATATCTGCAATCTATTCTCTGGACCTGATGAAGTGGAGTTTTAGCTCTTTGTCCTCGATCCTTTCTCTTAAGAAGAGTCAGTCAATCTCAATATGCTTGACTTTTCATGTTGCACAGGATTCTCAGTCATATGGATTGTAGATATGTTGTCATAGTAAACATGGATAGGCAGCTGCATAGCAATCTTAAAATCCTTCATAACTCTATTGATCCATAGCTCTTCACATACACCATGGGATAAGACCCTCAGCAGCATCTTCACTACTCCTGGAAACAACGTGTTGCTTCTTGCTTCTCCATGTCACCATGTTTCCCCATAGGTATGAGGCATGGCCAAATGTAGACCTTATATCAGTTTTTGATCATGCCCAATCTGCATCAGTAAAAACTTGGATATCTCTGATGTTAGTTTTCCTAAAGAATAGCCATTGACCCGGGGAGGATTTCAGATACCTTAAGATTCTCAAGGCACTTTTATAATGTTCAGTAGTAGGATTATGCGTGAATCGAATAATAAAACTTAACCCATAGCATATGCTTGGTCTAGTGTGAGATAGATAAATCAACTTATCTGTCAATCTTTGATATCTCTGCTTGTCAATATACTCTGGATCACCTACCTTTTTTGGTTTGTACCCGGGTTCAACTGGAATACTTGCAGGTTTACAGTTTGTCATGTCATTATCCTACAATAAATCTAGGATATATTTTCTCTGGGAAATGCAGATGCCATTAGTTGATCTTGAAACTTCCATACCTAAAAATACTTTAATTGTCCTAAATCTTTTACCTCAAAGGACTTAGCTAATAATTTCTTTGTCTCTAAGATGCCACTTTAGTGATTCCTAATAAGAATTATGTCATCAATATATACAAGGATAATAACATAACACATGCCATCAATAAACTTTATGAGTAGAGTATGGTTACTTAGGCATTGGGAAAAACCAAGGGAAGCTACAGTTGAATTGAATCTTTTAAACCATGACCTAGGAGACTGTTATAGACCATAAAGTGATTTATTTAACCTACATACCATGTTCTTATTTGATTCAGAACTGAATCGAGGTGGAATTTGCACATGGACTTCCTCTTCCAGGTAACATTAAGAAAGGCATTCTTCATGTCAAGCTGGAAGAGTGGCCAGTCAAGATTAACAGCCAGAGAGAAGAGGATTCTTACAATACTCAGCTTTTCTACTGCTGCAAAGATCTCTTCATAGTCTATCCCAAACGTTTGAGTGAAACCTTTTATAACCAACCTAGCTTTGTACCTATTGATTGACCCATTAGAATTGTACTTAACTGAGAAGATCCATTTGCATCCCACAGGTTTGATCTCACTTACAGCAGGTATGATCTCCCAAGTTTCATTTTTGATTAATGCATTCATTTCCTCATTAACAGCCTTCTTCCACTCTGGTTGTGATAAGGCTTCCTGAATATTTCTTGGAATTTTTATATTGTTAGGTGAGGAAACAAAAGATTTAGAGTTACTATTAAGCCAACCATAGGAGATATAATTTCCAACAGGGTACATCTTCTTCACATATGTTCTGATTCCCTTCCTGATGGCAATGGGTCGGTCATCAATTGGGACAATCTCCTTGAAGGTGGAAGATTCACCCTCAGTTTCCTCAGTACTTCTATACACACCCTCCTGATGATCAGGACTAATTTGATTTCTCTGAGCTGAGTGCTGGTCCTCCCCCTCACCTGGATCATTTACTTCTCTTGTATGTATATTGTTAGATAGATCAATAATGCTCCAGATGTTGCATTCTTTTTCCTGCTCATAGTCTGTGATTCCCTTACCATAGAATGCCTTAGACTCATCAAATACAACATCAAGAGAAACATACATTTTTCTAGATGAAGGAGAGTAACATTTGTATCCTTTCTGTATATGTGAATACGCAAGAAAGATACATTTTTGAGATCTCATGTCCAGCTTACTTCTAAATTGCTCAGGAATGTGTCTGTAAACAATGCAGCCAAATACTTTCATAGGTAGCATAAAGAGCATATTACAATTAGGAAAGTACTAAGACAAAGCAGTTTTAGGAGTCACATAGTTCAGAACCTTATATGTCATTCTATTAATAAGATGTGTAGCAGTGAGTACTCCCTTACCCCAGTAATGCTTCGGAACTTTCATAGACATCATAAATGCCCTTGTTACTTCAAGGAGATGCCGATTCTTCCTTTCCGCTACTCTATTTTGTTGTGGAGTGTCGGTGCAAGATGTCTGGTGGTAAATTCCCTTAGGGTTAAGGTAGTCTTTCAGAGATGATTCCAAATATTCAATGTCATTATCAGTTCTTAATGTTTTTATTGTGGTATTGAATTGGTTTTGTATCATACGTATGAATTTCTTAAGGATATCCCTATCTTTCATACTTGTGTTTCATCAAGTATAGCCAGGTAAGTGTGGTATGGTCATCAACAAAGATGATGAACCGTTTGGCACCATTGATGTCGGCTACCATTTAAGGTCCCCAAACGTCATAGTGGATTAAGCTAAATAGAGGACTTATAGTCGTTCTTTGGATAAATGTTTCTACAACTTTTTGCAAACAAACAGTCTTCACAAAATAAATCAGATTGTTTGACATTGATAAAAAAGTCTGGCATATGCCTCCTGAGATACAAGAAGTTAGGATGTCCTAATCTCTTATGCCATAACAAAATACTCTCAGTACTCCTACTAGCAATCATACATGATCCTATACTAGCTTGGCTACTGAGAGGAGTTGGCTCTTCAGCTTGAAGAAGGAAGAGTCCATTGGTCTTGTTAGCAATGCCAATTATTTTCTTAGAGAATATATCCTGAAAATAACATTCAGACGGTGAGAACCTTACTTCACATATATTGTCTTCAGCAATTTTTCCTACAGATATCAAACTTAACTCAGGTATAAACATGACATTTCTTAGTTTCAAATTCTCAGTTATCTTAATGTTTCCACACCCAATTATACTGATTCCAACACCATTAGCAACCTTAACTCTTACATGTTTATCAAATGACAAATAATCAGTTAGTGTGTTCTTGTTCCATGTCACATGATGTGTAGCACAAGAATCAAGAATCCAAACAAAGATAAGCTTAGAATCTCTACCATAGCTAGCCATTGTGGCTTAAATTGCTTCCTGATTAATATCCAGAGGTTGGTGTTGTGAGTGATGCTGCTTCATGAACTGAAGGATTACATCCAATTGGCTCTAGATTGGTACATCAGAAGGTCCAGTAACACAGTTGCTGGATACATTTGGGTTGGATACTCTCCAGTTGCTATTGGTTGAGGCTTGAGACCTCCAGGGCTCAGCATTCCTCCACTGCTCATTAAATCTGACTGGAGGCCTGCCATGTTTGGCAAAACATCTTTCCTCTGTGTGTCCTGTTTTCTTCCATAACTTACAGAAGGGCCTTGAGTCACTAGTTCTACTATTATCATTGTGAGATGGAGGAACATATATTATGGTTTCTATATTAGCAGTAGCCTGATCACTATTGGGTAGTTTAGATAAACAGCCATTGTTGTTTCTTCAGTAGTAGAGGAGACTCATCATGAGCTTTATCCTACTTTCTTCCTGTCTTATTTCAAAAAACACATTGTTCATAGAAGGTAGGGGTTTTGTGCCAAAAATTCATCCTCTAACAGCATCAAATTATTTGTTTAAACCAGCTAAGAATCTAAAGATTCTTTTGGTTTCAGTAATGCTTTTATACATCTTATCTGCCTCTTGATTTGGCCATTTATGTGATTCATATACATCAATTTGTTGACAAATTCTTTTCAGTTGTCCAAAGTACACATTTACCGGTGAGTCTCCTTGCTTTATATCATGAAGCATGACATCCAGCTCGTAGAACTCAGAGATGTTATCCACTTTAGAACACATATCTTGATCTGCTTTCCAAATTTTAGTAGCAGAGTCATAGAGGATAAAATTATCACTTATATTAGTGATCATTGATCCAATCAGCCATGACATAATCATGAAATTTTCAGCATTCCAAATTTTAAAGCGAGCATCATTCTCATCAGGAATTTCACTGTCTGGCTTAAGGTAATCTTCCTTACCTTTGTCAGTGATGAACATTTTGACAGCTCTGGACCATACTAGATAGTTGTTCCTATTCAGCTTATGATTGGTTATGGTAACAGGGGTATTATTAATCGTGTTATGACTTGAGCTTACTCCTGTTGAGTTAATAGGAACAACAGCAGGACTAGGATTGGATGGAGCCTCGCTTCCAAAAGATTCCATATTCTAATTTCAAACATAGAAAGTGCAGTAGGTGTTGGTAAATAAGATGAACAATAGAATAATTTGAATTTGAGCTCACGCATAGAACCTGCTCTCTGATACCATAGAAAAAATGAGCTCAGATCACATAGATGAACACTTAAGATGAAGAAGAAAACCTCACTTAACATTTACAAAAGGCATTCGAGCCATATATACACGGAGAAGCTTCCAACGGCTAGTCTGTTGATGAGACTGTCTTAAGGCTACTTTGCCAGATAAAAAGCTATGGATAAAATAAAGCTAAATCACCAAGTTGATGATACGTCTATTGTTCTATGATTAAACAACAAGTATATACACTGACTTGATAAACATAACCATAAATACATAGAGGATTATGTATAAAAGCAAGTGTTTGACGCTTTGGTGGAAGTATTCGGCGAAATGCCTCAGTGAAGTTGGCAGAAGCTTGGCATGCCAGGGTAAGTCTTTGGCATGCCAGGGTCAGTCATGTGGCTTGGCATGGTCTGCTTGTTCATCATCTGAGGACTATATCCAACATTTGTCGTATAGAATAGAAGATACTGTGATGATTTTTGTTAACTTTTGGGATGAAAAATTAGTATTGAACACTAGATTTGATGATTTTGTGAGAAACTTTGTTGAGACATGGAAGAATATAAATGTTGGTGACTTGGTATTTAAGTATTGCATGGATGTCTATGATAACTGTTGTTTGAGAAATGATGCAGATTAGAGGAACATGTGTTTGGTGGCTAGAATGATGAGTAACTGTTTGGCGTAACTAGAATGATGAGTAACTGTTCGGCGTGTGTAGATGCATATTCGAGTTCAGTGACAGTTCTCGAAGTAGCATAGTAGAAGATATTCAATTGGATCCTAAGTGATGATAACCTTAGTGTCTAGATTGTAGGTAAGTAAAAACCGTAATACGGTTAACATATTTGGATTGCAACCGTAATACGGTTATCACAATAAGCATGCATATGAAAATGGATATTCTATGTCAGAAGATATATTTGTCTAGACATTGACGGCTCTAAAACGGTGATCGCAATATGCAATCTATGTATTACATTAACACTACTGCAAAGTTATAATGCTCTTCACAGAAATTCTACGTTTGCTCACCAAAATTATAGGTTCTGGAGTAGGCACGTATAATGATTGATTTTGATTATAGATTGCGTATTCTACAAAGTCGTTTTATGTATGATGACAATATAGTTACTGATGATGTCAGATTTATCACCAAGTAAAAATTATGATGTAAGTGTCACGTCGTCAAATTCTCCTTCAGTCGTTTGTAATGGGCTGTTGGCGGACCTGCACAAAGGAACAAGGTCAGAGGACCCGGGATCTATGGCCCCAGGTAATACTCTCCGACAGTCAAGTCAGTTAAGGCCATTTTAGGAGAGGTTTATATACTGATGGCAGTTTGTATGAATAAGGTTTTCTGGTAAACCTGATTGTTTTTCACCATGAGGGAAGATGAGTCAGAGTAGTAATTTGTCAATTGTCACTCTCCTCTCTCTCCTGTTTTCTGCTTTTTATATGGCGGCTTGGGCCAGTGCATAGGCAGAGTCCGGAAATCGTGACAGGCAAGGAGGTCATATGGATGACTCTTGCTCTTGCATGCTCGTCACGTGGCACAGTACTGAGCTGAGTAAGCTAGTTTGGGACACCTGGCTATGAGTTTCACCTGGTAGAATTACCCAGGGTAAACTCCTGGAGCCGAGGCCAAACCTTCCAGAAATACTCAGAAGTGCCCGAGATGACCTAGGATGTGGGATCAGCTTGCTGAGGCGTAAATGGCCGACTTCAGAGAGCATAAGTAGTCCTATTGATGTCCGCAGCTGACGTCACAAGTGTGGCCTGAGATCATCAGCCGAGACGGAGTCAAGGCCAAGATTCAGCCTTTTGGCTGAGTTGCTCTATGGCCGAGATGGAGCTGAAGCCAAGATGTGGCCTTTAGGCCGAGATGGCGTTGAGGATGTGGCCTTTAGGCCGTGAGGGCGCTGTGGCCGTTTGGCCGAGATGAATTTTTTGTCAGTATATGACCCTGCCGAGCTCTAGGTTGACCCGCGGGACTTAACATTTTTATGTCCATACCCTACCGTTAACTGTTATTGACTAACATGTGGTATTTTTTTGGTTCACCAGTTACTGTATTTAAGGTTGAATAGTTATTTGATCATCGTATTACGGTGATTGAGTTTCACTATTTGTTAGCAATGCAAAATAAGCGGGAAATGTTGAATATTCAGTTTTTATCGAAAGCTGAAGAATTCAGTTACAGTGCTTTAATAATTAATTTTTCATTGGGAATACAAAGGGAGCGTCTTTTGAAATTAATGATAGTTTTTGCGTTAGTTATGTAAATATTTGTGAGATTCGTTTGTTTGTCCAAAAGGGGAAAAAAAAAAAAAAACGCTGATCTTTGTTTTTGTCGAAATGTAGGGAAGAACAATTTCCTTTTTCCTATTAGAATGGCCTGGTTTTCCCCCAAATAATTGGACCTCAGCATTTTCAGCCCAAATAATTGCTCTTAGGCCCAATTTTCAGCTACTAATGCATGAAGGAACATCCAATACTATTGCATGAAGGAACATCCAATAATAAAATTCAGTTTCAAACTTTTGACCAAGAAAATCCACTCAAAGAAAAAAAAAGACAAAAAATTCCTTTTAAGTTCGTATATCAATAAGGAGTCTGCTCTAGTGTCTTCTTATATAATAGTAAGATAGAATATATTTTTTCCATTTTTCAACAATATAAGTTATATTATATTAAAGAGTCAACTAGCACAACATTTTTACAACGAAATGAGTATATGCCTACACATATAAGAGACACACACCTGCACACGTTCAAGCACATATTTTTCTTTTATTATTTTTACCCTAGATTTTCCATCGTACCTTTTTTATTTTTTATTTTGAAAAAAATATACAGTGTTGCTCAAATGAGTTATCTAACAAGTAGTAATTCTCAGCAAAATTTTTCTATCTTTTTTAATTAAAAATGTATATTCATATTCACTGAGTTACATAAGATATGTATTTTAATATGGTCGTTAATCATTACTTTGTGCTTTACATTTGAGATATAAGAAAAATATAAAGGGTAAATTGCATACATAAACATATTATGGGGGCAAAATTGCTCCGAGCCCAGGCTATGAAATTAATTTTTCTCTTGGATATAAAGATTTATAATTTTTTCAGTAACGTCACGAACGACTAAAGAGAGATATAAAGTAATATGGACGTGTGCGTTAAAGACTATAATTTGGTGAAAATCTTGAGTCAATGAAACACTGCACACTGCGGCATTATCAACACCGTCATTAGATTGATCGCGGTGAGTTGAAAAAAAAAATGATTTACGCGTTGCGATGACGGTGTATAGTTGTTGTGATAATTTACATTTTGTTGCATTGTACACCGATAGACGATGCCTCTTAAACTTCAACTACAATGTAGAAGAAATTCAAATGAATTTAGAACATTGATGAGAGTTGGACCTTGTGTAGGATCTGCAAGGCACCACTAGAAGGGGGATTTGAATAGTGGGTGCAGAAAATGTGGTTTTTAAAATTGTTTTAAACCAAAAACCCAACTTCTGAAAACAGTTTATGTTTTCAGGACCAGTTTTGAAACGCTTTGAAAAATAGGTTGCAAGTCTTCAAAAATTCTGAAATTTGGAGAGATCTTAGTCTCAAATGTTCTGAGTATCTCCTAAAAATTTCAGATTAAAATTCAACCTCTAACACCTTTAAAAATCGTTGATGGTCAGATTGCGTAAATCTATCAAAAACGGTAGTCTGTTTTGAAAAATTAATTCCTATTTATCCGTGACTCCAAATGCTCTGAAACTTTAACGACTAACCCCTTATTAATTGTATTTAATTGGGTTGAAACAGTTTTAAAAAATTCTTTCGGAAAGATAGTCAAACACGATCAAAGTCTCAACATTTGCAAGCCTGAAAATCAGACTGCACTAGTCTCAGAACTTTAGACGTTTGGATGACTTATCCTTGTCCAAAAGGGTTGAGACTTACGCCAAATTAACTTTAAAACGTGTGGCTATGATTCTGGAAAGTTTTATGATTTTTGAAATTTGTTTACTATTTTTAATAACGTGATGAAAAACGATGCACAGTGCTGAAACTGAAAGTAAGTGCTGAAAGTAAATAACACCAGGAATTTTATACTGGTTCGGCTAAAACAACCTACTCCAGTCTTCGAGGACACCTTCTTCGGTTAGCACTAATCACAAAACACAAATAACACCTTACCACAGGGTTGATGGAGTTACACACCAACTCCAGCCCTTTACAAACCTTGTATGTGAATACAACGATCACGAACACCACCACCTTGCAAATGCAAGATTGATCACACCTTGATCAATCTTTTACAACAATAAAGAGAGTATGTGGTGGTCTATATGAAGCCTATTCAAATGTATGAATATGAGTACAATAGGCTTTTAGAGAGAAGAAAGAAAAAAGTATAGAAAGAAGAAGTAGAAAACATTTTTGAACTTGGAAACTTGTAAGCCTTGTCTTCTATTTTGTTTGTTCTCCTTCTTTTCTTTTTATCAACATTTTGGCCGCTCCCTATAGCTTGGTCTTCCTCTTGAAAATTATCTTTTAAGTCCTTGGAAGAGTATATTGCATCATTGTGACATTTCCTTGCTTATTTGGCAACTCCTCATTGGATGATCATTAAGCTCTTTCTTACTTGGCACTCATTGTTTGGATGGAAGTTGTCATCATTTGATGACTAGATAAATCTGAAATTATCACTTAAAACATGTGCCAATTAGCCATAAAAATGTTGCCATAAGTTACATAATAAATTCCATACATTTTGCAAGATAATTTGTCAACATTTCCAATCAAAAATTCGGCCATTACTATTCTCCACATGCTGAAATTTTCAGCATGTGTGATATCCAAGACAAGTTCAAATTATTGCCATGTATATAGTAGATTTATCCCTTGAAAATAAAAAATCAAATATGCTTAATTTCTAGTTAAAAATTTCGGCCATAAGCTTCTCCACTTGCTGAAATTTCATCATGTGTAACATTCACACTTTATTCAAATTGTTGCCAAGTTTGCATTTGATTTATTCCTTGAAAATAAAGAAGAAATCAATCATCATTTAGTACACAACATTTCTACCAATTTTGGAATAAACTTAGTCACCAAGTAGGCCATAAAATCGGCCACATTCATTCCCACACATGCTGAAATTTTCAGCATGTGTGATATTCAAAGATATCACTTTATTTATTCAATAATATATTCAAAACATTTCCATAACATCTTTCAATTAATCCACATAATTCAAGATAGTAAAATATGCCATCATTTAGTGTAAAAATCGGCCAGCCTAAGACAACACATGCTGAATTTTCAGCATGTGTCACAAATGTGACAAAGTTTGAAATGTTACCTTTTGTAGTTCCTTTCTTTATGTCACTAACATTGCATGCTTCATTCTTGGCCAATCAAGATGCCAATAAAGCTCCACATATGCTCCAACATGGCTGAGCTAGGCGTGTATGATAAATATATATGTGCTGAATTTTATTTTTGTAAACTTTGTAAAATAATGGACATATAATTATACACACATGGTATATTCCAATCAGCCTTTAATTGATTTTTCTAGAACACTTTAGAATGTATGAAGTATGTAAAAAGTGTCTACATACATGTAATATGCCATGCCAAAAATGTTCCATGTGTCGTGTTCGTAGAAAAACGAATTTTCGACGTTTGTCGATTACCCGATTTTTCTCTGATTAAATTCCAAATTTTTGCACATGTTATATATATATTATGTTACACATAATATAAATAAATATTCAGCACTTAGGCTGTTACACCCCGTGACTTTTAAGCACGATTTTCAATACTTAGAGGTCAACCTTAAATACAACTTAATTAATTTTGTAGGTTATGAGACTTAGTCACCTAAAACATAGAAGAATAAGAAAGAAGGGTTCAAAATAAAATTAAAGGTAATTAATAGAAATTACCTAAAAGGTCTCTACTAGGAGATAGGGGGAGTTATAGAAATTTAGTATAACTCCCCATCTCAGCATAAGGGGACGTTTTCCACACCAAAGAGGAGAGGGAAAACCGCAGGAAAAAGAGAGAGAAGAGAAAAGGAAAGGAAGAAGAAGAAGAGAAGAAGGAAAGGAAGGAAAAGGCCATTCTAGGTTCAATTCTTATCAAGGTTCTGCAGTAAATCCGTAAGGTTAACTAGAAACCAAGGCAAGTAATCTTTCTATACGCTTTACGCAAATTTTGATACTTTAGGCCCTACGTTCTTACAAAGAGAAAACATGAATCACACATTAGTATTCTGTTGGACCGTGCACCTGCAATAAACACCACTAGAGGGGGGGGTGAATAGTGGTTAGCGGAAATTACACTACAACCCTTTGTTAAAATCCCCTTTGAAAACAGAATCTGAAACCACCTCAGATTCAGAACCCGTTTTTTCAAAAATTCACAAATAATTGTACACAACTCCAAAAATTATGAAACTTTCCAGAATGTAACTTCAATGAGTTAAAAAGATTCTATCCAAAAATCAGACAAAAATAAGATCGTTTGACCCTTCAAATAAATAAAAAGATTCAGATGGTCAATCTGGACAGAATTGGACAGAATGTTACTGATTTTGCAAAACGTGTTTCTCTTTGAATACTCAATCAAAAAGGTTGATCTTTATATCAAAACACTCCTTAGGATGTGTAGATGAAGTTTCAAAAAGGCCCTGACCTTAACCAACTCTCGAAAAATACAGAATTTAAGTTTTCTCAAAACTGGTCAGATTGCAGCCAGATTGGAGCAGTTATCTTGCAAAGACTGAAAGACTAACTTTCCCTTGCTCAAATCAAGTGATTCTTGTTGCAAATGAAAGCTAACAGTCTGAAGTATAACTCCACCAAAAATCACGAATTTTGAAAATGTTTAGCTATTTTTTCAAATTGTGAGAAGTGGTGTGAAAACTGCAGTCAAAAACGGGCAGAAAATAGAAATAAAGAAACAAGAGAAGAACACCAAGAATTTATCCTGGTTCGGTCAATGTGACCTACTCCAGTCCCAAGGAACACCTTTCCTTGGATTTCACTATGGTATGAACCAAATTACAGCAAGAACCAAGCTTGATCCTTGGGTTAAACACCAACCCTATTCAAGACTTGGATGAACACCTTTATGCAACTCTTGGTTGCAACACCTCTATCACCTATTGATGTAGCCTTATAGATTTGGCTAATCAATCTTACAAATAAGATACAAGAAGGTGTGTATAGTGTAGCTGGACAACAACTAGAAATGGAACACCTTAGCTACACAAAGTATGAACGAAAATATGAGAAGAGAATAGCAAGACAACAATCTTCAATTTTTGCTTTCAAGTGTGTGTCTTCTCTTCTTCACCTTGCCTCCTATTTATAGTGTGAATGGATGGCATATTCTCTCCAACTTTTAGACCGTGTGATGGCTGAGAATTTTGAAATAAAGCACCTCCATAATCATCTCCAACAACCTTGTCTCCATTAACTTCAAATTTGAAATTTCAAGTTGACAACTTTTGCCAATTAGCTTGCTTTTGGTTTGTCTTCTTGTCTCCAACTCATAAAATGAGTACACCACCTTCTCCACCTGTTTATGGACGTTTTGGATGTTGTATGTATGTATACCAACTCAAATTTTGTGAATACAAACTAATGAATAAGTGTTGACAAGATTATGTCAACATATAACACCAAAATTCATACTTTCTTCTCCTTTACATATTGTGATGAATCTTCCACCAAGGACACCTTGTAATCTCCAAAAGATGATGATTAATATCCTCTTATAACATATATAAGAGGGTCTTCAAGAAAAAATAGAATGTGACATCTCAAATCGTCACATATCCAGCTATAGTCAATAATATCATCGGTTGAGAGAATAAGATATAAGATCACCATATAATCTTCAAGAATATATTAAATGAACTCCAGTAATAAGATACTCAAGAGATTTCTTGAGTAAAAATACCGAGGCTGTCTTCGGGGGTAAAATGACCAAAATGCCCCTAGTGAGATAAAACTCCAGAAATGACCCCGATGGTCAGAATTAAATATAATAACACCTTCTTGATAATAAATAAGATGATAATATCTTCTTTGAATCATATTCACCATATCGAGTACCTACAAAACTCAAAATACCACTTTTGCCCTTTTTGGTAAGTTGTAGAAACTTCGAGGGCATATTAGTCACAAGATATTATCATCATAAAAATCACATAATCACAACATGATAAACATATATAAATCATGTAAAAATAAAAACAACTATTTTATCACATTTTAGAAAAATATTTCTAACCACCCTAGACATCGTGTCATTTTTCTTCACTTATTCAACTCTTTCATTTATAACACTATATGTGACATTTTTAAGTATTCATCACTTAAAATCATGACTTTGAAAATTATCCAAACATATTTCTCAACATTCTCCCCCTTTTGGATGATTTTCAAAATAACCTAACATGATTTTAATGTCACAACTTATAACCAAAAGTCTAACCAAAAGTTTAACCAAATGTTTTCAACTATGTTTTCAACGTTTAAATAGTATGCTGCTCCCCCTCAACTCATACTCTCCCCCTTAACCTATGCTCCAAAATTTATACCAATAAAAAAAAACTTAGCATATGATTCATCATGACTTACCAACTAAAACATGACTTATCAACTAAAATCATGTTCCATGTTCTTATTCTATCTCCCCCTTTATTTTGCAAATCATGCAAAAGATAGAACTATACAATGGTATCGTAAGTCATCATTCCTAATTTGGCTCGTAAGTTTTCAAAAGTGGCTTGATTAAGGGGTTTGGTGAAGATGTCAGCGATTTGATGATCAGTTCTTATGTGGTTTATCACTATATCCTCATTTTGAACATGATCGCGAAGAAAGTGGTATCGCACCTCAATGTGTTTGGCCTTAGAATGAAGTACCGGATTCCGGGAAAGATTGATTGCACTTGTGCTATCGCAGAAAATTGGAATCTTATTCATTTTAATGCCAAAATCACTAAGTTGCTGTTTAAGCCAAAGTATTTGGGTAGTACACAAACTCAAAGCAATATACTCGGCTTCAGTGGTAGAAAGAGCTACACTAGCTTGCTTTTTAGAAAACCAAGAGATCAAATTGGTTCCTATAAATTGACATGTACCGCTAGTGGATTTTCTATCTAACCTGCAACCACCATAATCAGCATCACTATATGCGTGTAATTCCAACTTAGCGTTTCTATCATACCACAATCCTAAGTGAGGTGTATGCTTAAGATATCTAAAGATCTTTTTCACTGCATTGTAATGTGATACCTTAGGACAAGATTGAAACCTAGCACACATACACACACTAAACATAATATCAGGTCTTGATGCAGTTAAGTATAACAATGAGCCAATCATAGACCTATAAAGTGTGTCATCAAAAGGTTTACCGTTTTCATCCTTATCAAGTTTGGTACTAACACTCATAGGGGTAGTTGTAGGTTTCAACTCTTCAAAGCCAAACTTCTTAATCATATCATTGACATACTTAAGTTGGCTAATGTGAATTCCTTGAGGGGTTTGTTTGATTTGAAGTCCTAAGAAATAATTCAACTCTCCTACCATTGACATTTCAAACTCTGACTTCATACATTCTTCGAAGTCTTTTACTAAAGTAGAGTTGGTTGAACCAAAGATTATATCATCTACGTATATTTGAACTATTAACAAATCATTACCTTTTCTTCTTAGGAATAATGTGTTGTCGATGGTCCCCCTTTGATAATTATTTGCAATAAGAAAGTTTGCAAATCTATCATACCAAGCTCTTGGAGCTTGTTTTAAACCATATAGAGCTTTCTTAAGCTTATAAACATGGTTCGGATTCTTCGGATCTTCGAATCCAGGAGGTTGTTTTACAAACACTTCTTCTTGGACGTATCCATTCAAGAACGCACTCTTGACATCCATTTGGAAGAGCTTAATTTTGCTTATACTTGCAATCGCAAGTAATAATCTAATTGCTTCTAGTCGTGCAACGGGTGCAAATGTTTCTTCATAATCTATTCCTTCTTGTTGATTATAACCTTGTGCGACTAGTCTAGCCTTATTCCTTGTAATATTTCCTTGTTCATCCATTTTATTCCTAAAAACCCATTTAGTTCCTATGATAGACTTGTCTTCAGGTTTAGGTACTAAGTCCCACACGTTGTTTCTTGTGAATTGATTTAATTCCTCATGCATAGCATCTATCCATGATATGTCACCTAAGGCTTCCTTTACGTTCTTAGGTTCTAATTGTGAGATTAAGCTATGTCCTTCAAGTTGACTTATATTTCTACGTGTTCTAACCCCAACACTTGGATCACCAATGATTAGCTCTTTGGGGTGTTTATGTTTATCTTCTATAAGCCACCAATTCCTAAGTTGACTAGGTTCACCTTCTTCTAGTTCAAATGTTTCATTCGTGTGAACATTTTCATATACAATTGGAACATCCTGTAAGTTAGATAGATTATCTTCCAATTGTAAAATTTCTTGATTTATTTCACCTAAAGGTTCATGCACATCTTGTTCAGGGGAAGTTGGTTCTAGATGATCATGAACAGGCTCAAGTAATATATCATCATCATCAAACATATTTTCAACATTATTTTCTTGTTTATGTTGATGTTTATCACTAACTTCAAAGCATGCATTTTCATTGAATTTCACATGTATGGATTCAATTATTTTTCTAGATGCAGGATTATAACACCTATATGCTCTTGAGTTAGTTGAATATCCAACAAATATGCATTCAATAGACTTTTGTTCAAATTTATCTAAATTATCTTTGGTATTAAGTACAAAACATTTACACCCAAATACTCTAAGATAATCTACCTTAGGTTGTCTATTATTCAATAACTCATATGGTGTTCTATTTAATTTCTTTCTAATAGAAAGCCTATTTATTATATAACATGCACAACTAACAGCTTCAGCCCACAACATAGTTCTAGCTATTTATTGTAGTGTTCTATTTTTACGTTCAACAACTCCATTGAGTTGTGGTGTTCTTGGTGGTGAGAATTCATGCTTTATTCCATGTAGTTCACAAAATTTGATTATGTCTTTATTTTTAAATTCTCCACCTCTATCACTTCTAATTCTTTTGACATTTTCTTCATAAATGTTTTCAAGTTGCTTGATAAGGGTTTCGATTGCTAATGGAGCATCGTCTTTGTGTGTTAAGAACAATGTCCATGTGTAGCGTGAGTAATCATCTACTATGACACACACATAGTAGTGTCCACCTAGACTTCTTGTCCTACTTGGACCAAATAAGTCTAAGTGAAGCAATTCTAGTATATGACTAGTACTCACTTCATGTTTTGGTTTCATTGTTTCTTTTATATGTTTTCCTTTAATACATGTTTCACATAATTGAAAATTATCTAAGTCTAACTTAGGCATTCCTCTAATTAGATTCTTCTTATATAATTTTTCTATGGTTGAAACTCCTATATGGCCTAGCCGTCTATGCCATAAGTTCACATCTAAGTCATGTGATACTAAACACTTAATCCTAGCATTCAATATATTATTTAGTGATAGTGTGTAAATGTTACCATCCCTATTTTCCTTTAGAACAATTTCTCCCTTTTCATTTATTATATCACAACAATTAGGAAGAAAAGAGACATGATAACCAGAATCTATAAGTTGCGAAATACTTAATAAATTGTAAGAAAGATTGCTTACTAACAACACATTTCGTATTTGAAATGTGTTAGGGTCCCCAATTGTTCCTTTTCCAACGACCTTGCCTTGGTTGTTATCACCGAATGTCACCTTTCCTCCATTCTCAATTTGTTCCAGTTCGGTGAATAGTTTGGGGTTGCCCGTCATGTGCCTCGAACATCCACTATCTAAAAACCATTTGGTTTTCAGATTCTTTGACTTTGCCTCCTTCTTGCATTCTTTGCGTTTTTCCTACAATGGAGACAAAGTTTTAGGTACCCTTTACTTGGGTCCTTGAATGTTAGAGGTTCCATCTTTGTTTATATACCCTTTGGGTATCCAAACTTGGATGTACCTTTTGGGCACATATTTGACATTTTCATAAGTTGAATAAAGAGGATTAACATTTATTTGACGATTCCATTTAAAAGACGATACATTGTCATACATGTTATATCTTGGTTTATATGCATTATATTTTGGACAACTTTGATAATGAGTGTGAGGCATATGATTTTGTTTCTTGAATGGAGCCATGTATGTATACTCATATAATGTATTTACATTCCTATAAGTCTTATAAGGAGGATATGTATGTTGCCTATATTTAGGTTTATATGCATTATAATACGTTGGATGCATTTGATTTTGCCTAGATACATTTTTATACATAAATGCATAATTTTTATGTGATCTAGATGGAAAGTTTTGCCTTGTTGATTTTGGAGGTGCATGCTGTATTTTTACCTTAGAATGAGTAGAGGAAGGAGTAGGCAAAATGTGTACATTTGACTTAGTTGTACTATATGGCAATTTAGACTTAGATGATATAAAATTAGTCTTTTTGTCTAACTTGTCATTTTCTTCTATATAGCCCAACCCCTTTTTATCATTTCCATATTTTTGTGATGAAATTAAAGTATCTAACATATTAGTTCCAGACTTAAACTGTTCCAACATTTTTTCTAAATCTATTTTAGATGTAGTAAGTTGTGCTAATTCTTTTTCATAATTTTCTAACTTAGACTTTAACATATTATTTTCCATTTTTAACTTTTGTTCATCTTTCTTATATGATTCAATTTTATTCTCTAAAGAATCAAGAGTATTAGAAGACTCTTGTTGAAAAGATTCTAACTGATCAGAAAATTCCAAGTTGGACGTCTTCAACTTATCATTTTCTTCAGTTAGTTTCTTTTTCTCTTTAGATAGCCTTTTACAGTGAGCATGCATCTTTAAGAATTCTTCATACATTTCATCAAATGACATTTCATTATCAGAATCTATATCAGAAGAAGATATTACCTCGCTGGATACGAAGCAGACTTGAGCTTCTTCATTTTCTGATTCTGAGTCAGATGAGTCGCTCCATGTGCTCGCCTTCATTGCTCGTTTGCCTTTTCTTGCATTTGGCTCCTTTGTCTTGGACCGTTGAGGCTCCTTGTCTTTGACTTGCTTATTTTTGTTATTATTATTTTTCTTTTCCAGACAATCGTAAGAAATATGTCCTTTTTTACCACATTCATAGCATTTTAATTCTCTATTATTCCACTTGTTATTATTAAAATTATTTTTCTTTGTTTGAGAAGAAGACGAAGAAGACTGTTGTCTATTTTGATTAGGCCTTTTGAAAAACTTTCTAAGTTTTCTAGCTATTAATATTAAATCATCATCTAATTCAATATCGCTATTACTTTCATCATTGTTTCTATGAGATGGCTCAGATGATTTAAAAGCAATCGACTTACTTGACGGCTTTGATAATTCAGATTTTCGTTGATTCAATTTTACCTCATATACTTTGAGTGAGCCTATTAATTCGTCCATCTTAGTAATTGACTTCGTTTCTTCAATTGCCGTAACCTTTGGATCCCATTCAGCGGGAAGGCTTCGCAGCACCTTTTGAACTTTCTCATTGTTGGTAAAAGATTTACCTAAAGCTTCAAGTGCATTGAAAATGTTAGTAATTCTCAAATCCATAGATGTTATGGATTCGTTAGGCAACATTTTGAAAGTCTCTAATTCAGTCATAAGCATGTTTATTTTTGACTCTTTAACACCACTAGTACCTTCATGCTTTAATACAAGTGATTTCCACATGTCATGTGCGCTTGTGCAATTTGACACATATCCTGCTTCAGAAGTTGTAAGTCCATTCAAAAGTAATTGCATAGCTTTAGCATTCATGGACATTTTCTTTTTATCATCCGATGACCATTCACTTTTATATTTTTCGACTTCTTGAGTGACTCCACTAACTTGTATAGCTTTCATTGGAATGTACGGCCCATCTTCAACTATAGACCATAAATCGATGTCTATAGCCATTAAGAATAGCCTCATTCTTAGTTTCCAATGAACAAAATTATTGCCATCAAAAAGAGGAGGACGTTGTGTAGACATACCTTCCAACTCACCTTTGTGAGAAACAATAGCCATAGTATGTACCTTGGATTTGAGACAAGCAGTATATAATGAATTGTTGTTTCTTGGCCTTGTATTGTTTGTATGGTGTTGAATCTTGCTTCTTTTGAGTGGTGTTGGTCTGGCTCTGATACCAATTGTTGGACCGTGCACCTGCAATAAACACCACTAGAGGGGGGGGTGAATAGTGGTTAGCGGAAATTACACTACAACCCTTTGTTAAAATCCCCTTTGAAAACAGAATCTGAAACCACCTCAGATTCAGAACCCGTTTTTTCAAAAATTCACAAATAATTGTACACAACTCCAAAAATTATGAAACTTTCCAGAATGTAACTTCAATGAGTTAAAAAGATTCTATCCAAAAATCAGACAAAAATAAGATCGTTTGACCCTTCAAATAAATAAAAAGATTCAGATGGTCAATCTGGACAGAATTGGACAGAATGTTACTGATTTTGCAAAACGTGTTTCTCTTTGAATACTCAATCAAAAAGGTTGATCTTTATATCAAAACACTCCTTAGGATGTGTAGATGAAGTTTCAAAAAGGCCCTGACCTTAACCAACTCTCGAAAAATACAGAATTTAAGTTTTCTCAAAACTGGTCAGATTGCAGCCAGATTGGAGCAGTTATCTTGCAAAGACTGAAAGACTAACTTTCCCTTGCTCAAATCAAGTGATTCTTGTTGCAAATGAAAGCTAACAGTCTGAAGTATAACTCCACCAAAAATCACGAATTTTGAAAATGTTTAGCTATTTTTTCAAATTGTGAGAAGTGGTGTGAAAACTGCAGTCAAAAACGGGCAGAAAATAGAAATAAAGAAACAAGAGAAGAACACCAAGAATTTATCCTGGTTCGGTCAATGTGACCTACTCCAGTCCCAAGGAACACCTTTCCTTGGATTTCACTATGGTATGAACCAAATTACAGCAAGAACCAAGCTTGATCCTTGGGTTAAACACCAACCCTATTCAAGACTTGGATGAACACCTTTATGCAACTCTTGGTTGCAACACCTCTATCACCTATTGATGTAGCCTTATAGATTTGGCTAATCAATCTTACAAATAAGATACAAGAAGGTGTGTATAGTGTAGCTGGACAACAACTAGAAATGGAACACCTTAGCTACACAAAGTATGAACGAAAATATGAGAAGAGAATAGCAAGACAACAATCTTCAATTTTTGCTTTCAAGTGTGTGTCTTCTCTTCTTCACCTTGCCTCCTATTTATAGTGTGAATGGATGGCATATTCTCTCCAACTTTTAGACCATGTGATGGCTGAGAATTTTGAAATAAAGCACCTCCATAATCATCTCCAACAACCTTGTCTCCATTAACTTCAAATTTGAAATTTCAAGTTGACAACTTTTGCCAATTAGCTTGCTTTTGGTTTGTCTTCTTGTCTCCAACTCATAAAATGAGTACACCACCTTCTCCACCTGTTTATGGACGTTTTGGATGTTGTATGTATGTATACCAACTCAAATTTTGTGAATACAAACTAATGAATAAGTGTTGACAAGATTATGTCAACATATAACACCAAAATTCATACTTTCTTCTCCTTTACATATTGTGATGAATCTTCCACCAAGGACACCTTGTAATCTCCAAAAGATGATGATTAATATCCTCTTATAACATATATAAGAGGGTCTTCAAGAAAAAATAGAATGTGACATCTCAAATCGTCACATATCCAGCTATAGTCAATAATATCATCGGTTGAGAGAATAAGATATAAGATCACCATATAATCTTCAAGAATATATTAAATGAACTCCAGTAATAAGATACTCAAGAGATTTCTTGAGTAAAAATACCGAGGCTGTCTTCGGGGGTAAAATGACCAAAATGCCCCTAGTGAGATAAAACTCCAGAAATGACCCCGATGGTCAGAATTAAATATAATAACACCTTCTTGATAATAAATAAGATGATAATATCTTCTTTGAATCATATTCACCATATCGAGTACCTACAAAACTCAAAATACCACTTTTGCCCTTTTTGGTAAGTTGTAGAAACTTCGAGGGCATATTAGTCACAAGATATTATCATCATAAAAATCACATAATCACAACATGATAAACATATATAAATCATGTAAAAATAAAAACAACTATTTTATCACATTTTAGAAAAATATTTCTAACCACCCTAGACATCGTGTCATTTTTCTTCACTTATTCAACTCTTTCATTTATAACACTATATGTGACATTTTTAAGTATTCATCACTTAAAATCATGACTTTGAAAATTATCCAAACATATTTCTCAACATATTCTTGTCTTGTCTATCTTAAATGCTTTGTTATACGTAAGTCTTGTTGCTAATTGTGTAAAGTCTTGTTCTTTGGGCCATATTTATGAAAATAGTTGTGTGGTGCTTCGTTGTTGTCAAGCATGCCCATAAAAGTGTATATTTTGACGTGCTTATTGTCTTGCGCTACTCTTATGTTGATTGTCTACACTTAGATGTTGAGAGTAAGTGCAGGAAATTGAGAGATGAGTGATGACATTGCTGTAGTCTTGTTGTGTTGGGAAAGTTGATGAGATCTTTTGAAGGTTGTGAATGATTGAAGGCTAGAGTGGATATTGTTAGGCATGGCTAGGAATCAATTCATGTTTAGATGTGTGTTAAGTAAGATGAATCTAGATGTTAAGATGGATCTTTAAGTGTTGAAAATGAAAGGGTTGAAGAAGGAGGGTGTTGGAGAGGAAGTTACTGCAGAAAAACTGCAGTTTGACATCGTCAGAACACTTCGAACGCCTACATTAGGCGCTCTATGTCACATTAGGCGCCTAATGTAGCGTTCAATGTGTCCTGAAGCTTTCCCGTACAGAAAAACTGCAATTTAGAACCGTCAGAACACTTCGAACGCCTACATTAGGCGCTCTATGTCACATTAGGCGCCTAATGTAGCGTTCAATGTGTCCTGAAGCATCCCCGAACACTTCGAACACCTACATAAGGCGCTCTATGTCACATTAGGCGCTTCATGTAGGCGTTCAATGTCTACGGAACATCCCCGAACACTTCGAACGCCTAGTATAGGCGCTCTAAGTCTCTATAGGAGCTTCATGTAGCGTTCCAACTATACTGGAAGTCTCTTTGACCCTTTAGGTGCCCTATGTACGTGTTGTAACCTTATACACTTCTTTTGAGCATAAAATGCAAAGGTGTTTGAGTTGTAATTGAGGTGTAGATGGTAAGTTTGATCAAGTTAGAATAAGATTGAATCTTGAGTGAATTCGTAAGAAGAATGGACTTGGAAAGATACGACCACGGGTGTTTGAGGTGCAAGACTGTATACTTGATAAGTACGATATATGAATGTGTGTGATACATGTTTGATACGAAGTTACATGTGCATCCTGCATCATGACATGAGCACTTGCATTTGATTTATGATTTGCTTTGCAAAAGAACATGTGGTTACAAGAAAGGTTTAAAGTTTTCGAAAGACAAAATGGCTGCTGGTTGATCGCAGGGTATAAAAGTCACGTCTGCGAAAGCAGGGTATAAAAGCGTGATCTGTGAATCAACAGCAGGGTATAAAGTATTTTATGAGGCCGTGGACCTATCAGCACGGAAAACAAAGTTATTTTATGGGGCCGTGGACCTTTCAGCACGGATATATGATATATGAAATGGGGCCGTGGACCTTTCAGCACGGATATATGATATTTGTAATGGGGCCGTGGACCTTTCAGCACGGGGTATAAAGTTATATGTTATGGGGCCGTGGACCTTTCAGCACGGGGTATAAAGTTATGTTTTCTGTGGACTGATCACCCACAGGGTATAAAGTTCTGCTACGCGAAGAATATGATATGTAAAGTGATGAAATGTTTTGTGAAATGACATGCATGACATGTTTATGAAAGAAGACATATGCATGGGTGTTGTGTGTGATTTTAAAGAAGTACATGCATCATGATACACGAAGCATAAGACTTGACATGCAAGAAACGTGGTTAGTCTATGATTTGCTTATGTGATACGTTGTTTAAATACATGTCGGTTCCCGTATCTGTGTACATATATGTGATTTATCGGTTTTGAGGAATTCTTATTAAGATGCTATTTGCTAACCCGAGCACCTTATTTTTGGGCAATGTTTTATACACTGGTGACTCGACGTGTGTGATTCCGTAAGGTGTATAGACGGGTTACTTGCTGGCGATAATTTCGCTAAGAACAGTTACTCTATTCCTTTTTCAGGTGAGCCTGAATATGAGTTGATATTCATCGAGGACGATGGCGAGTGGGCTCAATGGGATGACGGACAGGGGAATAGATAGATGCTGGACTACTTTCTTTAAGTTTGGAAACTCATTGTTATTATGTTGATCTAGAACTTATGTTGGTTAGATGAACAAACACCTTTTATTTCCGCTACAGTTTCTGGTTGTATGATTTACGATGAAGGTTTAAATTTTATGACGTTTCCGCTGGTTCTTTTATCTTACATTATGAAGGATGTACGTTTGATCTGCTTGACGCTTCGTAGTTCTCCTAGTAGGCTACGGCGGGTGCACCAGTTCCGATGACGGTATCGGGCCGGGGCGCTACATAGGCTGATCTAAAGTGGCGCCCAACATGTGACAAAATTGAATTTGGACTTTCCATAATTTGGCCTTAATTTAGGGTGATTTGTGTGTGCCAACATGGAATGATTTTATGACTGTACATACCATGTAAGCCACAAAATTTGTGGCCATTTTTGAAGTGTAGGGGATGGCCATCAATATATGGCAAGTACGTGACACGTTGGCGAAGTTTCGGTATTCACCCGTTACGACAATTTTTGGTTTAGAACCTTTTAACGTGTCGTAATAAATTTGTCATCACCATGACTTATATCATATGATATAAGACTTAAATATACTCATAAATATGAGTTAAATATAGTGGTGTGACGTTGACGTACGTACGAAAAATATATAACGTGTCGGTAGTACGTTGGAATATATGTGTATGTGCCTTTTCAAAAAAAATCTGAATATATATATATGTGTGTGTGTGTGTGTGTGTGTGTGTGTTAAAAACGTGTGATATAAGGGAGTGGAGAACTTTCCTTTCTTCAACTTGTTGCCTTTGTGCCTTTTCCAAATATGGCTTCCTTTAATGAACTACTTAGTTTATTTAACTAAGTACTTCACTTAATGAACTAGTTTAGTTCATTAATGATGGCACCTGAAAATAGTTCAAACACAACAAATGCTTGCCATTTGATGTAAGCTTTAAAACTTCATGGCTCGTTAGTACGACAACATTATATATGAACTATATAAGGCAAGTTTTATGCAACAACGTGTCATGTCATGAAATATGTCATGCATTTCTTTAATATATGTTTATTTAAATCATGCATTTTGTAATCACTCAAACCCCTTTTTCTCTACACATTGGACCAGTAAAGACGGCGTCAACAAAATAAATAAATAAATCTTTAAATAGAAAAATTATGAAGAGATTTTATATAATAAAAGTTCATAAACATTCTTTCCGTGTACACTAAATGAAAACAATAAATACATAATAATTGAACAGAGTAGAAAATTAAGTTGTACATAATTAAAAATCGCACTCTATATTTTGCAAAACTTCATCGTCGGAATTTCTATCCACATTCTCTATCCAGATAGATTGTTATGTAGAAAACATTCTGAAATCACTTACGTCTAGATTTTAACAATAGGAAAGCTCTTTGTTACGTGGAAAGATCTTTCATATAATATTGCTTTATTGACATTAAGAGAGAAGTGAAATCTTGAAAGCAAATATGCAATGAATACTTCATGCTCAAAATATATGATGTTGGAGTAGATGTTTATTGCAGAGTTAGTGTTCTCTTTTCTGGAACTACTTAGCAAGTTGATTTGTATATTCTAGCATTTGGACGAGAAATCAACTTATGTGCATGATGGATGTATTTTTGGTAAAAGAAGTCTTCACCTATAGCATTTCATTGATTGTTACATGCTATTTCATTGAAAACGGTGTTGATATGTGTTGATAGACTGTATAAGGGTTTTGAGGGAGTTGAAACGGATTTTATATTGATACACTCACTGCATTGAATGTGATGATTATGTCTAGGAAGAGAAATATATTTGAAGATATAACCGCGTATCTAGGAGCTTTGTGGAGAGAAAAAGACATTGGGTTTGTCTAGAGTCACTATAGTAAAGTAACAATAACAGCGAATAACACTTTGTGAAAATAAATGTTGGTCCCATGAATATACCATTAAGTAAAAAACGCAACGTAAATTATGATTAATTATAATGCGTGTTTTATATGTTTGTTGTATCGTAATTCGGTAACAGAAAGACCGAATGATAGTGCACTTTGTGAAAATAAGTGTTTGTCACATGCATATACCATTAAGATAAAAACGCAACCAAGATTATGATTAATTATAATGCGTATTTTACATGTTTGTTGGATCATAATTTGGTAACAGAAAGACCGAATAATAGTGCATAGAAGAGTGTTTCATACCGGCACATGGTGTTGGTCGAAATGTCATTTACGTGGAACACATAGCATATTTTTTAATTAATTACAAGGTGTCTTTGATGAATGAAGGGGGTTATTGTCCTTGTATTTTTGATTGGGCGCAGAAGAATTTCTATCCAAAAAACTAGATCGTCCAGCGTCTCTTTATTTTTAATTAGAACTATCAAAATTAAATTGAGATTTAGCAATTTTTACACACATGTTATATTTTTCTTTTTTGAGAAATATCTTTTTGGAGAAGAGGTTAGCTTATAATTAGGCAAATTCATAAACTTACTACATAATTTTTACTTCTTCTGGGAAGAATCTTTTTACAACTTTTCTTAATTCACATAATTGTAATTTTTTGGGTATCATCAATTCATCAATGGATACGAACATGCTATGTTTCTAATGTTAAAGGTAATGCTTATCTATAAAGTTAAACAAATGAATTAAGAAACATATTTACAAACAATTAAGTTTAATAAATAACAAGTTGCAGATCAATAACTTATTGACAGAAAAATATTATGATCTTCCTTATCAATATTGAAAGTTTTATTTGACATTTTATTGAAGAAAAAAATTATAATATTATAAATCAAAATACACACACATATATATTTTTTAATTTTGGGAAGGGCTACCCACACCACCTTTTTTTATCATCTCCAACATTTTGTAATATCGAGTACAAGTGATCTTCAAAGGAAAAATAGTAAAATACTGAAAATATAAAATGGTTGTGGCTATAAAGCCTCTCTCTGCTTAATTATTGGAAGTATTCCGCTTATTTGTAAAAAATTTTACTATCACGATTTCTCTTTTTCTAAGACCCACAATTTATACACATTCAATAAATTATTTATTTTCAAAATTTACTTTGACTTGATCGGAATTATGTTTTTATCATTAATTCTTTCTTAAGACACAACTTATCATTCTGCAAAAAGTTAATTATTTATTTTCAACATAAAAAAACAGTCTTATATTAAATAAGCATTAAACTCTTTTTTTTTGGTTGAAAACAATAATCTTTTGACATGAGGATTTTCGTGTAGTACAAACTGTAAAGTAGCACGCATTTTGATACGACAATATATTTCCTCACATTATACAAAGCAAAAGTTAATGATTCATGTTATTTTTATAATTGTTCACTAAAAAACTGATTATTATGGCTTTTATATTTTTTTGTGATTTACATTTACACAATTGGTGTTATTATTGATAAGTCAATCTTAATGTCCTTCAAGACTTCGGCAACATTTCAGGTCTTAGGAGTAATGTTGCAAAATCACAAATTTATCTTGCTGGTCTTAACATTGAAGGAATTGAGGAAATTAGTGCACTAACGGGTTTGAGTCAGGGTCAATTCCCTTTTCGCTATCTGGGGGTGCCTATTGCTGGTTATGCGCTTCGATCTACACACTATGGGAGTTATCTAATGAGAATTGCTTCTTATGCCACACTTTGGAATATTAAAACTCTGTCTTATGCTGGAAGAATGGAGTTGATTAATGGAGTTTTACAAGGTATTCATGCCTTTTGGATGGGTATACTACCCATCCCCGCTGGGGTGCAAAAACTGCTGGAGAAATTTGCAAGAAACTTCTTTTGGGGTAATAAGGAAAATCAACACAAGAAGGCATGGGTCGCATGGAAGGATATTTGCAAACCCAAGACTGAAGGGGGACTGGGTTTTTTTGACCTCTCTGCTTGGAATAAGGCGCTGTTGGCAAAACATTTTTGGAGCATTCAAAGTAAAAAAGACTCTCTATGGGTTCGTTGGATACATCACTTTTATAAATTGCAAGATGGATTCTGGGTCTTGCAGCCTAAGCCTCACTATACGGTATTTATTAAGAAAATGATGCAAATTAAGGATTTTATGATCAATCATTTTGGATGTGCCTCCCTTGCTGTGCAAGAAATGCAGTCGTGGACTGTGGCTAAACGGTCCTTCACTTCACAGGCTTATGAATTTTTTAGATGCAAGGGGCATCGTTTTCACTGGGCACCGATCGTTTGGGCTAATTCCTCTACGCCCAAACATTGTTTCATCTTTTGGTTGGTGGCGAGAAATAGGCTACCAACAAGGGACAAGTTACATTTTGTGGTTAGTGATCTCTCTTGTCCGATGTGTGGGATGACTACTGAAACGCAGGATCATTTGCTTTTCCAATGTACAATGGCGCAGCAAGTCTGGAGAATGGTTCTAAACTGGCTGTGTATCTTGGATGATTTCTCTTCTCTGAAGGACTTGTTTCGTTGGTCTCTTAGGCATGCAAGGATGAGGAGCTTAAGAACAAAATGCATCAAGGCTACTTTTGCTTGCACAATTTACTGTTTATGGGTTTCTAGGAATAGGAAAATTTTTGAGGATCAAGTTCTTAGTGCGCAGGATGTGGTTCATAGAATCATTACACATGTGTATAGGTCTTTAGGTTAGTTTTGGTGATTGTATGTGCTGCATCCTAGGTATGCCCGGAGTTCTTGTAATGACTTGACCCTATTTTGATCACTGGTTAAATGAATTTTTTACAGTTTAGCCAAAAAAAAAAGTATGTTATGGCCAACAATTTTATATACATGTATTATTAATGATAAATAAAAAGGTAATAAAATAATGATAATGATAATAATGGAGATAAGCACAACCTAGGTGTGATTAGAGTTATAGTAGGAAACCTAAACCAAAACCAAATGGGAAAACCTAAAATCTACCCTAACTTTTCCCCACTATATATACATATACACGCACAACACAACATAAAAACATATACATCTAAACGCACAACGGCGTGCACACAAGAAAAAAAAAGAGAGAGAAAAGAGAAAAAGAGGGAGGAGAAGAAGGCTAGCGAGACCCCGAACCCAAGTTTTAGTCCGTCAAATTATTCGTGTTATCGTCAATCGAGGTAGGTGCCTCTTCCCCCTCAAATGGGTACGATCCTTGCATGCTTAGATGATATATTTTATGTGATTCTTTGTTTTTTTTATTTGCTTAAAAATATTGATTTGTATTCGTTTATATTTGGGAAAGCATGAGGTAACTGTTTAATTGCTGCTATGTGCTCGTATGAATATGAATTGATGGTATGATTGGATTAGGGCGGAAATGCTTTGAATCTACTCAAGCATTAGGGAATTACATAGTTAGGAATGTTAAAAAAAAAATTCGTTTTGGCCTTGTAAGAGACTCATATAGCCTGGAGATAAGGAAAATTTGAATCTGGAAAAAAAAATCGGCCAGAGAGGTGGCGCGTGGGCCCAACGCGCCGCCGGAAGCGGCTGAAGGTGGCTCTCACGCGCCGGGCGTGAGGAGCACGCCCCGGCTGGGAAAAATCAAAAAAAAAAAGGAAAAGGGGGCAGCGGACCGGGCTGGCCTGTGGCGCAGCGGACCGGGCCGGGTCTTAACGGGCCGCGGCTGCAGGACCAGGCCCAATTACGTTTACTATAAAAAAAAATTAAATGGGCGGCCGGCCAACGGGCCGGGCCGGATGGCCAGCGGGCCGGACCCGAAGGCAGGCCGGCCCAATTCTATATATAAAAAAAAAGAAGAAGAGGGAAATAGCGAACGCGGGACGGGCTGGAGCCAAAGGTTATACCCGGCCCGCCAGACAAAAAAAATTAATAAAAGGAATTTCGAAAATTATTAATAATCCTGTAATTTAGAAAATAGTAAATAAATCATTTTAATTTTCAGAAAAATACAATTAAATATTAGAAAATTCTAAATAAATTCCAGAAAATATAAAAGGTTAAAATAAAATTATTTTCACTTAATTTATGAATTTTGACAAATGTAAGTAATTAAAAATAATTAAAAATAAATAGAATTAAATAAGGA
>AP025043.1:19046870-19208255 GCA_036186865.1 Eustoma russellianum | reverse complement strand
AAAAAATAAAAGGAATGCTAAATAACCACTTTTCATTATTCGTAAATTTTATGAAGCCAAATATTGAGTGCCGGAGATGGTGAGGATGGGCGTACGGGCCCCAGACGACTAGTATTGAGTGCTAGAGTTGGTGAGGATGGGCGCACGGGCCCCAGGCGATTTTGTTGTTGCATTCATGGAACGTGCATTGCATTGGGAGTGGGCTGAGATGTACGGATCTCAGACGCTCGAGTGAAGAGGACCATGGTGTACGGGCCATGAGTATGTGATTATGATGGATCATAGTGTACGGGCCATGGATACTTGGTTATGATAGATCGTGGTGCACGGGCCACGGGCATCGGTTGGGGTGGATCGTGGTGCACGGGCCACGGGCATCCGCAAGGGTGGATTGTAGTGCACGGGCTACAGGCATCCAGTCAATCCCGGGATCATGCATTGCATATAGGTCTAGGGCATATTGCATGACATGATTCTTGTTGCGTGTGACACGTTAATTGAGCATGCATCACGTACTTGCGCATTATTATGTGGAGTGCTTTACTTACCGCATTTACTTTATCTTATGCAAGTTATCTTATATTTGTGTGCTATGTGTTATATCATGTTTATGTGCTATGTGGCTATATCATTTCGGTATGTATGTTTTGTATTTGTTTGAGGCGGGCATCTACTGGGTGATTTCTGTCACTCACCCCTACTTCCCAGGTGAGCCGGATGAGGACTACGAGCATATCTTCATTGAAGACGGGACGGACATAGCAGAGTGGGCTGGTTGAGAGCTGCGGCTAGGATATGAGGGGACGCTGCAGCTGTTTTGTTCTTATCTATATTTTGAGGATTTCCACACACTACTTTACTATTTTATTTCCAGAGTTTTATTTAGCGATGTAATGACGGTTATTGAGGTTTAATATATGCTATGGTTTACGTTTCCGCGAAAAAAATTTCTACGTCATCTTTGACAAGTAAGAGATTGATTCGACGCTTTGTATTCTCCTTAGTGAGATACGGCGGGTGCACTGTTCCCGATGTTAGGGCTCGGGAATGGGGCGCTACAGGTGGTATCAGAGCCGAGGCTTCAGATCCGCCTCGGAAACGCAGGATTAATTAGAACACTTAGACATAAGCTACGATTTTACCCCTAATAAACAAAGTAGACTTAAGGAATGATTTTAGCCCTAAGTTATGATCGGGTTATGGGAGGTGTGTGCCGATGGTGAGCTTTTCTTGTTTAAATATTCGACTTATCCGCATTCCACCATTCAACTTCCATTGACTAATTTGATTTCGTCTCATGAACTTGGATTTCAGAAAATGCCTCTACGACGTGATCCGGCTGGTAACAACGGCGATGATCAGCAGGGTCAGGGGGCCATTCCCCAGGTACTGGCAGACACGCTGGCCACTCTGACTGCCTTGGTGGCCCAGCAGCAGGTGCAGATGGCTCACCTGCAACAACAGCAGGAACAACTGCAGCAACAGCAGCAGCAACCGCCACAAACACCACCACCACCGCCGCCGCCGCCACCACCACCTCAGGGGCTTTGATTCTTTTACCGGGAGATGCAGCACTCCCGGATACCTATGTTCAGGGGTACCACCCGACCAGAGGAGGCAGAGATTTGGCTCAAGAACGTATCTGAGCAGTTGAGGTTGCTAGAGGTTCCGGATGACCTGAAAGTGGATGTGGTGGTACCATTTTTGGAGGGCGACGCAGAGCGATGGTGGCAGGGTGTGGTACGCAGACGGACCACACCGCCGACTTGGGCCCAGTTTAGAGAGGAGTACAAAAGGCACTACGTTCCTGAGAGTGCCGTCCAGAGGAGGATGACAGAGTTTCAGCTCCTGACCCAGGGGTCTATGACTGTTGATCAGTATTCTGAGAGATTTCATGCGCTTGGGAGATACATGCCTGCCATTATGGACGACGAGAAGGCTAAGATGTTGAAATTCGAGACGGGTTTGAGCTCACGCATTCAATCACTGATCATATGTGCCCAGCCTACCATTTTCGAGGGATTGTTAGAGGTGTGTCGTAAGGTCGAGGGTGACCTTGCGAGGGTTGCATCGGCCGACAGGGCCAAGAGATCGCGGGAGGAGTTCCGTTCGGGGAGATCAGGGAGATGGTTAAAGATTCCGCGTCGACATCCGACCGGGCGATTCTCCGGGCCACCACAGCAGGGTCAGGGATCGGCGACTCGGCCACTGACGATCGAGGGTGCTACAGTGACGGCAGCGCAGCCACTCAGGGCGGTTGGACCACCACCCCCAGCATGTGCTCAGTGTGGTCGTCCCCATAGAGGACCGTGTTGGAGAGCTCAACAGGTTTGCTACAATTGCGGCAAACAAGGACATTATGCTAGAGAGTGCCCTACACCGGCACAAGCACCTCTGCCACAGGGTCAGACGCAGCATAGAGGAAAAGGAAAGACCAACGCTCGAGTGCATGTCATGACAGACGCTGAGCTACAGGAGGTCGGAGACGTAGTCACCGGTACGTTTAACTCTAAGCAATTATTATTTTAAAATCTTAAACATATACTTTCTCTTTGTTTTGATGATTTATGCTACGTGAATAACTACGAACCTTGTTAGGGGAAATATTAATTAACCAAGTCCCAGCATATGTTCTATTCGATAGTGGTGCTAGCCACTCATTCGTTGCTAGGAGATTTGCCAAGAACCTAGGTATCCTACCAGAACGACTAGAGATTCCATATCGTGTTCAAGCCACCGGGGATCAAGTGTTAGTATCTCATTACCAGTACAAGGATTGCCCGTTGGAGATTAATGAGCTTGAGTTCTCCGCCACTCTGATTCCGATCCAGATGCAAGATTTCGACATTATTCTGGGCATGGACTTCATGGCGAAATACAGTGCTAACATCGACTGCCGCCAGAGACAGGTCAGTATGCAGACACTAGATAAGAAAGAGACCGTCTTCCAGGGGGATGTCAAATTGAAGAAGTCCTCCAGGAAAATCTATATCACCGCAGCACAGGCTTCTCGGGCGTTAAAGAAAGGAGCCGAGGGTTTTCTTGTGTATGCTCTAAATGCCAGTGCTGAGACGCCATCGATTGAGGATATTCCAGTGGTACGAGATTTTAAGGATGTTTTTCCCGACGAGTTACCAGGTTTGCCACCGAGCAGAGAGGTAGAGTTCGAGATCGATCTCGTACCTGGAGCCGAGCCGATCTCGAAGGCACCATATAGGATGGCACCAGCAGAGTTAAAAGAACTTAAGGAGCAGTTGCAGGAGCTACTGAACAGAAAATTTATTAGGCCTAGTGTTTCGCCCTGGGGAGCACCAGTATTGTTCATGAAGAAAAAAGACGGTACTATGAGACTATGTATCGATTATCGTGAGCTGAACAAGATCACAATAAAGAATAAATACCCACTACCAAGGATCGACGACCTATTTGATCAATTGAAGGTAATGTCTTTAATAAATTATTGTAAATTCGGGTACTTGGTATATCAACTGGTGTACAACGAAACTTGCGTGCAGGGTGCCAGGGTATTCTCGAAGATTGACCTGCGATCAGGCTACCATCAGCTAAGGATTAAGGCAGAAGACATAGCAAAGACTGCGTTCCGCACTCGATATGGGCACTACGAGTTTCTTGTAATGCCCTTCGGACTAACGAATGCGCCTGCGGCTTTCATGGATCTGATGAACACAATATTCAGGGAGCAGTTGGACCATTTTGTGGTGGTGTTCATCGACGACATCTTGGTGTACTCGCCTAATGAGGAGGCTCATGCTGAACACTTGCAGGAGGTATTGGGGACTCTCAGAAAGAAGAAGTTGTACGCTAAGTTCAGTAAGTGCGAATTCTGGCTGAAGAGTGTGACCTTCTTGGGTCACGTAATCTCTGAAGAAGATATTTCGGTTGACCCAAAGAAGATAGAGGCGATCACAGAATGTCCACGACCTACTAACGTCACTGAGGTACGCAGCTTTCTTGGCCTTGCCGGTTATTATCTCAAGTTTGTGGAGGGATTTTCGAGGATTGCAGCACCACTGAGTCGACTGACTCAGAAAAAGACTAAGTTTGTATGGACCTCCGAGTGTGAGAAAAGCTTTGCAGAGTTGAAGCAGAAATTGACGACTGCACCAGTGTTGGCGCAACCCTCCGGTACTGAAGGATTTGTCATCTACAGCGACGCCTCGAAGAATGGGCTAGGTATATGTATATAAAATTTTAAATTACCCTCATGTACATATTAACTTTAGCCTAACACTTTCGTCGCAGGATGCGTGTTAATGCAAGGAGGTAGGGTTATCGCATACGCATCGAGACAGTTGAAGCAATATGAGCAAAATTACCCGACCCATGATCTGGAGTTAGCAGCGGTGGTGTTTGCGCTAAAGATTTGGCGTCATTACTTATATGGTGTGAAGTGCGAGGTCTTTACCGATCATAAGAGCTTGAAATATTTGTTCACACAGAAAGAATTGAATATGCGTCAGAGGAGATGGCTTGAGCTACTGAAGGACTACGACCTAACAATTAATTATCATCCGGGGAAGGCAAACCGAGTTGCTGATGCCTTGAGTAGAAAGTCTAATCACGCCAGACAGACACCACTAGAGAAAGAGATGGCAGAGTTTGATCTCGACATTGTTGAATCCACTGCTAACGTTCTGGCGGCCTTAGTCATTACACCATCTCTGGTTGAGCAAATCAAAGAGGCGCAAAAGGAGGATGTGACGCTTAGAGATGTCCGAGATAGGATGTTGACCAATCTAATTGAGGGCTTCCAAATACATGACGATGGCAGTATTTGGTACCAAGGAAGGTTGTGCGTCCCTGATGATGAGGAGCTAAGGAGGGAATTGCTGAAAGAGGCACACAATTCGAAGTTGTCGATCCACCCCGGTGCTACGAAGATGTATAATGATCTAAAGAAACACTACTGGTGGAGTGGGATGAAAAGACACATTGCTGAGTTCATTGAGAGATGCCTCGTTTGTCAGCAGGTTAAGGCAGAGCATCAGAAGCCAGGAGGTTTGATGTTACCGTTAGAGATACCGGAGTGGAAGTGGGAGCATGTGACGATGAACTTTGTAGCAGGACTTCCTAAAACAAGAAACGGTAACGATATGATCTGGGTGATCGTTGATCGATTAACGAAGACTGCTCACTTCTTACCCGTTCCTAGTGATGTGACCGTGGAAAGACTGGTGACGTTATATATTGATGATGTTGTTAGCCTACACGGAGTCCCAGTCAGTATCGTCTCAGACCGTGATTCGAAGTTCACCTCTCGCTTTTGGTCAGCTTGTCAAAAAAGATTGGGGACGGAGCTGCGACTGAGTACCGCTTTCCATCCACAGACAGACGGGCAGTCTGAGAGGACCATTCAGACCTTAGAGGACATGTTGAGAGCGTGTGCATTGGACTTCAAGGGGAACTGGGACGGTATGATCAAGCTCATTGAATTCTCTTACAACAACAGTCATCACAGTGCCATCGGCATGGCACCCTTTGAGGCGCTCTATGGACGTAAGTGCAGGTCTCCTGTTCATTGGGATGAGGTCGGTGAGCGTGTTATTACCGGCCCTGAGTTGGTTGAGCAGACTAGAGAGAAAGTAAAGTTGATACGAGATAGACTAAAGGTTGCTCAAGACAGAAGCAAGAGTTGGGCCGATTCGAAACGACGTCCACTCGAATTTGACGTGGGCGAGAAGGTTTACTTGAGAGTTTCACCTACGAAGGGGGTTTCACGATTCGGTATAAAGGGTAAACTGAAGCCTCGCTACATCGGTCCTTATGAGGTACTCGAGAGGGTTGGTACGCTGGCCTACCGATTAGCATTACCCCCTGCCTTGGCTCAGGTTCACAGCACATTTCACGTTTCTCAGTTGAGGAAATATGTTCCGGACCCAAGTCATGTTCTAGACGCGCCACCGTTAAGGATCCGACCGGACATTACATATGAGGAGACTCCTATCAGAATAGTGGATCGCAAGGACCAAGTGTTGAGGCACCGAGTCATCCCTTATGTCAAAGTACAGTGGACCAATCACACCGAGCGCGAGGCGACATGGGAGCTTGAGGAGCAAATGCGAGAGAGATATCCACAGCTTTTCGAGTAAGGTACGTCAAGTTTCGAGGACGAAACTTCTTGTAAGGTGGGTAGGATGTTATGGCCAACAATTTTATATACATGTATTATTAATGATAAATAAAAAGGTAATAAAATAATGATAATGATAATAATGATAATAATGGAGATAAGCACAACCTAGGTGTGATTAGAGTTATAGTAGGAAACCTAAACCAAAACCAAATAGGAAAACCTAAAATCTACCCTAACTTTTCCCCACTATATATACATATACACGCACAACACAACATAAAAACATATACATCTAAACGCACAACGGCGTGCACACAAGAAAAAAAAGAGAGAAAAGAGAAAAAGAGGGAGGAGAAGAAGGCTAGGGAGACCCCGAACCCAAGTTTTAGTCCGTCAAATTATTCGTGTTATCGTCAATCGAGGTAGGTGCCTCTTCCCCCTCAAATGGGTACGATCCTTGCATGCTTAGATGATATATTTTATGTGATTCTTTGTTTTTTTTTATTTGCTTAAAAATATTGATTTGTATTCGTTTATATTTGGGAAAGCATGAGGTAACTGTTTAATTGCTGCTATGTGCTCGTATGAATATGAATTGATGGTATGATTGGATTAGGGCGGAAATGCTTTGAATCTACTCAAGAATTAGGGAATTACATAGTTAGGAATGTTAAAAAAAAATTTTCGTTTTGACCTTGTAAGAGACTCATATAGCCTGGAGATAAGGAAAATTTGAATCTGAAAAAAAAAATCTGCCAGAGAGGTGGCGCGTGGGCCACACGCGCCGCCGGAAGCGGCTGAAGGTGGCTCTCACGCGCCGGGCGTGAGGAGCACGCGCCGGCTGGGAAAAATCAAAAAAAAAAGGAAAAGGGTGCAGCGGACCGGGCCGGGTCTTAACGGGCCGCGGCTGCAGGACCAGGTCCAATTACGTTTACTATAAAAAAAAAATTAAATGGGCGGCCGGCCAACGGGCCGGACCCGAAGGCA
Organism: Eustoma russellianum; assembly: GCA_036186865.1. Lineage (NCBI taxonomy): Eukaryota > Viridiplantae > Streptophyta > Magnoliopsida > Gentianales > Gentianaceae > Eustoma > Eustoma russellianum. Next base: position 19,201,174 of record AP025043.1, on the reverse strand, counting down.
GGCCGGCCCAATTCTATATAATAAAAAAAGAAGAAGAGGGAAATAGCGAACGCGGGCCGGACGGAAGCAGCGAACGCGGGCCGGGCTGGAGCCAAAGGTTATACCCGGCCCGCCAGAAAAAAAAATTAATAAAAAGAATTTCGAAAATTATTAATAATTCTGTAATTTAGAAAATAGTAAATAAATCATTTTAATTTTCAGAAAAATACAATTAAATATTAGAAAATTCTAAATAAATTCCAGAAAATATAAAAGGTTAAAATAAAATTATTTTCACTTAATTTCTGAATTTTGACAAATGTAAGTAATTAAAAATAATTAAAAATAAATAGAATTAAATAAGGAAAAATTAGTAGGAAATTCTAGAAAATTAGTACAAGCTAAGGAAAAATAAAAGGAATGCTAAATAACTACTTTTCATTATTCGTAAATTTTATGAAGCCAAATATTGAGTGCCGGAGATGGTGAGGATGGGCGTACTGGCCCCAGACGACTAGTATTGAGTGCCGGAGTTGGTGAGAATGGGCGCACGGGCCCCAGGCGATTTTGTTGTTGCATTCATGGTACGTGCATTGCATTGGGAGTGGGCTGAGATGTACGGGTCTCAGACGCTCGAGTGAAGAGGACCATGGTGTACGGGCCATGAGTATGTGATTATGATGGATCATGGTGTACGGGCCATGGATACTTGGTTATGATGGATCGTGGTGCACGGGCCACGGGCATCGGTTGGGGTGGATCGTGGTGCACGGGCCACGGGCATCCGCAAGGGTGGATTGTAGTGCACGGGCTACAGACATCCAGTCAATCCCGGGATCATGCATTGCATATAGGTCTAGGGCATATTGCATGACATGATTCTTGTTGCGTGTGACACGTTAATTGAGCATGCATCACGTACTTGCGCATTATTATGTGGAGTGCTTTACTTACCGCATTTACTTTATCTTATGCAAGTTATCTTATATTTGTGTGCTATGTGTTATATCATGTTTATGTGCTATGTGGCTATATCATTTCGGTATGTACGTTTTGTATTTGTTTGAGGCGGGCATCTACTGGGTGATTTCTGTCACTCACCCCTACTTCCCAGGTGAGCCGGATGAGGACTACGAGCATATCTTCATTGAGGACGGGACGGACATAGCAGAGTGGGCTGGTTGAGAGCTGCGGCTAGGATATGAGGGGACGCTGCAGCTGTTTTGTTCTTATCTATATTTTGAGGATTTCCACACACTACTTTACTATTTTATTTCCAGAGTTTTATTTAGCGATGTAATGACGGTTATTGAGGTTTAATATATGCTATGGTTTACGTTTCCACGAAAAAAATTTCTACGTCATCTTTGACAAGTAAGAGATTGATTCGACGCTTTGTATTCTCCTTAGTGAGATACGGCGGGTGCACTGTTCCCGATGTTAGGGCTCGGGAGCGGAGCGCTACAAAGTATTCTATATGTTTTCTGAAAAGAACAATTCTATTGTTAATATGCTTAATTTGCTAATTAAAAGTAACATGAGAATTATAGGTTAGGAAATTTTTGGGGTCAAAACTCATATTTATAGATAAATATTGTAAAAGAAATAATCGTGTAATCAATCTTTGCATATTTTAGGTTATAGGCTTGTCTTCATATACGCAAGACCTGACTATCATGTACCTAATTACATCATATATATATATATACACACACACACAGGACAATTGATAAATGGCATAGTAGTTTGATAAATACAAATCTTTTATTTTAGTACCATACATGAAAAAGAGGGTATGTTTTTAAATTGAGTTTAGGGGGAATTCATCAATTGTCTGTGTATACCTTTTTTTCCTTAAAAAATGGTCATACAGATGTGTAATTACTTAATAACACCTATCTATCTGTGTGTGTGTCTATATATATATATATATATATATATATATATATATATATATATATATTTGTCTTTTTGTCGTGGAGAGATGTACCTGTACATATTCATGTTAATTAAGTTGAAGAAACATGGGAGGCACATAAGTAATAAGAGCTAAAATGAGGGTTTGAAGCTAAAACTTTGTACAGAAGCTCTAGAATTTGTCTGAGAAGCGAGAGAAGGTTTCTCTACTTGGAAGAAGATTATTGAGAGGGTCTCTCAGAGGTTTTAATTTTTGAAGCGTCCTTTTGTTCATCATAACCACAACAATGGCTCTGGGTTCTGATGCCCTTGCAGGTTCTTCTATGTGGCTCTATTTCCTCTGAAAGCATGCTAAAATTTTTATTTTTATTGCTTTTCAAGAATAATGATAATAAAATCTAATTGGATACAGTGAGGGACAAGGTTCAGAGGTTTTTGAATGCTGCAAGAACAGGAAATTTGGACCTTTTCAAGAGTATGCTTCTCCACTTCCTACCACTTTTTCTTTAGCTTAGCTTGATTCTATGAGGGGATTGAATTTGTTTATTAATTTATTTGTTTATAATTATCCGGGACAGAATTGGGCAGAGAACTTGATGATGGGAAGGGACTGGCTATGGCAGTGGCTGACGTTAAAGATGCAAATAAGAGAGGAGCTCTCCACTTTGCTGCCAGGGAGGGCCAGACTGAGATGTGCAAGTATCTAGTGGAGGAGTTGAAGCTTGATGTCAATGTGAAAGATGATGATGGTACTCTTCCTTTACTTTTCTTGTCTGCTTTTTGTGCTTTGCCCAGGGCTTGTATGATTAATTTATAAAAGAACAGCGAAGCCATATGATCGTTTGAATATGCAGGTGAGACTCCTCTTCTTCATGCTGCTCGACAAGGACACGCTGACATTGCTAAATACCTTATGGAGCATGGTGCTGATCCTGCTATATCTAGTGCATTAGGGGCCACTGTTCTCCATCATTCTGCTGGGATAGGTTTGTTGTCTTTGCGTCTCGTTTATGCTAGCCGAGAAGTGGGAAAAAGAAATGCCACTCTCTTGTGTTATATAAAAACTATTTGTTAAGCATAACCTGCTCTCCCGCTTCTTGTTACTTACTCTTTTTTCTGGGAGGCTTGCCCGCAGAGAACTCTCTGGAGGTTCAGTTTCTGAATAAGTAATATTGGAGATCCACGTTCACAGGAATATAATGCCGCCATAGGAGATCTGAGATGAGCCGATCTCCACCTAGTAGGAATAAGGCTCTAGTTCTTGTTCTTGAGGAGCTTTAGATTTCTGCATAGCTTTCAAGTTTGCCTCCTCTGACTGCAATCTAAACAGATAGTTTGTGTTTTCAAGAAGCCCCCAACAGTTCCGCTTTTTCTCTGCAAAATCTTTATATGGAATAAAGTTAAGATCTGTTGACAGAGATTTGTCTCACCAATCCCCATTTGCACTTCTCTGTACCATGCATCACCTCTTCGTAGAGATGATTTCTTTTTTCTTCTGGTACACCGTTCTAGGGCACAAATGACAAGGTACCTTATTACTCTATTGATTTCATGTTACCTACAACAATAGCCCAGTCCGTTTTGCTAGCCATTATAACCTCATACAGCCACACCGGGGTAAGGGAATAAGGAAAGGAGGAGGTTAAAGACCAATAGGATGGCGGGAAGCTGCAAAAGAGAGGGGTTCTGGCTGGAAAAAGTGTCACTGGACATTGGGAAAGTCATATCAGTCATGGATCAGCTGGCCTGGCAAGACCTATTTGGATGGCTGTGGGTCTTGTTCAGGAGAGGGCAGGCACACAGAATGCAAAAGAAGTTTAAAAAGAAAGGTAAGGCAAGGAGTTCGTTGGTTTAGACAGAGAACAACTAGGAAGAGGTTGGCAGAAAGTATAAAATTTACTTGTCACAGGGTATAAAATTAAGGGTTTGCTGGTGGGGAGTTTCAAAATGGCTGGAGGAGAGAGTTGAGAGATATGGGAGTAAACAGAGGGCGGGAGTTCAAAACACCAAAATTTAGTGGCATATCTGGCGGCCTGACCTAGTAGGCCATCAGAAACACAGGACTAGGTCAGACTGGGGTGAGTCAGGTGGGAAGGTGGTAGAAGTGATTTGGAGAGGTAGGAGGGTTGTTGGGGGTGGGGTGGTTTGTTTGAGATCGTATTAGCAAAATAAGGGGTCTGAAATTAGAGAGCGAGTTTTGACTCTGTATTTCTAAAACAATAACGTTCCTACCAACTTTGTTATTTTGGAATGTAGTTAGTTGCATCCATGATTATCAATAAGGTACATCTCAATACAGGCACGTCTATCTAAAAACTACATGTTTGAGGACGATCCACTATGTCAAGAAACTCTATTGAAAACGAAGAAATAACTTCTGAACAAGGTGGCAGCTAAAACTCACATCTAATTTGCTTTGGTCCTTCTAATATGTTCTGATATATCTAAGCACAATCTGTGATATAGTCTGGATCAGTTTCAATAGTCCAATCATATTTAAGCCCTACGTCAAATGTGAAACTCATTTCTGATGGAAATATCCTTGACTAACAGGAGATATTGAGTTGCTGAGGTTCTTAATTTCCAAAGGAGTTGATGTAAATTCGCAAAGTTATGCTGGTACTCCGCTTATTTGGGCTGCTGGACATGGTCAGGAAGAGGCTGTTAAACTCCTGTTAGAACACCATGCTAATGTATGCCTACTTACTCTTCTTAAGATCGCATCCAGCTTTTTGATTTAAGATTTTTTTACAAGTTCCATACCTACATTTGTGACCTTTTTGCCTCTCATTTTAAGCATCTTTTCCTGCTTTAGCACTTGTGTTCTCCAAATTTCCTGAAGTATCTCTCTTTTTGTGCTTTTAGCTTGATGATGGTTTTAAGAGCTCTATTAGAATGCCAATCATGGGGTTGGCACGTATTAACTTTTCTAGCACAGGATCATCTTATACTTTATGCACTGAACTTTACTGCTAAGGTTTTTCCTTATGCTGGAGCAAGATTTTGCATTCCAGTTATCTGTGTAGGATACTCATGCAGGGTTGGTGAGCTCTTTAGTTGGTGTATGTGATGAATAATTTTCAGTGGTTGCAAAGTGCGTTAGTAGCGTCGTTATGAGTTTGTCCTTTGGTGTTAATGTGAGCTAGTGAGATGAACTTGAATTCTTCATTGAGTGACAATTTACATCAGTATGCAATTAACTTCAGTATGCTTAGATTTCTCATGGACAGCTGTTTCGAACGAAGGTAACCACCTGCTCGACTATTTTAGTACAACTTAATTGAACTATTTTTTTTTGAATCCAAGGTGGAACTTGTTTCACCTATATTCACTAACATGTAGCTTGAGCTGTGCTTTATAATTGGGCAACATATCTCCTATTTGGAATTTCTTCATTCCTAGCTGTATCCATTGTCCAATAACTGTAGGAGATATAAGCAATCTTACTGGAGATCATTTAGCCACTTGGCTTCCAAATAATTAATGCTACCCTCTATCCCAAATAAGTTCACTTGGTTGGTGCATAAAGATTAGAGCATTCAAACAGTTACTCCTAATAGACGACGGACTAATCTATCCTTGAGAAAGTGGATGCACTTGGTGTAATTTGCGAGTTGATACAAATAAAGGTGAGGGTAAAATAAGACATAGGTAAATATGCCCTTTTACATTTTTATACAGACAGATAATTTGGGACAATATATTCTTCAAGTAGACAGTTATTTTGGGACAGGAGTGCCATACAACTGAATATACTCTCTAGCCATACCATGCTTTGAATTAAGGAGTGTATCATTTCAATCATATTGGTCGCAAGCACATTTGACTCAGTAGCGTGATATTTGTGGTTTACCGTGTTCTTTTTAGCGATCTACTGTAGTGGATGAAAAGTTTTGGTTTTATCTGTTTGCAGGACCTACTTTAGCTATATGCACTAAGGCCTTTCTTCTTTAGCTGTTAAAACCTAGAAATGATACTGAGCAGCTCTGAGGTTTGTTCTCTATTGATGGCCGTTATATTACCATTCCCTTTTTTCTCTTATCTTTTTGCAGCCCAATCTTGAAACTGATGATGACGTCACACCATTGCTGTCTGCTGTAGCAGCAGGTTCATTACCATGCCTGGAGTTATTGATTCAGGTTCAACATTTTGTGTCACATTTCTTTTCATGTCCTGCTTTCCTATTGATTGATCTGCGCTACATGCTCTGTCTATGATTACACACACACACACACACATATATATATATATATATATATATGCATACATACATATATATATATATATATATATATATATATATATATATATATATATATATATATATATGCATACATATATACACACACACACACACACACATATATATATATAGACACACACACACACACACATATATACACACATATATATATGTGTATATATATATATATATGTATATATATACACATACATATATAAATACACACACACATATATATGTATATATATGTGTGTGTATATATATGTATATATGTTCTTTTTTGCTAGCTTAAATTTATGTTCACATGCTGTCTGTGTTTTTAGAATTTCAATGACTTCAAAGTCTCGTTGCCATTTTTATTTCTTTCTTCTACTGGTGAATTTTCGTTTCTTTTTAAAAAGGACAATGTTAATAAATGAAAGTGGCTTAGTAACATATTCTAGAGGGCTTGGTTTTGCCTTGTGATCTGCATCATATCTAAGATGTAGTCATGTTGCATGAATTCTCATTAAACTATTTTTGGTTGCTAGATTGTGTTATTATATCTATTTTAATGCCTTTCATGTGGATGGTTGCTTTAACTTTCTTTTGATGCGAAAAACCTTTAGGTCTAGCGGTTGAGTAGCATTTATCCCCTTCCCGCGTCTGGAGTTCGATTCCCTCCCAATTTTTTTTTTAAAAAAAACTTTCTTTTGATAATCTCATCTCCCCCCTTCTTTCCGTTTCATTTTTTCCTTTTGAAATAGACGAATCAAGTTGATGCCAAAGATATTTCAAGACTAAGAAAGCTTGCAATAGTCTTCTGCCACATGGTTTTTATTTTTTATGTCACTCAACTTTCCCCATTTTTACATTAAAAAAGCAAAGTGGCACAAAAGGCTAAACTTTGTAGGCTTTCTCTCAATTGGATGTGCAAGCGTCACTCTTTTGCCACTCAAGAATGCTTCTCGCTTCTTCGTGCATAGATCCCTGCAAAACTGACATTCAAATACTGGCCGAAGAAGGACATGAAAAGAAAAGATGCTAGTCTTCCTAATCCCTCTCACAGAATACCCATTGATTCTCTTGAATCAACCCACACTCCATCAGCTTCTCTTGGGTTGTTAATCTTTCCCATCAAGCCATCTAGAGGATCACAGAATACACAGGATAAGTCCGGGAAGGATTAAACTCATTGTTGGGAGGGATCAAGGGACGACAACTGGAGAAATAGTTGACAATATCTGTTGTTTCTATATGTATATACTGTGTGCGCGCGCATAAAATAGACACACATACATGTATATATTTATATATATGTATTGCATGTGTACATACACAATATATCGCATATTTACTACGAACAGTATCACCCCAAGGAACCTTATGGTTCAGGACTGAAACAACATTTGAGGGGAGAAAGATGTTACGGGCATCCACTCCAAAGGATCCTTCTACAAAGGTATTAAATTTAACTTAGGAAAAAAGGGACATTGGTACAATCATTGACCAAGCTATAAAACTCTTTGTCCGAAGCTATGCGCTATGCAAATCGACAATTACCTTTTTGTAGGGGTTGGGCCACCATAGCCTCCTCTTCCACCTTAAATCTCCTTTTCAATGAAGAGCCACATCTCTGACCCAGGACTTCTCGAGGATGCCAAGGATCAGTCGGGAAAGGATTATACTCGTTGGGAGGGATCAAGGGACGAGGACTGAAGAAATAGTTGACAATATCTATTCTTTCTCTCTGTGTGTCTATATACATACATACATATATATATATATATATATATATATATATATATATATATATATATGTATGTATATATATATATTCCTAAACTTGTATATATGTTATGCATCTGTATGCATAGACATAAAACATATATACTTGTCTTGCATACACATTTAACACAAAACCGCACGTGTATGCATCTAATTTTATGTGTGACTTATCGTTATATGTGTTTATTTCTATGAACTTTTGTTTGGGTGATGGAGGATCCAAAACAGAAGTGTGGCAAGAATATCATGATGTATGTTGCTGTTGGATGTGCTTAGATGCACCAATTGTATGCTATTGGCCTTTATTTATGACTTAAGGATCCAAATCATCCACCTAGATTATCGTTTAATACTGTTTCTGAACAGGTTTTACTATCTTCTCTGTGTTTGACTTTTCATTGTCCCACATACAGGCTGGTGCTAATGTCAACGTTACCGCAGGTGGAGCAACCCCTTTGCACATTGCTGCTGATGGTGGCAGCCTTGAACTCATCAATTGCTTAGTAAAAGCTGGAGCCAATCCTGATGGCATTGACGAGGTGATGCCAAAGCGAAAAGCGATGCTATATCTGTTTATATCTTTGTTTGTCGACTCCGACACTAGCTTCTCAGAAAAACAAACTTATTTATTTTCTTGATAACTTACTCTTTTCTTGCGCTTCTAAAATTTTGCAAAGCGTGTTTTTCAGGTATGTTATGCAGTAATTAACTCTATTAGCGTGTTAGCTCTGTTGACATCCTAGGCCGTTGCACGTTTTCTGCATGTCCTGGCACTGGCCAAAAAAGGGAAAGGGTACAACGGGCCTCTAGATGTGAATAATTGGATTCAGCGTGACAGGAAAATTAGCAAGATTGTGTAATGTTACTGGATTAAAGGCCAATTTTCTTGCATTGCAAGCGAAGCAAGACTTTGAGCAATAATATGCACCTTCGGTACATTCTTTCATGAGTTTTCACCATCCAATTTGTTCTGAATAAAGATGAGCTGTTTGCTATAAAGGCTGATCTAGAATGTAGGGTTTTGTCGGTCTTTCAATCATCCATCCACTTTAGCTAACAGAATTGGTCATCTGCAAAGGCTAAGGAAACGAGTCTTATTTGCCCACACTTACTATTCTAAATATCTCTCTTGAAGCTTGGAAACGCTCCACAAGTGAACCAAGAAGATTAGTGGAAAATTAGATAGTGGTGTATAGAGAATTGAGAATAGTATATTCGTCAAGTTTAAATGTACAAAGGTTTGCTCCTTATATAGACAGTTTATAAAAGCCTTGAGTGGCCACAAGATTCCAACGGCTACTTTATGCCACAACAACATTATTTGGTAATCCCTGCCGCCACTGAAGTAGTGGCTTATACTAGTGTATATATTATGTGTATTTGTATGTGTATAAGTGTATATACTGTATGTATCTATGTGTGTATATAGTATATTCGTATATGTTTGTTTACATGTGTATTCCATTGTTTATTTCTACACTCTTCCTCAAGGTTGGTGTATATATTAATACCAGCAAGCTTGACAATTAAAGTGTGTAATGTCTTTGTATCTGATCCCTTGAGGACACATGCTCTAAACTGATAATTTTGGCTTCAATCTTCTTTCTTATGAAGTGCATGTCAATTTCCACATGTTTTGATTTATCATGTTGTATTGGATTCTCTAACATGCTGATTGTTGATACATTATCAAAATAGATTCTGATAGGTGAAGTAGTCTCATGTCCCAATTCCGCTAGAACTCTTTTGAGCCACAGTCCTTCACAAAGTTCAAGAGCCAATGTCCTAAATTCAGCTTTTGCACTAGTCCTAGCCGCTACTGGTTGCTTCTTACTCCTCCAAGTGACTAAATTTCTTCACAGACAAGTCTCATAACCTGTTGTTGGCCTCATATATGTTTTTGATCTAACCCAATCAACATCAGTAAATATGTGAATGTCCATGTTATCATTCTTCCTGAAGTACAACCATTGTCCAGGTGCTACCTTTAGGTACTTAAGAATTCTTAAAGCAGCATTGAGATGTTCATTAATAGGATCATGCATAAATTGACTTGCAAAGCTCACTACACAACATATTTCAGGCCTGGTATGTGATGAATAGATCAGTTTACCTATTAGTTTTTGATTCTTATCCTCCAAGTGACTAAATTTTCTCACAGATAAGTCTCATAACCTATTCTTGACCTTATATATGTTTTGATCCAGCACAATCAGCATCAGTAAATACTTGAATGTCCCTGTTATCATTCTTCCTGAAGCATATTTACTGTCCAGGTGTTACCTTTAGGTACTTAAGAATTCTTAAAGTAGTCTTGAGATTTTCATTAGTAAGATCATACATAAATTAACTTACAAAGCTCACTGCATAACATATATCAGGCCTGATATGTGATGAATAGATCAGTTTACCTACTAATTTTTGATGACATAACCTATCCGTAGGAGTTTTATCCCACAATTCTCTACGTTTGTGCCCTAGTCCCACTGTTTTGAGTCTAGCCTTACAACCAAGCATCTATGTTATCTGTGATAAGTCTAGAATATATTTTCTTTGTGATATACTCATTCCAGTTTGAGTTCGACCTATTTCTATACCCAGAAAATACTTGGGTCTTCCTAAATCTTTTATTTTAAATTTCCTTAGATAACTGTTCTCTAATCAATTTAATGCCATCTGACACCACCTTCTCTCTCATCTCCCAGCCAATAACAGTTACATTGCCGCCTTTTTCAACCATAACCTATTAACTCGTAATCGCTTGTTCTCCAATCTCCAACATCTCTGGCCATTAAGGCCACTCTGGCTGTCGTGACACATGGTTGAAGAACAATTTCTTGTTCATTTCCTCTCAAAATGCCTAGGCTTTTCTAATCTGGCCCTAATCTCAACATGCAAACCCTCGTGAGTGCTAAATTGGCTTGGGCAGAGATTTTCAACCTGAAGTTTCTTCCACCCTCTCGTATGTCCATACTGATGCTGACAAAGGGAAGCGATTTTTTGCCATCAATCAGAGCTTGTTATTGAAAGCAAAAAAATAATGGTGCTCTACAATTGTCGGACAGGTGATGGGTAACACTTTCTCTTTCTTTAACAGGAAGAACTTTGCCGAAGATTGCTAGAATTCAAAGGGTCTTCTTGAAATTCAAAGGATGGAGGATGATCTCTTTATCTTTCGATTTCAATCTGAAGATTCGAAGCAAAGCTTATGGTCTTTCCCTCATGTCTTTCGAGAACAAGGTCCTCTTCCTTTGGCTTTGGGTCCCGGATAAGCCCATTCAGCGTCTGAAGCTTGACACAGTCCCTGTGTGGATCATGTTCCCCATTCTCCGCCTTCGTTATTTCAACATGCATGCTATGAGTGGTCTAGGTAGCCTCATAGAAAGACCTATGTTCATGTATATGTTAACTACTTTCCAATTTAGTGTAGCTTTTGTCGGAATGTGTGGGACTTAAAGCAGGTGAACTACCCCCGAGATTGTTGAATAATAAATTAACTACTTTCTATAGTAAATTTATCACGATTATACTTCTTTTCGACCAAAGATAAAAATTTTCTCTCACTTCTCTCTACCTCACCTTTCCTCAACAGATTAAAAACCACCACACATGGTCACTTCAAAGCCTCATATTAGCCTAAAATCGTTCCATTCTCACTCGTAATTGCCTGAATCACATCCTTAGCTCTCTTCTCATGCCATTTTGGCCACTCTGGCCATAGCAACAAACGGTTGGAGAGCACACATCTTCTCTTTCACTCGAAGTGGCTAGATCTTAAGGATTTTGTCCAGATCCTCAACATGCAAGCCGTAGTTAGGGCTAAATCGGCTTGAGCTTCCCTTTTCAAGTCTGAAGCTTCGTCGACACCAGCTCCAGCTATCATCAATGTCGATAAGAATATTCCATCGTTCGCCATCAACCCGCAGAGAGTGGAGGAAAATAAACAGAAATAGAACTTCTCCATTGTTGGTCAAGTGATGGGTAAAAACGCTTCTTTTTTCTACATGCATAGCTATGAACACTGGAACTCCAATCCAACGCATAGATGAAGAGATTTTTATCTTCAAACTCCAGTCTGTGGACTCCAAACAAAGTATACTGGTCTCACCCTTATGCCTTTTGGAACATAGTTCTATTTCTCTAGCCATGGGCTATAGACAACCAATTCAGTGTTTTAAGCTTGATGCGGTCCCTATGTGGGTGAAATTTCCAAACAACATGCTATTTCAATTCATATGTCCTAGGTGGCCTGGGTACCTTTATTGTGAAGCCTTTGTTCATGGATAAGCTAACGACAACCCAATCTAAGATTGCATTCACCAGGATACATGTTGAAATTAAGGCGGGAGAGCATCCCTTAAGGCCATCAATTTTACATATGAATGCATACAAGACTGCATACAATAGGTAATATACGAATGGATGCCAAGTCATTGCTTCAAGTGCAAGGCATTTGTGCACTCATGCGAGAAGAAGCTCTTACAGGAAAAGATTGCTCCAAAGAAGGGTAATGTTGTCGCCTTCAATAATCATCCAAACAACAGTCATCAGAATGCTAATAAAGGTCAGTGGAAAAGGGCTAACACCACAGGCATTGGAAAGGATAAGGGAATCGCAAAAGCCAAAGAAACGGAGGCTGATGCAGAGATGGTAGGGACTAGCAAAGAGCCTGTTTACCAACCTAACCAACTACAACAAAGTAGGAACAACACATACCCAGTATATCCCAACAACACCAAAAGCTATTGTTAGGGTCTGGGAAGGGTGAGAAGCAGACAAACAATACCCCCAACCTAACCAACTACATACAAAGTAGGAACCTGAAACAAAAAGATTCGACCACAATCTCACCGTCAAGAAGCCACCACCAACAGACAGGAGAAAGCAGCAAGGCTAAGTGTAATAAAGAAGAATCCAGACACATGGTTTCTTCTTTAAATCTTGATAACATTGCTAATCAATTGAATTCTCTTGCATGTACTGCGCTTGATACCATATTGGAACCAGAAAACATGAGCAGCAAAGAGGTTGAACAAAATGATGAAATAGACATACATAAGGAAAATATGGAGGGAGAAAGTGAATACAATAACGAAGAGAATGTAGATACCTCTGAGAATGAAAAATCTAAGGACCAAACACAACCCCTCTCTTATGGTGACTCCTTAGTTATTGCCTTCCTAGGGCCGTTAATTGGGAATACTTCCTCAAAACTTAAGAGTAAAGGAGAAAGGGGAGGACAATCCTCAATCAAACAACTTAGCCCTAGGGAGAGGGATAAAGCACCAATGTATGAACCCCCTGATCAGGTGAGACAGGGTTACTCTTCAAGAGAGGAAGATGTTCAAAGTTATAAAGCAGACAAAGATCCCCCAAAGTTTAGACAATACAGTAGAGGAGCAAGTAAGAGAAGACTTATGAGCTCTAAGCCAACTAGATGATTAGAGTATCTTGTTGGATTGCGAGAGGACTTAACTCTCCTTATTAGACAACAAGAAGTTAAGAATTTTATCCAACATAAAAATATTGGCCTTATTGACCTAGTGGAATTGAAGGTTAAGGAAAGAATACTTTGCAGTATATCTAGGAATGTGCTTAGGAATTAGGAGGTTGTAACAACATCTTCTTTGAAGGTTAAGGAAAGAATATTTTGCAGTATATCTAGGAATGTGCTTAGGAATCAGGAGGTTGTAACAACATCTTCTTAACTCTGTTTCCAGGATCTCGGTGGTCTGGAACCCAAACCTCTTCTCTGGTAAAGTGATACACTATACTGAGCAGTCAATCACATGTAGAATTAGCCACAGTTCTTTTAAGGATGAAGAATTTATCCTCATAGTGGTATATGAGTATAATGAAAGAAGTAATTGAAGAGAACTATAAAGGAAGCTTAGATACCAAAACCAACTATATGGGAATCAGACTTGGTTAATTATGGGGGACTTTAACATTATCTTTGGCGGGCAAGGGAAATCTGGAAGGAAGAGGATAGACAGAATTGCCATTAAGGAGTTCTTCGAATGGATCAAGGACCTTGACTTGGTGAACATTCTCTCAAGACGGTTTGAATACATATGGTTTAATAACGGAGATAATGATAAGAGAATGTATACTAAGATTGACCACATGTTCAGTAATAAACATTGGAAAAATCAAAACCTTCATTTTCATCTAGATTATGAAGCTCCAATCTTATCTGATCATTCCTCTGGGGTACTCACAATTCATAAGAAACTTATGTTTGGCACTAAACCATTTAAGTTCATGAAGGGATAGTTGAAATACCCGAAATTCAATCTCCAGCTTCCTTTTACTGTGTTTTTTGTATTTCTATTTCTACTTAGATATAGTATCTTTGGCTGTTTAGAATCAGAATAGGTTGGCATTTGTATTCAATGTTGTAAGCCATCTTATTATGAACAAGGTGGGTTGTTGCTCTTCTAAGACAACTATTTTGTACGGGTTGATTGTAGTTTTGCTAGGTCATTGCATGCTACCTGTATATTGGGCAAGCTAGGCTTGCTGTTGCTTTTTCCAAGCAACCAACTTTTGCAAATTCGTCATTCCTGGCTTTATGAAAATTTCAACTTACAAAAAAAAGATTTCGACACTTGTATGCTTTGTGGCAGTGAATTTGAGGATCATGATCATCGTTTTCTCAACTGTTATACTCAAGAATTGTGTGGAAGACAGTGTTGAAACAACTAAAGTGCCAAGACTTTATCTATGATTGTGAAAATCATTAGAATTGGCTTCTTACAAATATCTAGTACTCCAAATTCCAAAAAGATGACATGTTTTTGCTTTGGTTGCGTCTGTTTACTCAATTTCGAGGAAACAAACCAAAGATTTCATTGGACAATTCAAAAAGAAGGGCAAAGAATTGTGAAGAAAGTTTTCCAGAGCATTAGATTTTCTGAACATCTTGGCATGAGTCAAAATTAAGGAAAAAACTGAAAAATTGCAATCAACATGAGCCTTCCAATGAAGATATTCAGTTCATAGACATGGAAGAAGCTTGGTTTTATATTCTATATCCCAGTTACACTTGTCTCTGTTTAAATTGTTTGCAACTTTTGTTACCAAGGGTTTGTGGTAATATTTCCAGTCTTACAAGGCTTATTCTGTTGTTTCTAGTATTTGGACTATCATCTGTTTTCCCCCCTACTTAGATATAGGGGACTTTGATATTAGAATGTTGAAAGTTAAAATGCTGGCATTAGATTGGATATATAACTTGTAGCCACATATATTTTTAGCAAGTTGTGCTCGCTGTTGCCCTCCACTAGCAACCTTTTTGTAAATTCGTCATTCTTGGTTTATATATAAAACTTTAATTTACAACCTTGACCCGGTTTAAATTTATGTTATATAACAATCCTTGTAAATTTTTTAAACCATGTCCTAAGAGATTGTTTAAGTTCATATAGGGATTTCTTTAGTTTACATGTCATATTTATGTTTGAGTCATTACTGAATCCGGGTGGGATGTCCATGAATACCACTTCCTGTAAATCTCTATTTAAGAATGCATTTTTAACTTCTAATTAAAATAACTTTCAGTCCATATTTACTGCTAGTGAAAAATAACTCTTATTGTATTTAATTTTGCAACTTGTGCAAAGGTCTCTAGATAATTAATCCCATAAGTTTGTGTAAAACCTTTTGCAACTAGTCTTGCTTTGAATCTACTTACTGTTTTATTTGAGTTATACTTAATGGTAAATACCCATCTATAGCCTACTGGTTTGATTCTTTTACTAAGAGGTACAAGTTCTCTAAGTCTCATTTTTCAGAAGTGTTTCCATTTCTTCATAGGCGTCATCCCTCCAATATGATATACTAAGTTCGTCCTGTATATTTTAAGTATAATATGACTGTCCAAAACTAATAAAGACTTTAAACTGTGGATTACGTTGAATATATGATAAATAATTGTATAAAAGATGTTTAGTACATTCTCTCATGTCTTTTCTACGTGCAATAAGCCTGTTGTCTATAACAAGTTCTAGTTCATAAGACTCGGAATTAGTTTCAATTTCTGTGTTTGGTTGGATACTATTATCTAACTGTGTAGTTCTTTAGTATAGACTCTAGTTATAGGCAAATTCATTCTTGAAACAGTTTCATATCTCCAGATATATTATCTAGTGGTGACTCCACTATCTTAGTTGGTTGATTATCATTTTCCAAAGGTGATAATCTTACAATGTCAATTATATTAACTATTCCGATCAGGTACATCAGTGTCTCATCCAGGTTTTTTTTTTTTGATAGAATGCATGTTCTTCATCAAATGTAACATCTAAACTAACAAACATTTCTCTAGTTTTTTGAGTTCCCGAGTAAGCAAGAAAGAGACACTTATTTGATCTATAACTCAGCTTGCTTCTATGGTGAGATGGTATGTGAAACATATGCAATACATCTAAACAGTTTAAAATGTAATACATATAATAATTTAGTAAGTGGAAAATACTCTAAAAGAGAACTTAGGTAAATTCATTGAAAACATAAGTGTTCTGATAACTAGTAATAGATGTCTATTCTTTCTTTCTGCTATCCCATTCTGTTGTGGTGTGTATATACTTGATGTTTGATAATATATTCCAGCTTCATTCATGAACTCTTTAACTGATTTATCTAAATATTTTATCCCACCTTTTTACTGTGACATCAAACTGGTTCCTAACTAAATAAATAAAGTTTTTGAAAATTTGTCATGCTTCTGTTTTTTTTCATTAGTATACCCATGTGAGCCTTATGTGATAATCAACAAAGGTGATGAACCATCTAGTGTTATTAATATTAGTAACTGTAGAAGATCCGCAAATATCAGGATGTACTAGATTAAATGGTTGAGTGGTTGTATACGTTTTTGCAGGATAACTGTTTTTGTATGCTTAGCTAACTGACAAACTTCACAAAACATATCCTTAGGATTAACTTCTATAAATAATTATAAATAATTTTGGAATTAGCCTTTTCAAATACACAAAATTAGGATGTGCTATTCTCTTTTGCCGTAGCAAAATTTTATTACAACTAGATTTTACACTACTACATGAATAGACAATAGCTAAGCTTTCTTCCTTTCTGAATTATTCTTGTTCTTCAGCTTGTCAAATGAAGGGGCCATTTAATCTTTTAGCACTGTTGATCATCTTCGCCATGGTTTTCTCTTAAAAATTAAACTCACACGATGAGAACCGTGCAAAACAATCGTTATCTTGTGTTATCCTACCTAATGATATTAAATTGAAGTTTAAACATGAAGCATGTAGTACATCATATAAGGACATATTGTTAGTTATCTTAATCATTGCCTTTCCACTAAATGGTAGAGATATTCTATTTGCTATCTTAATAGTTTTAGGTACAGAAAAAAATGTACAACTGAGTAGAAGATCTCTATTACTTGTCATATGATCTGATGATCCAGAATCAATAATCCAAGAACATAACTTACTATATGACATGTTACCTACACTTGCTATAGTAGCCTGTATTGGTGTTTGATGAACTATAGATTGTTGTTATGATAAATAAGGCTTTATTATGATAAATGCTCTTATACCATATAGAGATTTGAGAATATTATATATTCATCAAGTTAAGTTTAAATGTACAAAAGTTCGCCCGTTATTGATCACATGTTCTGCAATGAGTCATGGAAGTCGCTATTCTCAAACTTTCAACTAGATTATGAAGCTCCAACTATTTCTGACCATTCTCTTGGCGTACGATCTGTATAAATTGGAAAAAATTCTGGGCCTAAATCTTTTACATTAGTAAAAGGTTGGATGTGACATCCAAAATTCAAAGATGTCCTTCGGGAAAGTTAGAATGTCTAGAAGCTGAGAACCCACTAGTCAAGCTAACAAACAAGTTAAAGAGACTGAAACAGCCACTAAAGGTTATGAGAAAAGAACATTTTGGGAACATAATGGAGAGGGTGACCAAGGCAAAACAAATACTTGAGATTGCTCAACAAAATGCATAGCTGGATGGGCAGAATGTTATGCTACAGGAGAAGGAAAAGTTTGCTCTTCAAGAATATACAAATCTTCTAGCCTTCGAAGAATCTTTCTAGAAAGAAGAGTCAAAGGTCAAATAGATGAAGGTTGGGGACAAGAGCGTTCAATTCTTCTATAGGTCGGTCAGAGCTCACACATCCAGAAATAAAATCTTAAGATTACAAGATGACCACGGACCAATGGTTGAAGATTATAATGTAGTTAAAAACTTAGTCACTGATTTCTTTGAGAATCTTTTCACAAAACCAGACCAGAATCCCGCACCTGAGCTGAATTAAAGGGGAAACCTCTAACATTGAATCAAAGTTGCTCCCTAGAAGAACCAATAACAAAAGAAGAAGTTAGAGATGCTCTTATTACAATGCAGAAGGAAATGCTTTAATCCCTAATGGATTCACTGTTGAATTCTTCATTGATAATTGGGATTTGGTAGGTGAACAATTCACTATGCTAGTTTTTACTTCTTCAAAAAAGACTTCACGTACTTCCTAATGAATACTTTGCCCTCTCACAACTTGTATATTTTGGATTCTCTGCTACTATATATAGTATATGGGGACAAAGGAACATGAGATTTTGTCATCAAACTGACAAAGATTGCCAAAGTACAACAACAAAAATCATGCAATCCATCAGACTTAGTGTCTCTTCATGGAGGAACATAGGGAAAAACAAAACCAACTGGGACCTGGCCATCAATCTTGCCATATCCGTGTAGATCTTTTCTGCCTAACTTGACTCACATAAATCTAGTTTACTATTAGTAGTAGTACTATCCCCCAATTCAAATCTATGGGCCTTTTGCTTTTGAAGTTTCAAGTTTCAATGGAGGGCACTAGTATATGGATAGACAAACTTAGAGCCACTTATATTTTGAGCAAGCTATGTTTGCTGTTGTCCATCGCAAACAGCGACCTTTGTTCTGGGGTCTTTTGCTTTTTATGATAGAAGTTTCAATGCCTGATAATACTAGATGGATAGACAATCTTAGAGCCACTTGTATTTTGAGTAAGCTATGCTTTCTGTTCTCCACAGGAGACAACTACCCTTGTAAATCTGCCTAATTTGGCTTTTATATTAAATTTTAACTTACAATATATATATATATATATATATATATATATATATATATATATATATATATATATATATATATATATATATAGGCACTTTACAAAGGCCTCAAGTGGTCACAAGATTCAAACGGCTAGAAAGTCCATTATCCCAACGGCTACTTTATGCCACAATAGCATTATTGTTGTGATCCCTGCTGATATAATATATGTATCTTTGTATGTTTATACAGTATATTCGTGTATATATAGTTACATGTGTATTTTATGAAGCAATAGCGGAACTGCATGGAATCTTGGATAAACATTAGAAAGGCCCATTTACATATGATAGGCCTTCATTATGTGCTCTTCAGCTATACACTTCAGGGTCCAATCTTCTTATGATAGCTCGTGGGTATCTCAGGCATAAACAAGTTATTCTCTTGGATAAGTCTTCCTTTAACAGAAGCAGCTTGATGCACACAAACACACACCGGCACAAAAAAAAAAAAAAGCAGCTTGATTGCCTTCCATTAAGTCTGGGAGAACACCTTTAACGGCATTTGCTGTCACCTCATTCATGATTTTGGATTCAACATTAGAGCATGATATAAGTCTAAACTCCTTCGTACAATTTGTTCCATCTACGTCGGGGATGAGGGAGATAGCAGTGTTGTTGAATGGATGGTAGAGGAAGTTATTTTGAAGATGGACTCCGCCATACATAATAAATCCTCCCCAATTATATGCCACGACTTGTACAAGTGTACAGTAAATTCTTCAGGCCCAAAGCAGGTTCTGTTTAAAATAAATAAGGCTGACATCATTTCTTCCCTATAAATTTCTCCCTGATGCATGTTTTTGAGATTCCTTAAGCAAAGGGGAGTAATTTTTGGGAAAGTTTTGCATTGGGCAGGTTCCTCATTAAACAGCCCCTGGTAGTAGGCCCCTGCCGTGCTTATAATTTCTTAGTCCTCCACCAGTCATGTTCATGCACCAAATTAAGGATCTATTCTTCGCATTCTGTGCTTCTATTTTCCTGGGAAAGATAGCAGAATTCCTGTCATCTTCATTGAGTCATTTAATTCTTGACTTGTCTTTGGAAAGGATCTTTGAATTTTGGATGTACCATCACGTGAGCAAGGGGCCAAGCTCTAGAAATTTTGGATAATATCAGACTTTTTCTCAACTGATGTAGGGGAGTCAGGAAGTGAAAGTCAAATTTGACCATAGCAGTTAATAGTTGTTTTGACTTTTGGATCTTTTGTAAATGGAAAGAAGGTGGCCGTTTTTGCTTTTGTCTGATCTTAGTAGACTGGGGCGCGTGTTGAGACATTATGTCTGTTGTACTTACAGTGTTTGTATCCCAGTTGTTCATGATATAAAGTTCTAAATTGCAAAGGGAAAAAGGGAACTTTGATTTGCCAGATGAGACCACAAAGCATTGCTTTCAATCTATCATGCTGTACATGCAAAATAAAGAGGCAATATTGTATATATATGTATATGTGTATGTATGTGTGTGTGTGTGTGTATATATATATATATCTACGCGTGTCTATATTTTTGTCTGTGTATGCATGTGTCTGTTTATCTATTCTATAATTTTGTTTGATATTCTTTTTGCAAGTAAAATTTCATAAAAGCCAAATGGCACATTTACAATAGTTGTTGCTTATAAGTGAGCAACAAGTAGCACGGCTTGGACTACTACAGGTGGCTTACAACGTTCTTTACAAGATCTACTGTCAACCTTTACTAAAAGTTGCCTAAAAAAGACAACACAATCCAAGCATGAGCCCTTATAATCAAAATGCTAACTATATTAAATGCCAACATGTGCAAACTAGTTACCATGAAGGTAACAACAAGCATAGCTTGTGCAAAATGAAGATGGCTTACATCAATGAAACCAAAAACTAAAGCTAATATGACAACAGCTTCCATATTGGCAGAAAGCCTAGTAGCCCAATAAAGGTAAAGCACCAGAGCACACAAAAGGGGGTGAGGGGGTTGAGAAGCCTAGTAACCCAGTAAAGGTAAAGCACCAGAGCACACAAAAGGGGGTGAGGGGTTTGTGAAAAGTGGATCCTCAGCATATCAGAGTTCCCAACCCCCTAACCCAAACATAATGGCCATTTGGTATCGTAGCCCAGATTTACAGTGGCATCATCCACAGAAGAAGGAGAAGTAGGTGTAGAAAGCAGAAATGCAACATGGCAAGTCCTTTGGCCAACCCACCAGGAGGGGCCATACAGCCCTTCAAAAGTTCAGATAAAGGGACAGGAGTGCCGTAGATATGGCCTTGTTATGCGAGTCACCAGCATTAACTTGTACCTCACAACATAGCAGTGGAATTTTGTACTGTGCCATGATGTGTTTATTTTCATGGTAAACTAGCTAATCATGAGGGTAGTCATATAAATCGTTTCTTTAGCAAAATGGTACCAGGATATATTTACTAGTACCTGAGGGTAATTTGTGATCATTTCTTTAGCAAAATGGTACCAGGATATATTTACTAATACCTGAGGGTAATTCGTGTTTCCTTCTGAACTGGCCAAGTACGTTTATTGGAATTCTTCTTGTTATAAAATGAGTGGTTCTTCTGGGGAACATATTGTAACACACCATAGTTGTGAAAATCAAGTACACGAGAGTAATGTTTTGAAGTTGAAATGGTCACTGCAGTACATATGATAGGTATTCCTATGGAATCCTATCTGATTTAATTTTTAAGTTTATCTATCTGGAAACTTACTCCAAAAGTAACATTTGGTTGCACTTTAGTGAAAGTTTGATGGTTCGAATGTGAAACAAACTTATTATCCAATAGGAAGGCCTAAAGGCTATAGATGTTGCTGCTGCTAGAGGTAATCGAGAGGCTGTGGAGATTCTTTTCCAAGTTACAACACCAAGTAAAGGAATTGCTGATTGGAGTGTTAATGGACTTATCGAACGCATGCAATACCAAACTGGAAAGATGCAGGTAGTCATCCTTCTTATCCTACCTAGTTTTGCCAAGCAGTTTCCTGTAGCATTTGTGCAGTAATCGGGACAGTTAAACATTGCATGTTTTTCATTTAAGTTGTTGGGATATAATTTAAAGAAAGAATATTGTAGGTTTGACATATTTTTGCCTTTATATTTTGTTTTTCTTACCAACTTGTAAATGTCAATATGGATCTTTATTAGGAGTAACTTAAGCAGTGTAGCAACCGCTTGGAACTATGTAATAGTCACGATTACTAATTTTTCATTATAATTATGTTTAGAGTTATCTGATTTAAATTTTGTGGCTCGATCAAGTTGATTCATTTCATTATCAATATAAATAGTATAAAGTATTCAATATGGTACTCATTTTAATCTTTTTTGCATGCTTTTTAATATGAAAATATTTGGTTTCCCAAATTATGTCACTATTATATGCAAAAGTTATATCTTTCGTGCAGTGAAGAAGTAAAAGAGAGAGAAAGGTAAATAAAACGTTATTGGGAAGTTTGTAGATTGAAGAATATTATTATCGTTATGTTAGCAAGCGGTATTGTAATGTTTCAGTGAACATCCATTTTAGCTTGATATGAAATACTCTTTCCGTCTCAAAAATATTGTTTTACTTTCTATTTTGGTTTGTCCTAAAAATATTATCCACTTTTCAAAAATAGGGGAATAGATTAGTAGTCAAAATTTTCATATTATCATTTTAGTTAGCACTTCTAATTTGCATCAATTAATCAACTTAGGGTAGAATATGAGTAGCGACCAAAATAGTTTGATTTCCTTAAATTATGCTCAAGTCAAACTAGGATGATATTTTTGAGACGGAGGAAGATTCGGAAATTGATCATAATTACTGCTCTTTCGTCTTCTTTTTAGTTATGCTAAGTATATATTCTGTTTGCAACTATTGTAGGAAGAAACAAGCACGTCATCAGAGCGTGGCCAGCAGAGTAATGGTAGTGTATCAAAGACACATATGGCTGAGGTGAAATTTTTTACCCATATTGAGTTTGATATTTCTTTCCAATTATATTAGGATTTCTATGTGCAATAGCTCTTCGTCTAATAATAATTATGGAATTAATGCTTTTCGTGTCTGATTTCTTTTTGGTTGCTTATGAGAAAATCTAGTGCAATGTGCTGTCGTTCAGTGGAATTTGGAAACATGATTTGCCTTCCGTATAACAGTTTTGGAGACATACGATTCTGAATTTCAGAAGAGGAATCGTTGTTTACATAGTTTAAGCCTAGCTGACTTTGGAGGAGTATAGTCTGATTTCACTGCTTTCACAACAGATATATGACTTTTATGCATGCATATGAGCCAGCTTTCAAATCAATTGGAAAAATGAAATTGCAATTGCCTGATTAAACACTTCTGCTGAGGTTTCAATATCCTAAACTGCCAGTAGCTGCCAGGGTATCTCTAGATTCATCTATCTTTTAAAGCCTCTCAGCTATTGAGCATGGATCAGTGTTCTCCACTAAATCCTATGTGGATGCCCATTGCGTTCAAATCTCCTAAACTGCCTTGGTCTGGACTAATCTGGCCCATTTATTTTGTGCATGGACATGCTTTTGTTGTATGGCTAGTGTTGGAACAAGTTATCCACTCGAGATAAATTCATGGAATGGGGCTTGCTTCTCAGTCTCAACGTGTATTATATATGGAGGATTGGGAGACTCACAATCACTTAGTTACTCTTGTTTAGGTGATTTCAATCAAACACATTTTCCAACAAAAGTTTTACTTGCGTGTACCCTTATAGGGGTAGTTTGTGAAGGTTTTACAGGATGTGGGAGGATTGATACCAAAGTTCAGTTCCATGTGTGTCAAGGCCCAAGTAGGTCTCTGAGCGTCCTGAATTTCCTTAAAGATGAAAATATTAACTGTTTCTTGCCTTTTTTGTTGCTTCCTATTTGTGAAATCTCATTCAGCTGTTTGAATAGTTTCCCCCCACGGTTGGCCTTTTAGCTAGGAGTATTAGTTGAATTTTGGTGGTTTTCAACTTTCGTTCATTCGGAAGAGTTCTGACAACCAACTGTATTTTTATTTTATTCTAATTTTTCATTGAGAATACGATAGATCTTCCTTGAACTATGAATATCTCGAGATGATGGTTTAGTTACCCTCAACTTCGACATTTGTATTTTCAGTTGACACCTGAAGTGAAGATGAAAAAGTCTGAAGCAAAAGCAAGAGGAGATGAAGCGTTCAAAAGAATGGACTATTTGGCAGCTGTTGATGCTTATACACAGGTAAGTGCATTGTCCACTCGGTCGTTTGGTGGTGATCATACTTGTGCAGCTTTATATCCTTAAATTACCTTTCTTGCCAAGTGTAGGTACTACTGTTACACTATTTCGTCTTTAGATTGATCACCAAAATTTAAGTTAAAGACGAGTAGTTATTTCTTTAGTGATTTTCCAACATCAAGTTGTAGAAATACTGCATAGACACTGTACAAATACTATATAAATACACGCAATAAATACATATATACTTGTACAAATAGAGTAGATACATACTACCAATATATACATCATAGTAGAATACTAGTTTAGACAAGTGTATAGTACAAGAATCAAAGCAACTGTTGTCGGCCACTTGATTATGGCTGTTGCACGTATAGCCATTAGAGGCTTAAGCCTCTTTAGCCTATTTAAAGCCTCTTCCGTTATATTCTAAAGTTTAAGCTGAAGAACACATTCACTTTCTCTATTTCTATACGTTTCTATGTGATATCTTAGCCCTGATTCTGAATAAATTCAAAAATGGCTACACCTTTATCTTCTTCCTCTGCCTCTAAGCAAACAAAAGCCATCTCGACTCCTGATCAAGCATCAGGAGCAGGGTCTCATGACTCTACTATCTTTGATGATTCTTCTATTGTCATTACAGTCACAAACTTAATGCTGACAATTACCTCTCTTGGTCCAAAGGAGTTGAAATGTCTGTAACTAGTAAAGGCAATGAGGATTACCTCTTTGGCACTGTTTATATTCCAAATGAGTTGGATCCTAACTCAGATTATGGAAATATGAAAATAGCATGATTATGTCTTGGCTTATAAGATCGATGCTGTCTGATATCCGTGATGATTTCATGATGTATGAGACTGCAACTGAAATCTAGGATGCAGTTAAGGAAATATATTCTATACAAGCTAACATCTTCTAATTATATGAGATTGAAGGTCAGCTTCATGAAATAGAGCAAGGGAACATGGCTGTCAACAAGTGCTATATACACATTTGATACGTGTTTGGCAGCAAATTGATGTGTTTGAAGTACATAAATGGTCCTATGCTGCATACTCAAAACTGTATTAAACTATCACTGAAACTAAAAGAATATTTAGATTTCTTAGTGGATTACATCTAGACTTTGACAATGCTACAAGCAAAATTCTTAGCACTAAACCACTGTATAGTTTCAAGGAAACCTTTGTTGGAATCAAACATGAAGAAAGCAGAAAGAATGTCATGTGTGTTTAACCAAATTTAAACACACAAACCTCTTACTTATTCGCTGAAAAGCTTTATGATGTCTCACCTTAAAAACCAGAAGACAACCTTCAACCACTGATGGAGAAAGATTTTTCTGTAGATATTGCAAGAAGAATGAGCACCTAATTGATGATTGAAACTACATGGTAAGCGAGGAGAGAGAAATCCTCCAAGGCCTGATAACAACTCTTGGAGGTCTTTTTCAAAGCCAACTTCAGTGGAAATTGGATTGCAAATGTAGCCCAAGGATCCCAAGGATCAGTTTAACAAACAGACAACTCAAGTCTTCCCACAAGAAACCAAATTGAACCGTTACTTGAGTTATCGAACTAACAAATTGTCACTCAGAGTTTACTTATACAAGCCTCTATCGCAAGCACAGGGCAATATCACAGAGGTATACTTGTACCCCTGGCCAACAGAGTACCTGGATTGTTGACTCAGGAGTCCCATACCACATGACAAATGATGGTAACTTTTTTTTATTTTATTTTATCAGCTATTCTCTGTTCCGAAACTAGTTAACATGGCAAATGGATCTTCATTATTAGTAATTGGGATGGGAAAAGTTAAGGTAAATTATATACTGACTTTGAATAATGTGTTACATGTGTCTGGTCTTAACTTTAACCTGTTGTCAGTAGGCAAAGCCACTAGAGATTGTAACTGTATAGCCTGTTTTTCATCTTCTAAATGTTGTTTTCAGGAGAAATGAATAAAGGAAAGACAATGCTAAAAACATAAATGATCTATTTCTTCTCGAAACTGGAAAGTTAGTGATTACATGTTTCAACTCACAAATGGAAGAACAAGATCGGGAACAAAGTAGTAACACTAGGATCAATCCTTGTATTGATGAAATTCTTTTGTTGCATAAAAGATTAAGGCATCCCAATTTCTTGCATTTGAAACATTTAATGCCAGATTTATTTGGAAAGTAAAGCTTAAGAATATTTTATGTGGACCATGTCAATTATCTAAACATACCAGACAGAGTTATCCTGCTAAAGTATATCAGTCAACTAGGCCATTCAATCTGGTTTAATATGATATTTGGGGTTCTTCTAGGACAAGTATCAACGGAACAAGATGATTTGTAACTTTTGTTGATTATCACACTGGAGTCACATGGGTATACTTAATGAAAAATAAATCAGAGGTAAGTCAGATAAAAAAGAATTACTTCAATCTGATAAAAAATCAGTTTAGTTGTACTATTAAAACCTTGAGATTTGATACTGGTGCAGAGTATCTAGATGATTCTATTAAACAATTTATGCATGAAAATGAGACATATAATCAAACATCTTGTGTATATACACCTCAACAAAATGAAATTGATGAAAGAAAGAATAGACATTTGTTGGAAGTCACTAAAACCTTGATGTTTTCAATGAAAGCACCTTATCACTCTTGAGGAGTAGTTGTATTAACAGCAAATTATTTGATAATCATAGTACTTTCTAGACTTTTATCATTTAGATCTCCTAGAAGAAAGAATAGACATTTGTTTGAAGTCACTAGAACCTTGATGTTTTCAATGAAAGTACCTTATCACTGTTGATGAGAAGTTGTATTAACAGCAAATTATTTGATGATCATAGTACTTTCTAGACTTTTATCATTTAGAACTCATGGAGAAGTATTTTTGGAATCCTTTCTTTACACTAAACTACTATCTGAATTACCTTTTAAATTATTTGGTTGTACTGTTTATGTTCATTGACAAACCCATCTAAGGGGTAAGCTAGATCCCAGATCAGTTAAATGCATATTTATTGGGTATGCAGGATCACAAAAAGCTATAAATTCTATTGTCCAAACTCAAGAAAGATATATGCCATTCTTGATGTAACTTTTGATGAACAACATGCATTCTATGGTCATTATAATACTAGTAATCATAGTCAATGCAGGATGACTTATGGACTGTAGTAGATATTGTTAAAAGTGGTGAATGTGTTAAGTTGAAAGTCCTTTCTCTTTCTCTCTCTAAGATTTGTTCTCTCCCATGTGTCTAGACATTTCGAACAGACACATTTACCAACCAATCCACTAATTCTCCCTCTTATTCTCCACCACAAACACTAAAACTTCAACGGTAACATTCTTATTTTTGACTGATAACATCTATTTCTTCTCGTACCTTTCTTCCCTCTCCATCTCCTACCTCTCCCCCTCTGCCCTATTTCTTTTCTCCTTTCTTCACTATCCTCCTCCCCAAATTCAGTCTCTCTTCTCAAATAACATCCTTGAAGCTCCATCACTGCCTTCACGACCATTAAAGCCTCTCTGGCCGCAGCGAAATGTGATCGGGGAGCTCCTACTCTCCTCTACGTAACTCAAAATGGCCGGTTCTTCATGAAATAGGCTATTTCACTAGCATGCAAGCCACAATTCGAGCGAAATCATCATTCGCTTCCTTGCTCAATACCGATTTCTGCCCAGACACATCTTCGACACTCATTACGACTTATATTGATGTTGTCAAAAGAATAAAATTCTTGGAATTGACCCTGGCAAGGTTGCGGATGATAAACGGAAATGGAACTCTGTAATAGTAGGACAAGTTATGGGAAATAACGCTGTTAGGAAATCCGACAAGATCACTGCAAAAACGCACAGCGGAAAAACAAAACTTGATCTCCGGTTTCCTACCAAGGATCCATGTTGTTCGTTTAATTCGATGAAAGAAATCAAAAACTTTATATCTGTAGATTCAAAATCTGCAAACGTAGGAGGTGCGAACGTAGGAGGTGCAATGGCATGATCATCCTCTGTCGGTATCCACATGAATGCTTCCGTCCGGAGTGCTAGCTCTTGAACGGCGCGGCTGAAAAAACTCGTTTTTCTCCAAAAACGGCTCTAGTGTTTTTCTGATGATTCTGTGTTTTTCGTATGTCTCTGTATACGAGATACACAGATATATATACACATATATAAACATCAAAATCCGAGTCCTAATCGGATTAGTTGATGCCAATCAAAGTCCATATCAGATATGGATTCTATCAGGATATGCAAAATCCATATCAGATATGGATTCTTTTGTTATTAGCCGATAATACATATATATATAATCACCAAAAAAAAACGAAAATAATAATAATAATAATTAATATCTAATATTAATATTATTAATATCAGCCCATACGCATTCTTGTGTGTGACCCGATAGGCCCATATTAATTGGCAGTCTGTTAAATCTTCATTAAACCAACAAGTCGTAATTGGTCTCTAGCAAGACATTACGACTACCCCATTAATACGAGTAAAGTCCAACTAGCCTAATAATAGTACATGCATTAATCCATTTGTCACACGATATCTAGTTTGAACATAAATCATGGTCAGCGTCACACTTATATTGTTCAAACATATGATTACTCGATCTCTAAGTAGACTGATAAAACAAATGATATTGATCACACTATCAATTCGTTTGAGCACGGCCATGCATTTCAGTCTCACTAATCGAGGGGCCCAAAGATATTTCTCTCAAAAGAGAGGGACAAATTCTATCTTGATTGTTCAATATCCTCTACATAATTTCTATCATATTCAATCATGACCTTTATTATTATCCAGTTACGGATAACGTTTGATCATGTCAAAATGTAATAGTCCTTATGTTGGAAACTATGACAATCTCAAGTCTAAGGATTAAAATATGACTATCATGAGATTTACTTATGACGCTAATCCATGTAGTAATCTCATGATGTGTCTATCCAATACACTGTTTTCTAACAAGTATCTATGAGATTGATTTGTATCACCATACACATAATCATCTCATGATTATCAAATCAATACTCATACTGGTTATAAATTATTTTATCTCTATAACAATAATGAACCAGGGACATATATCATAATTGTGTAACATACTAACCAACAATAATGATAATAAAATCTCTTTATTAATAATAAATGTATAACATAAAACATCCAAATCATGGCTTATGGCACATACACTAATAATCCCCCACTTGCACTAGGCCTACAATTATTTGAGACCCATAGATCTAGTGTGCTGATCATGCTTGACTCGTGAGAGAGGCTTAGTCAATGGATCCGCTATGTTATCGTTTGTGTCAACTTTGCATATCTTGACATCTCCTCTATCGATGATGTCTCGAATGAGATCGTAGCGCCTGAGTATATGTTTAGATCTCTGATGAGACCTAGGTTCTTTTGCTTGTGCTATGGCACCATTGTTGTCACAATAAATGTCCACAGGATTTGCAATGCTAGGTACCACTCCTAGCTCAATGATGAACTTCTTCAACCAAACTGCTTCTTTAGCTGCATCTGATGCTGCTATATACTCAGCCTCTGTTGTAGAATCAGCCACAGTGCTGTGTTTTAAACTCTTCCAACTAACAGCTCCACCATTTAATGTGAATACAAAACCGGACTGCGATCTGTAATCATCTATGTCGGTTTGGAAATTAGCATCTGTGTAACCATTTACAGCTAACTCGTCATCCAAACCTCCATAAATCAAGAATATATCTTTAGTCCTTCTGAGGTACTTAAGAATATTCTTGACAGCTGTCCAGTGACCTTCACCGGAGTCAGCTTGATATCTACTTGATGTGCTCAATGGATATGAGACATCTGGTCTAGTACATAACATGGCATACATGATCGATCCTATAGCATAAGCATAAGGAATTTTATTCATTCGATATCGCTCATCAGATGTCCTAGGATATTGATTCTTGCTAAGATAAATGCCATGAGACATAGGCAGGAATCCTTTCTTGGACTCTTGCATGTTGAACCTCTTCAACATTTTATCTATGTATGTATTTTGACTCAAGCCTATTATCCTTTTAGATCTATCTCTATAGAGTCTTAATACCAAGGATATAGGTAGCCTCACCCAAGTCTTTCATTGAGAAAGAATTCCCTAACCAAGCCTTAACCTTTTGCAAGGTAGGGATATCATTTCCAATAAGCAATATGTCATCCACATATAAAACCAAAAACACTACTGCACTCCCACTAACCATCTTGTAAACACAAGGTTCATCTTCATTCTTGATGAAACCAAAGTTCTTAACTGTTTCATCAAAACGAAGATTCCATCTTCGAGATGCTTGCTTCAACCCATAAATGGATCTTTGAAGCTTGCAAACCTTCTTTGAATTCTCGGGATCTACAAAACCCTCAGGTTGTGTCATGTACACATCCTCAAGTAAATTTCCATTAAGGAAAGCAGTTTTGACATCCATTTGCTATATCTCATAATCATAGTATGCTGCAATGACAAGGAGAATTCTAATAGACTTAAGCATAGCAACTGGTGAAAAGGTTTCATCATAGTCAATACCATGAGTTTGCTCAAAATCTTTAGCAACAAGCCTTGCTTTGTAGGTTTGCACATTTCCATCCATGTTAGTTTTCTTCTTGAAAACCCATTTGCAACCAATAGTCATAATACCCTCTGGAGGATCAATTAAAGACCAAACTTGGTTACCAAACATGGATTGCATCTCAGAATTCATGGCTCCAAGCTATTTATCTGAATCTGGACTCGACACAACTTCTTGATAGGTAATAGGCTCATCTTGATCTATGAGCATAACTTCACTATCATCAGTCACAAGAAATCCATATCTCTGTGGCTGATGATGTATCCTATCAGATCTGCGTTGGACTTGTGTTACATTTTCAGGCTCCACAACTGTTTGTGGTTCTGAAATTGTCTCTAAAGACGGTTCAATGATATCTTGTGGAACTTGAGTTTCCTCAAGTTGTACTATACTCCCACTAGTTCTCTTAGAGAGAAACTCCTTTTCTAAGAAGACTCCATTTCGAGCAACAAACACTTTGTTCTCTGACGGAATATAGAAATAGTACCCTTTAGTTTCCTTAGGATACCCCACAAAAATACATTTGATAGACTTTGGAGCTAGCTTATCTGACACTAATCTTTTCACATAAGCTTCACAACCCCAAATCTTAAGAAAAGACAAACTGGGTCTCTTACCAGTCCATATCTCATATGGTGTCTTTTCAACCGCTTTAGATGGTACACGGTTCAAAATGAATGCAGCTGTCTCCAAGGCATAACCCCAAAAAGATAAAGGAAGATCTACTTGACCCATCATAGATCGAACCATATCTAATAAAGTTTGATTTCTCCTTTCAGAAACACCATTCCATTGTGGAGTTCCTGGAGGAGTCAACTGTGAAACGATTCCACAATTTCTTAGATGTTGATTAAATTCTTGGCTCAAATATTCACAACCTCGATCTGATCGAAGCGTTTTAATCGTCTTACCAAGTTGACTTTGTACTTTATTTTGAAAAGTTCTAAACATTTCAAAAGACTCATGCTTATGTTTCATTAGGTTAGACATAGCCATACCTACTAAAATCATCAGTAAAAGTTATGAATACTGAAATCCTCCTCTGGCACTAATGCTGATTGGGCCACATACATCTGTATGTGCCAAGCCCAATAAGTCATTAGCCCTTTCACTATGTCCAGTAAAAGGGGCCTTTCTCATCTTTCCAAGTAAACAAGACTCGCAATTTTCAAATGATTCAAAATCAAATGAATCTAATAATCCATCTTGATGGAGTTTAGATACGCGCTTCTCATATATATGGCTAAGGCGAAAATGCCACAAATATGTAGGGTTTAATTCATTTGGCTTAGTTCTCTTTGAAGATATGTTATAAATATTACCGTCATTGGAATCATCAAGGTTAAGGACATACATGCCATTATAACTACTTGCAATACAATAAAGCAAGTCATTTTTATCAAAAATAGAATACTTCTTATTTTTAATTAAAAATGAATAACCTTCATCATCCAAAACAGATACTGAAATAAGATTCCTACTCAGAGTAGGAACATAAAAGCAATTGTTTAAAACTAAGAAAAGCCTATTGGCCAAGACAAGCTCATAAGTCCCTACAGCTATAGCAGCAACTCTTGCTCTATTGCCAACACGTAGGTCCACTTCGTCCTTCTTCAGCATCTTACTCCTTTTAAGCCCCTGCATATTTGTACAAATATGGGATTCACATCCAGTATCTAATACCCAGGAAGAAGAAGTAGATACATTAATTTCTATAACATAAATACCTGAAGATGTAGTCGCACTACCCTTCAGCTTCTTCAACTCATCCAAGTAAACATCACAATTTCTTTTCCAATGCCCAGGCTTGTTGCAATGTAAACAAGTTCCTTCCTTAGGAACCTTTGCCTTGGGACCAGGTTTTAGTTTAGCTCGACCCTTTAACCCTTTTGCACCCTTTGCACCTTTAGCCTTACCCTTGCTTTTACCTTTCTTTTTCATTGGCTTGATATTGACACTCAATACTTGGGTAGGCTTTTTGATATTCCCCTCAGCAGTTTTGAGCATATCATGTAGCTCATGAATAGACTTTTCCATATTATTCATATTGTAGTTCCTGACGAACTGAGAAAAACTGCTAGGCAAAGAGTGTATGATCAAATCCGTGGCGAGTTCCAAACTCAGGGGATATCCAAGTCTTGCAAGGTGATCTATATAGCATTTCATCTTCAAAACATGAGCGCTAACAGATTCACCTTCAAACATCTACAGTCAAAAAGTGCAATAGCGGTGTCAAACCTGTCCTGCCTAGCCTGTTGTTGGAATGCTTGTTTGAGATGCACACTCATCTCATAAGCCTCTAAGTGTTCCAGGTCCTTCTGAAGTCCTGGACACATAGTTGCCAACATAAGACATCCTATGTCATTGGAATCTTCCACATGCTTCTTATACTTACTCTTAGCAGCAACAGAAGCATCAGCAGGAGGGGGTTCAGGGACAGGGTCATCGAGCACGTAGGACTTCTTTTCTTGCTTGAGAACAATTCTCAAGTTTCGAAACCAATCAACAAAATTAGTCCCACATTCTTTCAGTTTTTCCTTCTCAAGGATATATCGCAGTGATAAGGTGGAATTGTTATTAGCAGCCATTTATGATCTACAAAATATGCAAAGTAACACTTTATTAATAATGAGGTTAAAATTTATAAAACTCCCAGTAAAACATAACCCTCAAAAGAAATATTTTAGTGAGCTAAGATGCATATTTGACTTAATTCCAAACTCAGCTTTGGCATGACGCTTAAAATTAAGTTATTTAGGTAGTTAACTTCTTTACCAATTACATCTCATGCAACTCTTAGAATTTATGGAATAATGACATCGTATATCATTGTATGTTAGATTCCATCTAATGCATTGAGCCCAAAACCGTTTTGATAGCCCAATTAAGTCTAACCAATTTTAAACATATGAGTAACACTATTACTCATCCTACGTAGCTAGGAATGTTTAAAGCACATTGCTTTGCCAATACCTACTTTAATACAATCCTAGTTTTAATAGGTGTTTAAGACATGGATGGCATCGAGACTTAAATTATTAATGAGGGTCCAACTTAGTTTATGTCTTGCATTGCATATCATTATATCATAGCATCCTATATGCATATATAATCTATCATCCACGCATCTCATACAAAATGATAAATATGTAAATGTGACATAGCATGGTCAAACTAAAGTATGATCTTCATGAGACCAAATGAAGATCATAAAGGAAACCCTATGTGAAAGACTTCCTATTACAACAGTTGCAATGATACATATCTTCTACTCTTGAGCTCGTGCCTCCATCTCCATAGAATTCACTCGTCCTTGGTATGTGTCGCCATCACCATTTTTGTAGCTTGATTCTTCATTTATTACAATAATAAAAAAAAACCTAACTACTTGTATAATAAAATACAACAAAAACTACAGCAGCACGCAGGCCATAATAACCCAAAATAGAAATATGACTAAGTCAATCACATAGGTCCTAAGGCCATGCTATGCACCATGCAAAGACATCAAATAATTATAATATATCTTACACAAACATATTATAACAAATAAATATATTGACATTCTTAATGTCACAACAACGAACTATAGGGCGTACGCATACAGAAAACATCAATCAGATTGATAATTTTTTTTTCGGAACCCTAACACAGACACGTCAATCATATTAACGATCTTACTGTTTTGAATACGTGTAAGCCCTTAGAGAAGCATCGATCGAACCGAGAGTTATCATCCGAAACCCGAAACAGAATCATCAATCGAATTGATAATCTGCTATTCGAAATCCGAAACAAAATCATCAATCGAATTAATAATCTGCCATTCGAAATCCGAAAACAGAATCATCAATCGAATTGATAATCTGTCTGTTTTGAATATGCATAAACTCTTACAGAATCATTATCGGTTGTTCATATCGATATAAACATAATCGTTTTGATCATCACATGAAAAACGAAAACATTATATCACATATAACAATCTCGAATTATAACATCTCATGAAAACGATTTGAAAACACCAATCCGCTCTCATCAGATGAGATTTGAATATGGTTTTACACATATCATGCCATATCGTGCGTTTATATCTAATATAAACAGAGTCGTTTTAATCATCACACGACAAACGAATTCTGCCATATACAAATCATCTCATGAAAACGTATTGAAAAACACCATTCTTCTCTCATCATCTGAAATCCGACTTGGGGTTTGTACATATATCATGCTATACGAATTCAAACAGAAAGCATATAATCATATAAGCATGATATAATCGATTTAAACGAGAACAACAAGTGGCTCTGATACCACTTTTAGGAAATCCGACAAGATCACTGCAAAAACGCGCAGCGGAAAAACAAAACTTGATCTCCGGTTTCCTACCAAGGATCCATGTTGTTCGTTTAATTCGATGAAAGAAATTAAAAACTTTACCTCTGTAGATTCGAAATCTGCAAACGTAGGAGGTGCGAACGTAGGAGGTGCGATGGCACGATCACCCTCTGTCGGTATCCACACGAATGCTTCCGTCCGGAGTGCTAGCTCTTGAACGGCACGGCTGAGAGAACTCATTTTTCTCCAAAAATGGCTCTAGGGTTTTTTTGATGATTCTATGTTTTTTCATATGTCTCTGTATACGAGATACACAGATACATACACATATATAGACATCAAAATCCGAGTCGGATTAGTTGATGCCAATCAAAGTCCATATCAGATATGGATTCTATCAGGATATGCAAAATCCATATCAGATATGGATTCTTTTGTTATTATCCGATAATACATATATATATAATCACCAAAAAAAACGAAAATAATAATAATAATAGTTAATATCTAATATTAATATTATTAATATCAGCCCATACGCATTCTTGTGTGTGACCCGATAGGCCCATATTAATTGGCAGTCGGTTAAATCTTCATTAAACCAACAAGTCGTAATTGGTCTCTAGCAAGACATTACGACTACCCCATTAATACGAGTAAAGTCCAACTAGCCTAATAATAGTACATGCATTAATCCATTTGTCACACGATATCTAGTTTGAACATAAATCATGGTCAGCGTCACACTTATATTGTTCAAACATATGATTACTCGATCTCTAAGTAGACTGATAAAACAAATGATATTGATCACACTATCAATTCATTTGAGTACGGCCATGCATTTCAGTCTCACTAATCGAGGGGCCCAAAGATATTTCTCTCAAAAGAGAGGGACAAATTCTATCTTGATTGTTCAATATCCTCTACATAATTTCTATCATATTCAATCATGACCTTTATTATTATCCAGTTACGGATAACGTTTGATCATGTCAAAATGTAATAGTCCTTATGTTGGAAACTATGACAATCTCAAGTCTAGAGATTAAAATATGACTATCATGAGATTTACTTATGACGCTAATCCATGTAGTAATCTTATGATGTGTCTATCCAATACACTGTTTTCTAACAAGTATCTATGAGATTGATTTGTATCACCATACACATAATCATCTCATGATTATCAAATCAATACTCATACTGGTTATAAATTATTTTATCTCTATAACAATAATGAACCAGGGACATATATCATAATTGTGTAACATACTAACCAACAATAATGATAATAAAATCTCTTTATTAATAATAAATGTATAACATAAAACATCCAAATCATGGCCTAGGCACATACACTAACAAATAACGCCTCCTGCTTCAACATGAAGAGCTTTGCGGAGCACAGATGGAACTCAAAGGACTACTGGATGTTCAAAGAATAGAAGAGGGCATGTTTTTTTAGATTCCAGTCAGAGGAATCAAAACAAAGAATTCTGGAACTGTCTCCGATGCCCTTTGGTAATAGGGTGTTCTTCTTGTGGCCTTGAATTCTAGATAGCCGATCCAAACGCTAAATCTTAATGCAGTGCCAGTTTGGGTTCAATCCTCATAGTCAGACCTCACTATTTCACTTGCATGTCCTTAGCGGACTTGGAACACTCATCGGGAAACCAATTTTATGAATAAGCTGACAACAACATCGTCCATGGTAGCGTTTGCTAAGATATGTGTTGAGATCAAAGGGGATGAAATCCCACCAACATGCGTTAACTGTGCTGATGAAAATGGGAGTGAATGTACACGTGAGGTCTTCTATGAGTGGATGCTAGCCCAGTGCCTGAAATATAAGACCTTCGGCCACTCCTATGAAGCTAAGTAGGCTCAGCAAAAACAATATGATGTCTGATAGGCAGTGTTGTCCGCGCGTGGCTCAAGGTCAATCGCTACAAGGTCATGTAGTGTAGCAACCTCCTGGAAGTGCGGCCGAGGCGCATGTAGCGCACGTAGCGCGGGCTTCAGTAATTTCAGTTTTTTTGAAAAATAGTAATTTCAGTTATAAAAAATAAAAGAAAAGAAAAAGTAAATAATAAAGCCTAAGCTACAATCCCATCAAATTATGTGTTTGATGATGGTTCATTATCGAGATGGAGCGCGATTAGTAAGGCTGCCGGTGTTGACGATCCTATTTATGGCACTAGATCCACCAAAGTTGCTAGGGGTGAAGGTTCAAGTTTGGTAAATTCGTGTGCTTGTAGAATAAGAAGAAGAAATTGATCTTCTAGCTTCAAATGGAGAAGATAATAGGGATGAAGAAAATGAAGATTTTGTGTTTGATGATTCGGAATTATTTTAGTTTTAGCTATGTTGGAAGTTTGAACAATTTGAACAATTGTTTTTATGTTCTATCTATGTTTTAATTATATATATGCTTACAATTATGAAATTTTATATTATGTTTATAGTTGTTACCTAATATTTTAGTTCATTAGTTGTTTATGCGCCTCGGATGCGTGTAGCGCGCGCTACAAAAATTTGGTCGTCGCGCTACAATGCGCCTCGCGCTATTGACAACACTGCTGATAGGTGTAGAAACAAAGAACGTACAGAGTCAGCAATCCACACAGGGGCGATGTTGCAACAACAGGATTCAGGATAAAAATCTCTGAACAAGCTGGAGGGCCAGCACATAGAAAAGACAAAGGCATGGAGAAAATCTCCCGAACTGAAATGGATGCTGAGAAGGTTGGTCCAAGCAAGCCAACCTACAGCACTGACGCTGAAGGCAGTGAAAATAAAGCCTGGCTCACTCAGGAGCAAGTTCTACTAATGAAGAAAATAGCAGAAAATGCCATCAGCAGACAACCTTCTCCAGTAGCAAGTCCAAAGCAAAACACGAAGTTAAATTCAATAATGAAGAAACCAATACCATGGTTTCTTCCCCTATTATCTCTGAAAGCTCAACTAACAAATTCAATGTTCTTACAGGTATGGAAGATGAAACTAATGAGGAAGCCCCTAGTCATAAAGACCTGAGTGATCAAAATGACCCAAATAAAGAAAATGAGGATGCGCATGAAGCTTCCTTATTTGAGGTAGAAGAGGAGGATAACCCTAGAAAAGAAAAAGTAGTGGACATCCAACCCTCTGATGATGACTCCATTAACACCTTAGCCCCTCTTAGGATTGATTATTAAGAGTAACACTAAACCCAAAGTGGAAAAGGTAACCCATCTAGAACGGGAAGTTGGATCTCCAATTAGGATATGATCCTCCTCCATCAACAAGCCCAAAAACCAAAGAAGGTAAGAACCAAATCAATTATTGTCGAAGAGGAAGCCAATTACCTATAGCTTGAGGACCCTTCCACCCCTAAGAACACTAAAGACAAGGTGAAGTCAAAAGATGAAGGGAACCCAACCCTATTTGCTACTGTTGATGATATAGTAGGACATTCATAGGAGGATGTTCTTACTACCTTTAAGATCAAATATAAGGTGAAGCCATATGAGGCTCCACCTGACCAGAATGTCTTTGAGGAATTATGAATAGAAGAGGACACACCATAGATTAGAGAATACAGTAGAATAGCAAGTAAAGGGAGGCTTAGAAATGGTGGTAGTAAACAAGCTAGATGATCAAAATAGCATGTTGGTTTGTCAGAGGATTCAATTCTCTCCTTAGACAACAAGAGGTTAAGGACTTTATAAGGCATAAAAACATAGGTCTTAGTGGACTAATGGAAGTCAAAGTTAAGGAAACAAAACATGACTCCATAGCTAGGACTCTATTTTGATCCTAAAAGTAGTACATAATTGCTTACCAAGTACAGTGTCTAGGATATAGTTGGAATCCGAAGTTTTTTGATGGATAGGTACTACACAGTATTGAGCAAGCTATAACTTGTAAAATGAGAGTATCCTCTCCAATGACAAAGAAGTTCATACTCATTGTGGTATATGGATATAACGAAAGAAGAATATGAGGGAACTATATAGATAACTTAGATGCCTAAACCAGCTTTATGGAGACAAAGCCTGGTTGATAGTGGAATACTTCATCCTAGATGGAAAGAGGAAGACAGGTAGAAAGAAGATAGATAAGAATGCAATTAGAGAATTCACTGAGTGGGTCCAAGATATTGACATGGTAAACATCTCCTCCAGAGGATTTGAATATACCTGGTCAAACAAAAGAGAGGAAGAAGATAGAGTTTACACCAAAATAGACCACATGTTCTGTAATGAATATTGGAAAGGTCTTAACCCTCATTTCCAACTAGACTATGAGGCACCTATATCCTCAGATCATTCACCTGGAGTCTGTCCATCTACCTGAAGCAGAAGTTTGGCCCTAAACTATTCAAATTTATGAAGGGTTGAATGAAGCATCCTACCTTCAAGATGTTCTTAGAGTAAGTTGGATTGAGAGTGAAAGAAGAAACCCTTTAGTGACCCTAACCAAAAAGCTGAAGAGGTTAAAAACCCCCCTCAAGATACTTAATAAAATTTGGAAATATCACAAAAAGGGTAGAAGCAAACATGCTGAAGTTGGAAGCAACTCAGAGCAGGTTAATACAGGACCCTATAACCAACAGTTACAGGTTGAAGAAAGGAACACCTTAGAGGGATATATAGATTATTGACCTTTGAGGATTCTTTCTTTAAAGATAAATCAAAGATCAAATGGATGAAGAAAGGAGATAAAAATACTAAATTCTT
Source organism: Eustoma russellianum (assembly GCA_036186865.1). Lineage (NCBI taxonomy): Eukaryota > Viridiplantae > Streptophyta > Magnoliopsida > Gentianales > Gentianaceae > Eustoma > Eustoma russellianum. Next base: position 19,161,214 of record AP025043.1, on the reverse strand, counting down.
TCATAGAACTGTTAAAACTCATAATGCCATGAATAAAATTCTTAGGTTGCAAAATGAGGAGAGAGTTATGATTGAAGAATTTAGCAAGTCTAGACAATGGCTACTGATTTCTTCGAAAGGTTGGTTACAAATCCATCTCCGTCAAATCACCCTAACCAAGCATGGACAGTATAGACAAAGACAAGAAAAAACTCTTTTATTAAATCAAAAAGGCATCAGCCCTTAGTCATTACAATGAGAGATCCAAACATTATATGTAGAGAGATACAAGAGGGAATAACGGTCATAAGGGAGAGAAGTGACAAAAGAACAATAACGGTAACATCCTTGACCCTAACGGTCATATTAGAGACAAATATTTCAACACTCCCCCTCAAGCTTGGAGTATATATTGATACATCCAAGCTTGCTAAGTAAATCATGAAAAATCTTGGTTGTAACTGGCTTTGTCCAAATATCCGCAATCTGACATCTGGATGCAATGTGGTGGATCTTTATAATATGACTGTCGATTTTTTCGCGAATGAAGTGACGATCAATTTCAATGTGTTTTGACTTGTCATGTTGAATAGGATTTTCAATCATATGAATGGCAGAAATGTTATCACAGTATATTTGAATGGGCAAAGTAACATCTTGGCCTAAGTCCTTTAGAACCCTGTTAATCCAAAGACCCTCACATAATCCTAAAGCTAAAGCACGTAGTTCAGCTTCAGCACTGCTCCGTGAGACAACAGACTGTTTTTTGCTACGCCAAGTAACAAGATTACCCCATAAAAAAGTTCCATATCCTGAAGTAGACCGCAAATCGGATGATGATCCCCAATCTGCATCAGTAAAAACAGTTAGATTTCTATCTTTGGTTTTCTTGAAATACAGACCTTGGCCAGGAGCATTTTTAAGATATCTAAGTATCCTCATAGCAGATGTAAGATGATGACTGGTAGGATTATGCATGAATTGGCTTACATAACTAACTGCATAACAAATATCAGGCCTAGTATGCGATAAGTAAATTAACTTTCCAACAAGTCTTTGATAGCTCAACTTATCAACCACTTTATTGTCTTCGTTCTTGGATTTCCCACATGAGTCAACAGGTGTAGAAACAGGCTTACATCCTAACATGCCGGCTTCAGAAAGTAAATCAATCACATACTTTCGTTGTGAAATACTAATCCCATTTTTGTTTCTTCCAACTTCCATACCTAGAAAATATTTGATTGGTCCTAAATCCTTTAATTCAAAAACAGTGGCAAGTTGATGTTTTATATCATCAATACCTTGACTATCATTTCCTGTCAAAATAATATCATCCACATACACAATTAACACAGTTAATACATTAGTACCAAGTCCTCTAATAAAGAGAGTATGATCACTATGAGCTTGAACAAAACCATAGCTTATAATTACAGCTGTAAATTTCTTGAACCATTCCCTTGGAGATTGTTTTAATCCATACAGTGCTTTCCTCAATTTACAGACCTTTTTACAGTTATCTTCAGTGACAAATCCCGGAGGAATTTCCATAAACACTTCCTCATTTAAATCACCATTCAAAAAAGCATTTTTAACATGTAGTTGAATCAAATTCCAATCTAAGTTTACAGCAATTGAGAAGATAATCCGAACTGTGTTAAGTTTTGCTACGGGTGCAAAAGTCTCTAAGTAATCAATACCATGCGTTTGTGTAAACCCTTTTGCAACTAATCTTGCTTTATGTCTACTAATTGATCCATCAGAATTATACTTAATAGAAAATACCCATTTGCAACCAACACACTTTTCAGTCTGTTTCCTATCAACTAAATCCCATGTCTTGTTTTTAATCAATGCATTCATTTCATCCTGAACAGCAGTATTCCAGACCGGATTGTGTAGAGCTTCATGGATGTCTTTTGGTAGATGATTAGAATCTAGCATAGATGTAAAAGCACTGAATTGAGGAGTTAAAGCTACATATGAAACAAATTTCCTTAAAGGATGCTTAGTACATTCTCGAATACCTTTACGTGTAGCAATTGGCCTATTATCAATAACAGTATGGAAATCAGAACCTGGAACTTCATGACGTAAATTTAAACTATCTACTTCTTGTTCTGATGTATGCTGCAGATTAGATAATACCTGTTCTGGTACTGGTGAACTCCCAATCGGAGATGGTACCTTGTCATGATCATCGGCAGTAGGAAGCAAATCAGACCTGGAACTTCTTCTTTGATATACTTTGACTATTTGTCTGGTGGGTTGTATGGTTTCCTGATGACACTCTTCCTGCATACTGTTTTGTCCTGATGTACTATGATTACTAACAACAGAGTTCTCAGCAGATGGGTTAGTATCATAAGAAATATCAATTATATTCCAAAAATTCTGATAGTCAGAAGAAAATGATGATGGACCAGGTGCTTTTTGGTAGTAAGCATTGTTCTCATCAATTTTAGCATTCATAGTAACATACATCTTCTTCGAACAAGGGTCATAGCACTTGAACCCCTTTTGAGTATTAGAGTAGCCAAGAAAAATACACTTGATGGCCCTGCTGTCTAATTTCCCTCTTACGTGGGAAGGAAGAAAAACATACACACAGCTGCCAAACACCTTAATTGGTAATGCAGAAATTAAATGAGTCTGTGGATAACATGCTGTAAGCATATCAACTGGAGTATTAAAAGACAGAACACGAGAAGGTAATCTATTAATTAGATATGTGGCAGTTAAAACAGCCTCACCCCAGTAAAATTTAGGAACATTCTGAGTGAACATGATAGCACGAGTAACTTCTAGCAAATGCCTATTTTTCCTCTCGGCCACTCCATTCTGTTGAGGGGTATATGTACAAGATGTTTGATGGTGAATACCTAACCCAGTCAGAAAACTCTGAACATTCCGGTCAAGATATTCTAGGCCATTATCAGTTCGCAGAGTTTTGATAATGATATTAAACTGTGTTTTAACAAACGTAATAAAATTCTGAATGACTTTTCCAGCTTCAGATTTATGTCTCATGAGAAAGACCCAAGTGATCCTAGTATGATCATCCACAAAGGTAATAAACCATTTTGAACCATTTATACTACTTATCCTAGACGGACCCCAGATGTCCGAGTGCACCAAATTAAATGCATGAGATGGAACATATCCTTTAGCAGGATAAACAGATCTTGTCTGTTTTGCTAATTCACAAACTTCACAGCTAATACATGATTGATCAATATTTAGAAATAAATCCGGCATAATCCTTTTTAGATATCCAAAACTAGGATGACCTAGCCGTTTATGCCATAACAAAAGATAGTTGTTCCTAGACAAACAACCAGAACTACTCTTAGATGCAGCAGCACAGCAAGTAATTCTTGGACTTAAGATTGTCCCAAAAATATAGAGACCATTTTGAATTTTAGCACTGCCAATCTTCTCCCCCTGAGTAGTTCCCTGAAAAAGAACTTCAGAGGGTGAGAAGGAGGCCAAGCATTGATTATCTGTAGTAAGTTTCCTAATAGAGATCAAATGACAGTTTAAGTTAGGAATATATAGAACATCAAGCAGCTTAAGTTTATCATTCAGAGTAACATCCCCTTTTCCAAGTATGTACGTTTTAAAGCCAGTAGCAACTTCCACATACTTTGGAAAAAGAAACGGTTCATAATTTTCAAGAATACTGTTATGAAATGTCATATGATCTGATGCACCAGAGTCAACAATCCAATTAATGGGTTCATATATATGATTAGATATACCTGCATGTGCCATGGTTGCAACTGGAGTAATAGAAGTCTTGTCATGTTGTTGCTGTTCTAGGATCTTGAAGATAGTGTTAATTTGTTGCTGAAGAGGAGGATTATTGCTCTGTTCCTCATGAGCTCCATGCACCTCTTGGTTTACTTGATTCACCATTTGAGCCATCGATCCCTGAGATCCATTGTTCCTCCATTGATCTGAACCTTGAGATTTCCATTTATTATTGCGCCAGTTACTCCCAAAGTACCTGTGTGGTCTCTGTACCTTGGCATCAGGTCTACTGTAGCAATTGTCAAATGAGTGACCAGTACGTTTACAATGTTTACAGTATGGTTTACCACTTTGGTGAGGACCTTTATAAGTAGTAAAGGCTGAAATACTAGTATTGACAGATGCATGCTGAACAGATTTCAAAGGATCTGGAGTAGTTTGAACAGTAAGAGCAGAGCTTTCATTAGAGTGAGACACATTACTCATCATAACTCTAATACGGGATTCTTCAAGTCTAACCTCTGAAAATACAGAATTTAAAGTAGGAAACGGTTTGGTCCCAAGTAACCTACTACGAACTGAATCAAAATCTTTGTGCAACCCTTGTAGGAATCGGAAAACTCTTTTAGTTTCAATGAATTTCTTAAAAGCCATAGCATCAGCTGGCAAACCCCAGTTATGAGTTTCATAGGTATCAATCTGCTGCCACAGAAGGGTCAACTGCGAATAATAAGAGCTAACAGAAAGATCTCCCTGTTTAAGATCATTAACCTGAGTTTCTAACTCATAAATCTCTGCAACATTATCAGTTTGAGAGAATAACTCCTTGGCAGCTTTCCAGATTTCAGCCGCAGAAGAATAGAGAATAAAGTTATTCCCTATTTCAGGAGTCATAGAACTGATTAACCATGACATGATCATGGCATTGTCAGTTTTCCACTGTCTATAAGTAGCATCAGTAGGTAAAGGAGTCTGCATGTTACCGTAGAGGTAGTCATCCTTACCTCTACCCATGATGAACATTTCCACGGCCTTGCTCCAAGCAAGATAGTTGTGGCCTGTTAGTTTGAGATTGGTAACCATGACAGAACTGCTATCAAGCACAGTAGAAGGTAATGGAGCAACAGGAACAGGGGTAGTGATAGAGGAGGAAGCTTCACTCCTGCGGGTTGCAGAGACGGGAGTAGTCGTAGCAGACATAGTTTGGATGGTAAGCTGGTGATGAAGATGAGGTTTGAATCTCAGAGATTCAAAAAAAAATGAGTGAGGAAGAGAAATCGTACAAGAGGAGGATGAGGTTGCAGTGAGAGAGTTTTTTTAGAAAATGAGTTTAAAATCTTGGTGTTATGCCAATGTAAAGCTTCCTCAGGAAGCTTCACGAAAAACAAGTTAAAATATTTTTGTGTTGTTTGAAAATGCAACGTGTCGAGTTCTTGTGGTATAAGAATTCCACTTTCTCAACTTTCAGATGGTATCGTGTAAAGAGGTACAACATGCATTAAATGCATGTATGCCACGTATCAAAGTGCACGTGAACGCACTTTTGTAAAAAAAAAAATCCCACTTTGTAATTTCCGCTTTTTCCGCTTTTCACCTCCTCGTAATTTTCTTTTGCTTTAACCTTCTTTCCGTATCCACGTATTCCACTTTCCACTTTCTTCTTCCTCTCACCTTCTTTCCGTGGAACAATTTTTCAGTTTTCTCTGCTTCTTCCTCTTCTGCAATTTTTTCACAAGCAGGGTTCAAACCGAACCAAGATTGATTAATACCAAGAATCCCTTTCGCTTTATGGGAACGTAACAACTTTGGGAAGAAGCTGATTGTTCAGAATCAATTCAAGGATAAGCTTGATTCAAATAATATAGTTACAGTAAGCAGTATAAAACTGCACTACAAGAATGCAATATATCTCTGATACCATATAGACAAAGACAAGAAAAAACTCTTTTATTAAATCAAAAAGGCATCAGCCCTTAGTCATTACAATGAGAGATCCAAACATTATATGTAGAGAGATACAAGAGGGAATAACGGTCATAAGGGAGAGAAGTGACAAAAGAACAATAACGGTAACATCCTTGACCCTAACGGTCATATTAGAGACAAATATTTCAACAGACAGGAAAGACTGACTGACATACAAAGCCAAACTCTTAGCCAAGCAGTCACAAGGGTAGAAATCAAAGAGGCACTATTCTCCCTTAAATTAGAAAGTGGACTTGGACCAGACGACTATTCTGCTAGCTTCTTTGAAGAGAATTGGATTCTCTTAAGGGAAGATTTTATGGATACAGTATAATATTTCTTCAGAGAGAATTACATACACTACCCTATCAATGCCACCTCCATATCCCTGATTCCAAAGGTGGACAACCCCTATAATAATGGAGGTGTTTTAGGCCTATATCTTGTTGTAACGCACTTGTAAGCTTATATCCAAGATAGTGATCAATAAGCTTAAACCATTACTGCGCTTTTTGGTGAGTGAAAACCAGTCAGCTTTTGTAAAGGATAAGACAATTCAGAACATCATCCTTCTAATGCATGAGATAGTGAAAAACTATAAGAAGTGTGCTATAAAGGTAGTAGACATAATGAAAACGTTTGATACAGTGAGATGAAACTATCTACCGTTGATCCTAAGGGTGATGAACTTCCCAAATAGGTTCACGAAATGGGTAGAGCTATGTATTTCTACTGCTTCTTTCTCTATTAACCTAAATTGTGTCTTAACTGGTAACTTTAAAGCTTCCAGAGGACTTAGACAAGGAGACCTATTATCCTTTTGCCTCTTCATCCTTGTAATGGAAGGCTTTACAAAGTTACTGAAAAGGAGAATCCTTAACATTCAGTTTTCCTTTCATCCTAGATCTGAAAAGTTAAAACTCTCATCTTTAGCCCTTGCAGATGATTTATTCATCTTTGCTAAGGCAGAAACTTAGTCAGTCACAGTAATAAAGGATATACTGGAGGTGTTTCAAGCTCTCTCAGGCTTGAAGCCCAATTTGCAAAAGAGTGATGTTTTCATTTCTGGTACAAACTCCCAATAGAAAACTGAGATTGCTCACATGCTGAGTATGCCTTTAGAGACTCTTCCTATTAGATGCCTTGGTGTCCCACTCATTGCGAGCAAGCTATCTTTCTCTAACTGCGGGCTTCTCTTAAACAGGCTGACAACTCGGGTGCAACATTGGGCTAATAGGAACTTGTCTTTTAGAGGGAAAGTGCAGTTAATAAATTATGTGCAAATAGCAATTTGTAGGCACTGGGCAACTTCATACTTCCTGCCTAGAAAAAATCATCAGAGAGATGGAGAAAATTCTGAAAGGATTTTTATAAGGAAATACAAGAAAGGCAAAAGCCAAATGGTTTACAATGTGTAAGCCTAAGGACAGAGGTGGTTTGGACATAACTGATCTGGCCTTAGTAAATAATGCGTACATTATGAAAAACATTTGGGATGTCTGCCAACTGAAGGAGTGTCTTTAGGTTAAGTTGGTTGACACAGTATTTTGAAAGGGAAATCAATCTGGAAAGCGAGGGCTTGACCCTCAGATTCATGGTTATGGAAGAGAACCTTTGTGGTTAGAGACAGATATGAAGATTGTGTATGCAAGGTGACAGAGAATGGTAAGAACACCTTTTTTTGGAATGACCTATGGCATCCATTTGGTGTTTTAAAATCAAGATACTGGGACTTGAAAAGGCAATTCCATTGTTGATGATGCAGGAGTCTCTTCTGTCTTAGATAGAAATGAATGGAGAATATCGTATAGTAGAGGATGAGAATACCAGGTTATACAATTTAGCGTTGCTTGTAGGAGTATAAACAAGAAGCAAGGGGATGACTGTTGGAAGCGAAGCAATAAATTCTCTGTAAAGGAAGCTGAGAAGGGCATTCAAACACCCATGCCTTCAGTAAACTGGAGTAAATTGTTTGTTGTAATAATTCTCTTCCACGTTGTGCAATCGTCCTGTGAATTACATGTTGGAAGAGAATGAATACACCAGATAAATTATTTGACTGGGGGTATATCTCAAACTAATGTGTCTTGTGTGATAGGTGCTTTGACTACCAGGATCATTTCTTTTTCCAATATCCTTTTTCCTACCAAATCTCAAAATCTTTGTTGAACCATATAAACAACTTCAAGATGCCTATCACATATAGAGGGAAAGCAATAGTAGAATCTATCAGCAAACATAGAAGGATCACAAAATTGTCCTCAAAGAGATTCTGGATATCATCTGTTATGCTGCAGTCACTTGGAGAGGATACAAAAATAGCAGGTTCAATTGAGAGCTTGCTGTCAACCTTGCATTATCAATGAAGATCTTCACCAAGCCAGATTCAGCCAGTCTCATGATCATCATCATGCAAAATTCTGAAGAAGGCTTTGCCATATTTGGCACAACTACTCGTTTCCATCCACTGCTGGCTGTGTTCACTTATTCTCCTCATCCCATCCTCATTAAGGTTAGCACTGCTACACATCTATAGTAACAAGGTACTTTTGGAGCTGCTATCTCAATGTCTGGCTAGGGATTGCAGCTTCTTGATACAAAGTATGGAAAGCTCTGTAAAGTCGGTGCTGCTTTGGTACCAAAATTTGCAATCCTCAAGTCCTGGACCCATCCCACTCCATAAGGATTGATTTTGATATCCCCTTATATAGCCTGAATTTGAGTTCTGATGGATCTATACTGTGTACCGTTTAAAGATTTTTCTTCCTGGGATTTTGGAAGTGGTATTTGGTGGCTCTATTGAATACAAGCTCTGGGACTTCTGTTCTATATTTTGTAATTACCTACCTCAACAGGGTTCTTACTTATTCCCCTGCTGCCTTTGATGCCAGGTTTGCTTAACTAGGGCATGGTTTAGATTTTCAGTTTATGTAACATTAGACAGGGGATTTTTGGGCACTATTAGCGTAACTAGTGATAGAAACCAACTTCAGTGCCATTGTATTTTGAGCAAGTTGTGCTTGCGGTTACTATCCCCAAGCAAATTATGATGTAGTTCCACATATTTTGGCTCTTTTATGAAATTTAACTTACGAAAACAAAGGATATTGTTAAACTACCTCCCTACCAGTAGAACACATGAATCGAAACAATTCAGATTAAACCTCTCATATAGGTGGACAGCTTGATCAGACAGATAAGACCTTATGGAATAAATCAGCTATTATAAAGTTTATACAAGGAGAAACCCACAGCCTAATGTAGCATTTGATGATCACTTAGAAGAACTACGTGCTACTTATGAGAATGAACCAGAAATGGATAATAAGCCTATTGGTGTAAGAAAAGGAACCAAATATTTTACTAAAAATCCTCTGTATAACTTTCTATAATATGTAAGATTAAATCCATCTCTTCATGCTTTCACTGGTGCATTAGACTCAGAATATTCATAATACCATACAGGAAGCTATGTGTATACCAGAATGGAGAGCTGCAATTAATGAAGAAATGAGGACTTTAATACAGAATAACATATGGGAACTGGTTTTTATGGTCAAAGATGTTAGACCAGTAGGATGTAGATGCGTATTTACCATCAAATATTATACTGATGGGACTGTAAGTAGATATAAAGCTAGACTAGTAACAAACGAGTTTACACAAACCTATGAAATTGAGTATCTTGAAACATTTGCACTTGTAGTGAAGCTCTACACAATAAGAGTTATTGTTTCAATTGTTAATTTAGACTGAGAATTGTATCAACTTGATATTAAAAATGTCTTTTTAAATGGAGAGTTACAAGAAGAAGTATATATGCATGACCAGTTTTTACTGATCAAATTAATAGTAATTAGTTTGTAAACAGAAAAAATCTTTATATAAATAAAAACAGTCACCAAGAGCTTGGTTTAGGAAATTTTCAAACACGTTAAGAGATACAATGTTATTATAAGTCATACTGATCATACATTGTTTACTAAAGTTTATATAGAAGGTATGATTACTGTGTTGATTGTATATGTTGATGATATTATTGTGACTGAGAATAATCTTAGTGGCATTCAGTCCATTAAATATCAGTTATCCAAAAAAGTTGAAATGAAAAATCTAGTAAAACTAAGATACTTCCTGCGTACAAAGATAGCTGGAAACCAAAATGTTATGAGTAATTCTCAAAGAAAATATGTTATAGAGTTGTTAACTGAAACTGAAATGCTGCGGTGTAAGCCAGCCAGTATCTCAGTTGAACCTGGACATAAACCTAGAGAATTATGGGATACTACACCAACTTAAAGGTTAAGGTATGAGAAAGTGGCAGACAAGTTAATGTACTTATCTCATACCAGACCAGATATATGTGATGTTATTAGCCAATTCATGCATAATATTACTGATGAACATCTACAAGTTGTCTTGACAATTCTTAGGTACTTGAAGAGCACACCAGGTCGGAGATCATATTTCAGGAAGCACAGGGACAGAACCATTAAAATCTTCATTGATGCTGATTGGGCAGGGTCTAAGGTTGATATGGGGTCAACTATTGGTTATGGAACGTACTTGTAGGAAAACTTAGTTACTTGGAGAAGCAAGAAACAACTAGTTATGTCCAGAAATATGCATAAGCAGACCTAAGAGCATTTGCCTTGGGACTATGTGAAGAATTATGAATCAAAAAGGTATTAGAAGACGTTGGATTAAAATGCTTATTGCCAATCAGAGTGTATTGTGATAACATTTCTGGTATAAATATAGCATAAAACCATGTATAACCTGATAAGTCCAAACAAGTTGACATTTATTGACACTTTATTAAGGATAAGATTAAAGACAATGTGATTAATCTTGAGCATATTGCTTCCAAAGACCAATTGGTAGACATTCTGACAACTCCTGTTTCTACCAAGGTTTTCTAGCCTTTATTTTTTAAGTTTAGTTGTGTAAACGTATATACAACTAAGCTTGAGAGGGAGTGTAGAAATACTGTATAAATACTGTACAAATACAGTATAAATACATAGTAAATACATATATACTTGTACAAATACAAGTCGATACATACTACTAATGTATATCATATTAGAATACTAGTTTAGGCAAGTGTATAGTGTAGGAATTAATATAACCGTTGTTGGCCACTTCGTTATAACCGTTGGACTTATGCTGTTAGAGGCTTAAGCTTCTTTAACCTATTTAAAGGCTCTTCTATTGTATTTGAATAACATATTCACTTTCTCTATTTCTATACGTTTCTATACAAGAAAGTTGTAGATACTAAGATCAAGTGAGTTTTTTCTGAAGGCACCTTTTCTCTGTTTTTCATTTCACCACCAGTATTTAGTAGAGCTGGTCTCATCATTATAGGAGATATGGCAGTTTCACTTGAATTTGTCTTGTGGACTTACTCTGATAAGCATGCAGGCTATTGATTTTGCCCCAAGTGATGCAACTTTACTTTCAAATAGAAGCCTTTGCTGGCTCCGGTTAGGCCAAGCAGACCAAGCATTATCTGATGCAAAGGCCGCAAGGGTTCTGAGACCTGATTGGCCTAAGGCTTGCTATCGGGAAGGCGCAGCTTTACGTTTGCTGCAGGTATATCTTATTTCTTTGACCAACCAGATGTTACGGTAGCATCTTCTTTTTGATGTCTTGGTTTTGTCTACTTCAGAAGTTTGACGAAGCAGCCAGTGCGTTTTATGAGGGAGTGAAGCTTGATCCTGAAAATATGGAACTTGTAACAGCATTCAGGTACATTAAATGTTGTGTGTTTTATTAACTAGCCATAACCTTGCCTTGAGGGAAATCTCATTTCTTCACAGCTTTTGTTGTCTCTCTAGCCTACCAAGCAGTCGTCGACCTGCCTTTTATATGTATGCTTTTTCTTGTTACATTACTAGCAAGGAAACAACTCAACTTTTTTTTTTTTTTTTTAAATTGATCTAGCAAACATTCTCTCATTTGCCCTTTCTCCTGTGTTCACTTTTTAGTCTAATCCATTCTAGCAGTCCGCGCATCCATGATACAATACTTGTTTCCACCCTGCTTAATTATTTTTATCTATTTACTTCTATTTTTCATTTCAAATGGAGTTAAGGACAAACTCTTTTTTGACTTTTGAATATGATGTAATAAAGTGAAATGACTCATGGGTAAGTTTACGTACATCCGACTCCCCTATCCCGCCATAGGTGAGGTGCCTCTAAGGCAATTATCCTTTTGCTGCTATGTCAAAGTTCCTAAGAGCATTGCCCGCTTTTTAGTCATCTACACACTTGCCTCTAATTTTAGGGGTTTCTTAGAATCACATATAAGATTTGATGTAGTTTCATACTTCAAACACCTTGCCTTAATCTTATGAGTAACGTTCTTATCAATTTACAATTTACTTAGCAGAAAAGGGGGGAAAAAACAAATTGACGTTCTTATGGATTTCCGCATTTTTTTTTTTATTTTTTTTAATCTTAGATACTTGAAAGTCACACTAATAGGAGGATTTGCTTGTCATTTTCTTATTACTGAAACTTGAATTTCATATAATATATTTGTCTACTTGGTGTAAATCTGTTTGCATTTAAGTTATCCTACCAGCATACAATCATTCTCGTCATTTTGCGCGCGCATTCATGATCAAACTATTACATTAACTGTGAAGCTCCATTTAAACAATAGAATAAGCAAAGCAGTAGCTAGACTTACTCGGCTAGATCCAACTGTAAAGCTTCGCTTAAACGACAGAATAAACGAAAGCAATAGGTAGACTTTCTCGGGTATATCTGAAGAAAAAGAATTGGGAGGTGGCAAAGCTGAAAGGGCTTGATTGTCTCAACCTAACCATCTGTGGAGTTCATGAGCCATTCCGTTATCTTTGACTAGGAGTTTCATGTTAGGGAGCAACAAGACTTCCTCTGTTATTTTATTTTTCCTTTCGAGTTCAGCTGGATATCTAAGCTCATAATTTCTCCGGTTCTTATTTTAGTTTCACTTTACACACACACACACACACACAGAGAGAGAGAGAGAGAGAGAGAGAGAGAGAGAGAGACTCATACACACACTCTTTAATTGATAAGTACTTGGGTTTGAGGTGAAACTTAATAAAACCAAGGACTGCTCCTGCCTCTTTTATTTTATTTTATGTTTCTTGGTTACTTGCAGAGAAGCTGTTGACGCAGGGAAGAAGTTTCACGCTACCGAACAAGAGAAGTCATAGTTGAATGTGGGAGGCTTAGGAGGAATATTGTTAGGCAATACGTTTTGGAATTTCTTGAAGTGGAGTCTACTGATTCTGGGATCTGGTCCTTTATGTTGATTTTCTTGCAAATCAAGAGGAGGTTCTGAGGTTCTTCCTTATAGGCGTAAAACTAGACATTACTTTGTGGTAGTCTAGGTGAGACTAGAGCTATCATAGTAGTTTGTCTTTGGTTAATGGAATGAAGAAGAAGATGTGTAAGGGTTCTCACTCATCTCTTTATCTTGTTGGGGATTCACAATATTATTTTCAGGGAAAGCTACCTTTATTCTCTGGTGGTTTGAGGTAACTACCTCTAGACCCTCGCTTATTTAAAACATGATCTTTATACCTCCTGTGTTTTTGAACTAAATTAGAAACTCAATTCAACTGTTAGGTGTGAAATGTCGTTTATGCCCTCACTAATGTTTGAAGAAATGTCCGAGTTAATTGACTTCACCTCCCAATGATCAGAACTCCAGCCCAAGTCTACAAAATTAGCAAGAAAATATCAGAAAAAGGAAGTATTGGCATATACACTGTGACTATAACAATCAACACAAGAAAGCATAGAATTGGCCGTTTTCTTTCTATGTGATGCATCGGAGACATCAGCACAAGTCACAGCAATAGGAGCAATGCTATTAACAGTAAACTTTAAGGCCGTTTGTATTACAGATACCCAAAAGCTTCTGTTTAGTTAACAGTCAATTGACTACTGTAATGGAGACCAAGCAACCAACTCTTGGTACACTACTGGACAATGAGTACAAAGCCACGAGTCTCAACATGTCTAAGACCCTAAACTTCAAAATGGAGGATTTGGTTTGTATATGTGTTGGCAACAAAGAGGGAATTCGTACTGCCCCTTCAAATTAATCAGTTCAACATTTCAATCACGGCTAAAAGGGCAAAAAAAGGGGGAAAAAAAAAAGAAAGAAAACCCTGAATCCAGATTTATAATAAGAAAATACCTTTCCGATAGAACTGTAAAAACGGATATATCTTTCTTTGAAATTATGCAAAAGAGAAGATTACACAATTAAGTAGCGTGTGGTCTAATTGATTTTTCAATTTAGTACAAAAACACAAGGGGTTTAAGGGCTGGGTTTTAAACTAGATGGGGTCCAGAGGCCATTACCACAAGCTACATGGGGCATAAATATAGTTTTTTTATTTTATTTTAGAGTTAATTGCACCTGGTATCCATTCTTTTCCACCAAGTTTTAAGTAGCATCCAATGTTTCATGAAACACACTTGCCATCCAGACTTATAGGGTTAATAGACATCTGGCATCCTGCAACCGGGAAATCACCTACTATAGGCGGTTTATAGCATTTTTCCTTTTAATTTTAACCTTTAAGTCATTTGGCAGCAAAGATTTTCAAACCATGGTTAAAGCCTAATTCCTTCCTTTATACCAACCAAATCCTCCCTCCAAAATAGACCTAAACCCAAATCATTCTTCCCCTGCCTGCAATTCTTCTACACACCTCCTGTTTTTTTCGTCATTTTCAGTTTCTGCTGTAATTTTTTACTATTACAGCTCACAGTCAATTTCCAGCTAAAATATTTGGAGATGGCTGTCCTTTTAGTTAAATTTTCCCTCATCAGGTGGATTCTCACTGATTCCCCCATCAGGTGGATGATTGAGTAGCACGCAGTATGATAATTGAGAACACATTCCAGACTCCTCATGCTTGTATCCGGTACTCAATAATCAAAATCATAGCCCTTCTGGCATTGATGTTAACGACTAAGATTATCAACTGTATGAATCATCTCTGTTTAACCTCTTTTGTGTTATGAACAATGAAGGTTGCTGGGAAAAAAATTTTCCCTTCAGGAATGTCAATTCAACTGCCACTTGCCTTCAAGGTCAGATCTTCCTTTGCTTCATAATTCTTTCTTGTCCTCTACCCCTACAGGCAACGTCAAATTCCCAGTTGGCCGGAATCTTAGTTCAAGAACAGCAGCTTTACCCATGTTGTCCGACAACCTAATTGTTGGAGATGTTGTTGCTTCCGTTTTGACTGGAGGCATTGCCCTTTCTGCTCTTCGCTTCTGGGAAGAGATTGCCACAAGAGAACCATCTATTTCTCCCAAGGCATTATTACATTTTCCCAAGTTCTTCTTTCTGGATAAATTACCGTCCGAAGAGATAATATCAAACTGAAGGAGGAAGATGGAAGAAGAAGAGGAAGATGGAGGAAGAAGATGAAGCTGGAGGAGGATGGGGGAGGGAGGTCGATTTTGGAGGGTGCGGTGGGGTGGGGGTGGGATTTTGATTTTGTTTTTCCTTTAATTTTGAAGGTAAAATAGTCAACTTTGGTTAAAGTCGGGTTAAAAGTATGGTTAAGTCCGGTCAAAAGTCGATTTCAGCGGTCAACGGTCGACCAGCAGGTCATCCGGATGCCAGATGTCTATTAACCTTATAAGTCTGGATGGCAAGTGTGTTTCATGAAACATTGGATGCTACTTAAAACTTGGTGGAAAAGAATGGATATCAGGTGCAATTAACTCTTTTATTTTATGAGCGACAAAGAAGCGGAGATTTGTCCCATGAAAAGAAGGATTGAGTTTGTGTGTAATTCATGAGCAAATTGTGATGGTTCTGTAGCACTACGAAGGACAATTCTGTGCACTCTATTCTTTTGTCATCGTCAATGTTCTTATTCAAATAATCAGGACGGTCTTTTTTTAGGTGAATTCTTATTATCTATTAGATAACGGTCAATCAAATTAGATAATGGTCAATCAAGTTAAGATTCTGAAAATGAAATATTTCTTTAGATGGAAGAGAAAGAAAAACGGGATAAAGAAAGCCAATTTAGGTGACAGTGTACGAGTCCATATATGTCAAGCTCAAAGTAAAGTTGAAGGCGTACATTTCGGGATTAGCTTTCTCCTCAGACGAAGACTAGGCCTCATATTTCCCTGTTCATCTCCATTTCCCATTTTAGATATAGATTCTAGCTTAGGCTGGAGCATATTTTGGTATTATGTATTTGCTAAACTTCATTATGTCCCTTTTGGTGATTAATGACATCTGGTGCTTATCTTTAATTATTGGTTTTGATGTTTTCAAAAAGGGAGTTACGGATTGTTTTATAGTACTTTTCCAGCCGTGTTAGAAGGTTATACTGATGCTAGTTGGATAATTAGCATTGGTGATAATAAATCTACTACGGGTTGGATATTTACATTAGGTGGTTGTGCTGTTTCTTGGGCTTCAAAGAAACAGACATGCATAACTCATTCAACAATAGAATCCGAATTCATAGCATTGTCATCTGCAGGTAAAGAAGCGAAATGGCTGAGAAATCTATTATTGGATATAGAGTTGTGGCCACAACCGATGCCAGCTATTTTTTCACAGTGATAGCCAAGAAACGATGTCTAGAGCTTATAGTAAAATCTATAACGGTAAATCTAGACATGTCAGCCTTAGGCATGATTATGTAAGGCAATTAATAACAGATGGTGTAATAGCCATTGCATACTTCAGATCCTGCAATAACCTGGCGGATCCGTTGACAAATAGTCTTTCAAAAGACTTGGTATAAAGTACATCTTTAGGGATGAGATTGAGACGTATGGGATAAGTTCACTTGTGATAGAAACTCAACCTTGTCTAGCATACCAGTAGCCAAAGGTTCAATGGGTAACAACAAGTCACAAAGTGAGGTATTAAAACACTACGATTGATCTTTAAAGAATCAAACCGCATAGTATTGATCTTTAAAGAATTGGAATGTTAGTGTTAAAGGAGGGTGAGTGTTAAAACACTCTTAATGAAGGATTAAGAGGAACTATCTTAATTTTCACCTATATGAACATAGGAAGTGGTGCCGCGTCGACAAGCAATGATCTTGAAATGTTCATGAATACTAGAGGTAGCACAAGGCCATAAAGTGCGGTTTAAAATGGACTTCTAAGAAGAGTGTGGTTTCATGTGTATAATATTTCTGGTTCTAGCACATAGGAATCTGATTCAAGGCTTTTTAGCTATCGTGATTTCGTTAGAACTTTGAAGTATTATACTAATAAGAGGCTCAAATCGAAAGATACTTCTTAAATGCATGAAATGTCATAAGTTGCTTTACAAATTAAGTGGGGGATTGTTATAATAGTTTGTAAAGACAATAAGATGAAGAATGAAGGTGGATTGGTATTGGAATAAGCAATAATAGCTTGACTCTTGACATGGATCGATTCATGTATCAGTTGGATAGATCCATGTGGCTTGAAAATGAAGTTGAGTATTCTGCCGGACATCGATCGATGTCACATAGATCGATCGATCGTTGTACCCTGGGTGCAGAGTTGAAACTTTCTATCCAACATAGATCGATCACATAGATCGATCGAAGTGACTTCGATCGATCGATGTGATATATCGATGTTGGTCAGAATGAAATTGGAGCTTACTGTGAGACATCGATCGATGTCACGTCGATCGATCGATGTGCCAACAGAAGTGTCTTTTCATGTAGAATCACAACTTATGTACCAAGGGATATACCCAATCGCCATGCAACTGCCTTGAACGTCTGAATGGAGTTTGAAAGCTTATAAATAGGCTGTTATAACACATTTTCAAGACATCTTGCAACCTATTTCATACTAGCATCCTACATTCTTCTTTCTACTAAAATTCGCTCTTGTTCTTGAAAGTTCATTGAATCTCTATTCTTTTGCTGAGAATAAGAGTTTGTTGGCTGTTGTATCCTAGGAGAAAATTTGCTTACAACCTTGCAGTAACTAGTGGGGGCAAATATTCCTTACGGAAAGTGGTATACACGCCTCAAGCCAATTTCCTTTCCGTTCATTCTCTCTTGTTCGTTGATCTTGATTCCTTATTTCATAACAAAACCGTCCTGCATACCTTTTTTTCTGGCTTCAAGTTCATGAAATAAGTCTCATGTGACTTCAATTATGCTCATCCAACGTGGCATGGATCTTTCCTTGATGATTCATACTATAGAGACTTGAATTCATCAACCAAGACACCGGTTTGCTCTTGACCTATTAACATTAACAATGTCAGCACCCTGATTGGCCTCATCCAACATGCCTTGATCAGCAAGCATACCTCATTGATCCTCATGAATAGTAGTCTTCAAACGATAAGAAGACGTAATAATAAAATTCTTAAGCTTTAACCGCATCTACTGAATCAACTGAAAGATACGTAGATAGTAAAATTACAACATCAGCGACTACCTCCTTGAAATAGAGATGAACCAAGTACTCCCTAATCCCTAACAAAAACTTCCTTTGTTCTTTTCATTAAGATGCCAAGGAGTGATGAATAAGTGTTAGTAGTAGATATTCTTATCATAAAAGTTGTATTGTGATCTACCTAATAATCATTATTTAGAAATTGATCATTGACTAATGAAATACATATGCAAATTAATAGCATACACATACAAATAAAAGAGAATGTCGACTTAACGTATCTCACATGTATACAATCTGAGCCTCATCCCACTAATTGTTATAGTTATGCTAATGATATTAATCTAACCTCTTCGAACAATTTTTTGAATAATTATTTCCTATTTTTCTCTCTAAAATAAAAACCAGATAGAATTTGTGGAAGAAGAGATAATAAGGAGTTTCCTTGGAGTAAGTAAGGTAAGACTTAATAATCACCAACCCCTAACCATAAACATCATCAGCTAAAGTGGTTGTTTTCGTTAACCTAATCCCAAGCTAATGCTTTCTTTTCTTTGGGTTTGGGGGTGACCACACAGCTGCTAATGCTTGTTTTATTGGGAATTCTGCTCTGACTCACATCCTTTACCAATTATTGATGTACACCAAGTACGATGTATAAATCTGAGGACCACTTAGGTTTCTTCGGTTTTTTTAAGGAAAAGAAAAACGATTAATAGACGTATGCTTTCCCCTTTTTCTTTATTTTCTTTTATTACCGATGACTCAAATTCACAATTTCATGCATCACGCAGGAGTGTAAACGGTTGACAATTTATTAGACAGATATGGAGTAATTTTTTGTAACATTTCTTTTATATACATTATTTTTAGGACTCTTAACGTAGACATGAAAAAGGGAAGATTTAAAGAAAATGTGTTTTTTCATCCCGTCTTCCTTTTTATCGATCTATAGTATGAGTGTTTTTTAAATAGTATTTTTAAATTTAAGAGTGTTCTAATATATTCCTTTTGGATGAATAAAAATATAAGACGCACATCTGCTTGCATTTTTTTTATTTATTTAAAGAACCACGCACTTCCTTATGCTTACATTATTAAGATACATATTATAAGGATAATTGGTTTGTATATTTAGTTTGTATATATCCATTATTTGTGTAGATAATCTTGTAAGATAGGATGTGGTTTAGTCTTATCCCCTATCTCTTTATTGTAGGCATAGTTAGTTAAGGGGCTATACATACGTACATTCTGTAAACAGTTTTTCTATGAATCAAATTCTACGATTCTTCATGGTATCAGAGACAACCTTCTGTTACGCATAGTCAGTTGTCGATCAAAAGTTTTCTACTGTCGATCAAATTCTTTCGGCTTTGTCGATCAAAGTTTTTATTCCTAGCCGCTCAATTTTTTTTGTGTCGATCAAAATTTGTTCATCCATTTTTTATTTTTCCTTTGTTTTTGATCGACTACTGATCAATATTTTCCATCCATTCTGCGTCTTCCGTGATTATGGCAGAAACAGCAATTGTCACCACTGACCCAAAGTCTGCTTATTATTTGCATGCTTCTGACCATCCTGGTCTTCTATTTGTTACTCAGCCATTGGGGGAAAATGGTGAGAACTATTTCGTCTGGCGTAAAGCTTTTGTCAATGCTTTACGTTCTAAAAATAAAGCTGGGTTTGTTGATGGCACCATCAAACGTCCAGATGTTGCCTCTGTTAATTATTCTGTTTGGCAGCAGTGTAATGCACTGGTTTTGGCGTGGTTATCTAATGCACTGGCCAAGGAGCTTCAAGGCACTGCTGCGCATGCTGAGTCCGCCCGGGAGGTTTGGGTGGATTTGGAGGAGCGTTTCACGCAAGGTAAAGATGCTCGTGTGTATGAATTGCGTCGTGCGATTACGTCACTCAGACAGGAACGGAGCACTGTTTCGGTTTACTATGGTCGACTGAAGGCTTTGTGGGGAGAGCTTCAGTCGTTTGATGAGATACCTCTATGTAGCTGTGGGTTGTGTACGTGCGGTTTGTCAAAGGCTGTTGAGAAGGCTCGTGAAAAGGAGATGGTTTTCGATTTCTTGATGGGGCTTGATGAGATTTTTAACACGGTACGTTCACATATTTTGAGTATTGATCCTTTACCTTCTCTTGGACGTGCGTATGCGATTATAGCGCAGGAAGAGAAACAGCGCGTTGTGGCGCAGAGTTTTACCCCTCAGCTGGAGGCAGCGGCGCTGGCAGCTTGGCACCCAGGCCAAGCACGCCGAAATCCTCCAGGTCCAGATAGCCGAAATCCTCCAGGTCCAGGTAGCCGAAATTTTCAGTCTAAGAGTAAGGGGGAGCGGCCTCGTTGCAGTCATTGTGGTAAGGTTGGTCACTTACGAGAGACCTGTTATGATATTATTGGTTATCCTGCTGACTGGAATATGAATAGAAATCGTCGCAGTAAGTTTCCTACAGGTCAAGCCAAGTCCAATGCCGTTGATATTACACAAGGGGTGGCCGACACCCCTGCGCCACAGACTGCGTCCTCCCCTTCCTTTGCAGGTCTCACTTTTGCGCAGCAGCAACAGTTGGCCCAATTTGTTGATACTTTGAATGGAGGTAATTTTGGCCCGGTTTTGCAGCAGGAAAACAAGAAAGATGCGGGTATTGTTTCCTTTACTTCTGCTTCCTCCTCTCATTGGCTTTTGGATAGTGGAGCTAATGCGCACATTGTCAATGATTTGTCTCTTTTTACTTCGATTATTACTGGTCTCAGCTACTGTACAAATTCCGGATGGTACACATGTCGCAGTTCGTGCTGTTGGCATTGTAAAATTGTCTGATTCTTTGGTTCTACGTGACGTATTGGGTGTTCCGGAATTTGCTTTCAATTTGATTTCCGTTAGTCGGTTGGTGAAGGATTTACATTGTACGCTGACTTTTGGCCCGGATTTCTGTGTTGTGCAGGAAATGCCCTCGAGGACGCTGATTGGAGTGGGTAGACAGCATGCTGGCCTTTACCGTTTCGTGGCATGTCCTGCTGCGGTTGTTCATGCTGCAATAAAATCTGACGAGTCTCTTTGGCATCATCGCATGGGTCATCTTCCTTTGTCTAAGTTTCGTTTTATTCCGTCTATTGTCATTTCCAATAAAGATGTATTTTGTGACGCTTGTAATCGGGCTAAACAAACTCGTTTACTGTTTCCAGTTAGTACTAGTGTTACTGAGCATGCTTTTGATCTTATCCACTGTGACATTTGGGGGCCCTATAAAACACCCAGTTTATCCGGTGCACGTTATTTCCTTACCATTGTTGATGACTACAGTCGTAGTACTTGGGTATATTTGATGAAAGCTAAATCTGAAACTAGTCGTTTCTTGTTGCATTTTTTGCATTGGGTTTGTACTCAGTTTGGGCGGTCTGTTAAACGTGTTCGTAGTGACAATGGGTTAGAATTTGTTAGTGCACCACTTCGGGATTATTATGCTGAACATGGGATTGATGCCCAAACTTCTTGTGTCCACACTCCGCAACAGAATGGTGTCGTTGAACGTAAACATAGACATCTTTTAGAGGTGGCTCGTGCTCTTCGTTTTCATGCTCATCTGCCTATTGCTTTTTGGGGGGAATGTATTCTTACTGCTGTGTATCTTGTTAATCGCATGCCTACTGCTAGTCTCAAAACTAAAACACCTTATGAACTTTTGATGGGTCGCTTACCTACCTATACACACCTTCGTGTCTTTGGTTGTTTATGTTATGGGTATACCTATCATGGCGTGCATGACAAGTTTGCTCCACGTTCTGCGCCCGGTATTTTTCTTGGTTATCCCCATTCCCAAAAGGGTTACAAGATCTATGATTTGTCTAGTCGTCACATTTATGTGAGTAGGGATGTCACTTTCTATGAACATATTTTTCCCTTTTCTGTTTCTTCTCGGTCTGTTGATTCTTGTCTCCCAGTTTATTCCGCGCCTGAGCCTTTTTGCTGGGATCTTTCTGCGCCTGGTGTCACTCCTGCGGACGCAGCCCCAGATGCTCCAGCTGCTTCTCCGCCTTCTGCTGTGGTTCGGCCAGGCAGTGCTGGTTTGTTTGTTCCAGACCAGCCTGCTGTTCGGTTTTTTGCTGAGGACCAGCCGGCCAGCGCTAGTTCTTTCGATCCAGACCAGCCTGGTTTGGTTCGGTCAGCAGCCTCTGCTGCCCCCCCTGTTGAGTCTACTTCGTTACCTCCTTCGCGCAGCCTGCGCACTCGTCAGTTGTCACATCGTCTTGCAGATTTTGATATTGCGCTGCCCCCGTCGCTTATGCCCCCTGCTGTCTCATCCTCTCCTACAGCGAACTCTACGGTATTTCCTTTATCCAGTTTTCTTTCATATGCGCGTTTATCACCCTCTTATTATAGTTTTGTGGCGGCCATCACTGCTGGGGATGAGCCTGTATCTTTTAAGCAGGCGGTTAAACATGCTCATTGGCGCGATGCTATGCAACGTGAAATTGCGGCTCTTGAGGCTAATCGTACTTGGGATGTTGTCCCTTTACCTCCTGGCAAACGTACTATTGATTCTAAGTGGGTTTACAAGGTAAAATATAATCCTGATGGAACCATTGAACGCTATAAAGCTCGCCTAGTGGCGCGTGGATATACTCAGGTTGAGGGTATAGATTTTCATGAAACTTTTGCGCCGGTTGCTAAACTTGTTACTGTTCGGTGTTTGTTGGCTGTAGCGATGGTTCGTCGTTGGCATGTTCATCAGTTAGATGTTAATAATGCATTTTTACATGGTGATCTTACTGAGGATGTTTATATGCGTATTCCTCCTGGTTTCGAGCGTCAGGGGGAGAATTGTGTGTTTAAGTTGCGCAAGTCTTTATATGGTTTACGCCAAGCTTCTCGTAACTGGTATGCTAAGTTTACTACTTCGCTTGTTGCGCTCGGCTACGTTCAGTCTGACGCTGATTCCTCGTTGTTCCTTTTGTCTGACTCATCTTCAGTTGTCGTTGTTTTGATTTATGTTGATGACGTCATTGTTGCTGGCAATGATCTCAATCGCATTTCCGCTTTAAAGGCTTATCTTGATCACAAGTTTAAAATCAAGAATCTTGGTCCCCTTAAGTATTTTCTTGGTATTGAAGTCGCCCGTTCGCCAGACGGCATGGTTTTAAATCAACGTAAGTATGTTCTTGATATTATCAATGAATGTGGTCTTCTGGGCAGTCGCCCTACTAGTACACCTATGGATCAGAAGGGCGTGTTTTCAGAGTCGGATCCACTCTTGGTTGATCCTGCTTTTTATCGTCGTGTTGTGGGTCGTTTGCTTTATCTTACTGTTACACGGCCAGATATCTCTTTTGCTGTTAATACTCTAAGTCAATTTATGCATGCACCGCGTAAGTGTCATTTGGATGCAGTGTTTTATTTGTTGCGCTATCTTAAGCGTGCCCCGGGCCAGGGTCTCTTCTTTCCAACTACATCCTCCTTAAGTCTTCAGGCCTACTGTGATGCTGATTGGACAGGGTGTCCACTTACGCGGCGCTCGACTACTGGATATATGGTTTATCTTGGCTCAGCTTTAATTTCTTGGCGTTCTAAGAAACAGCCTGTTGTTTCTCGTTCTTCGGCTGAAGCGGAGTATCGTGCCATGGCCTACGCTGCTAGTGAGATTGTTTGGTTGCGTCAACTTTTGCGTGACCTTGGCGTTCCGGTTACTGCCCCAGTTCCACTTCATTGTGATAATCAGGCGGCTTTACATATTGTTGCTAATCCTGTGTTTCATGAGCGAACCAAACACATTGAGATTGACTGTCACTTTGTTCGTCAACATTATCTCAATCGCCTAATTCATCCTTGCAAGGTTCCAAGTGCTTTACAGTTGGCTGACGGATTCACCAAACCACTTGGTCCTGACAAATTTCGGCACTTTTTGAGCAAGTTGGGCATTCTTGACATTCATGCGCCAACTTGAGGGGGAGTATTAAGATACATATTATAAGGATAATTGGTTTGTATATTTAGTTTGTATATATCCATTATTTGTGTAGATAATCTTGTAAGATAGGATGTGGTTTAGTCTTATCCCCTATCTCTTTATTGTAGGCATAGTTAGTTAAGGGGCTATACATACGTACATTCTGTAAACAGTTTTTCTATGAATCAAATTCTACGATTCTTCATACATCCTAAATTTCCTAACCATCATAGGCACTAGGCTTCATTTGCCTATAATTCGAAGAAAAATTAAATTTGATGGGTTGATTAGTTTAGATACTATATAAAGAGTTATGATAAAACAGTTGCTCTTGTATAATTAATTATCATTTTGTACAATAGATTGGCATTCTGAAAATTTACACGTTATTTAAAAGGCTAAGTATACTGAATTAAAAAGTTGCTGCTACAATTGTTTAGACAAACTAGTAAAATCCGTGAGTTACTCCCTGTGTAAAAAGAGGACATGGAAAATCAGAATAATTATCATCTATATCACTAGCTGTATACAAACCTTTTCTCCCTCCTTGGTCGTTAATTAAAATTGGTATGATTGAAGGAATTTGGTGATGCACGACTATCATTTATAGTACAGTATATTTACAAAACCACAATAATTATCATGCAAACTAATAATAATAATAATAATAATAATAATAATAAGAACAACAACAATAATAATAATTACTATGATTTGACGGAGGAAATTAAGTATATCAGAAAATGTGACTGGGCGTGTATTATTATTATTGTTGTTGTTGTTGTTGTTGTTGCTACTACTATTTAAGATGAGTCATGAAAGTTTTATTATTATTGTTGTTGTTATTATTATTATTATTATTATTATTATTATTATTATTATTATTATTATTATTATTATTATTATTATTATTATTATTATTATTATTATTATTATTATTATTGACATTAGCCTAAAATTTTCTCAATATATAGCATGTACACACTTGCAACTAATAAAACGGAAAATATATTCTGGAAGAAACAAAAACAACAGCGTTGTATGCATAACCACCAAAAAAAGAGGAAAAACATGGTAAAGAGAATAGAAGACACCCATGAGGATTAGGTAGCTTGGAGATATATTTATTATGCTGTTCTTGTAAAAAAAATACTATGTATGTGTAACAAAAAAAATTTTAATATTTAACTGTATATATGTTTTGCTCGAGTTATGTGATGTACCATTTTATTTTAAACATATATTGAATCATATGTAGCGAAAAATTCTTCTTGAATAGAAGGTAAACATTTTTCTTTGAATCCAATAGGTTAAATCCCTAATCCTGAATATTTCTACTATCCCTAATCCTTAAAAGAAATAGTAAATAATGTCCACAAGAAGCTATCTCAAAGAAGGTAAAACTCCGCACGATGGTTATTAAGACTTGAACATATATCTTTGAATACGGTTCTATTATCTATATATCAAGTGAACTACATACCAACTGGACATACATATTTTTTGAGTACAATACTAACTGATCTATATTCAAGAGTTATGTTCCTAATTACATAGACAGTACTCTAATAACAATAAATAGGCTGATTTCTAAACTAATATTGTATATTTACACATTCTCTTCAGAATTTTATCATGTCGACGTCCCCCAAGCAAAATCCAAAATATTGTAAATTCGCACTTTTGGGTTTTTCTTTTGTTGTCATTCACCACGTCATCGACACCCCCAAGCAAACAAAAAAGGAAAAAAGAAAAATAAAAAGGAAGCTTGTGAATGAAGAATTGATCTTGTATCAGAATTTAGAACCCCAGTATTTGGCATGACCAAAATTAGAAGCAAAGCCAAGTCGGCAACAAACGAGATAGAAACCCTCCTGTATTTTCTAATGCAATATACCACTTACGATAAAAAGTATACGACATATGTCCCATTGAAAATATATTTTTTCTCTTCCTTAGTATAAAAATAAAAAAAAAATCCCAAAGCTACCTGTCAGTTGTCCAATTAAAGAGAAAAATTAGAAAAGAAAAAGAAAGTGACTTAAAAGGGAGGAGATTTCAGATGGACGTTACGTAAGGCAAAGTTGAAATCCTCCCTCCATAACATAACATAACATAACATAACATTTTTCTACCTACTCATTCCTGCCTCTTCCGTTTTTCTTTTTTGCTCCAACTTCCCCCACAACAGCTTGTTTTCATATGCATACTTTCCAAAGGTTATCTTATCTTTTTCTCTCTACTTTCATGCTCATTATGATCTATGTCACCTAAGTTGCAGATATAGATTTCCCTTTTACTTCCTCTGTGTTCTTCATTAAAGAAAGCATCCTTTGTAGATCACTTCTTCTTTCGCGTTATATTTGGAAGCTCTATGGATTCACGACAGAGATCCTTGTGAGTGCTTTTTCCTATTATACTTTTCAGATTTCCTATTTTTGTAATATCCATTAATGTACAATACCAGAAAAGATTGAAAGGTGATATGATACTAGGAGTACACAAGCTTTTAGATAGTGATCGTTGGATTAACAGAAAAATCACCCTGAAAATTCATGCATGTGCCATATGCGAAAATTTCTTTTTAGTCCATGGACAAATGGTCAACTGCATGCTTATGACTTTGTGCAATACAACGTTTTGCAATTGCTAAAAAGCAGTAGCTGCCTTGATACCAGCAAATACTTCGTCTATCTGTAACGGCATATTTGACACAAATTCTACAACCTTGAAATTCTTCACATATGGATGAGTTTTATGTAAATCATGACTACTATTTGCTTCTTCCTCCTGTTTCAAGTTGTTCCATAAGCTCTGTAGCCGATTAGTGTTTACTTGTTATAGGTAAATTATGTTGGAGAAAAGTTAGTTGTGGGAGTCGGAAAATTTTGGATGGCAAGTGGATTTTGTCAAACACCATACTTTGGGCTTAATTACGATTAGTATTCGTTAATTAAAAACGAAAACTAAAAATTCCTAAATTATCTATGTAACGCGTAGATGAATTTAGGTTGTTGAATCACTCGATTCTGATACCGGGTGAATGAAAAATTAACGCTCAAAGTTGGAGTAACATTGGAAGTTATTTGGCGGTTTCTTCCACTACCAATAACTACTCGGTGGTTATTGCAGTAGTGGGGCGGTTTCTTCCACTACCAATAACTACTCGGTGGTTATTGCAGTAGTGGGGTGGTTTCTTCCAATCTAACGGTAAGATCAAAACTGATTGATCTAACGGTACGCATCCAATCATCTGATAACTTCCAGTAACTTCTTCCTCTCTATAAATTCCTTTCATGTTGAAACGTTTTAGATAGAGATTTTGAAAATCAAAAGGCGTACGCAGCTTCTTCTTCTTCTACTTCTGTTTTTCATAAAACGTTTTCTTGCATTCATTGCGTTCGAGAAATCAGAGCACCTTACAGGTTCGTCGAGTTCTTACGTTGCAGTGCCGTTCGTATGAACAGAAGCCGTTGTATCCTGGGAGACGTTTGTTCCATCCGGTTGGGCACAGTATACCGGAGCAATTCGTCTTAAGGACAGAGTCCTTACGCTCGCCTCGGTTTTGTTTGCGTTTTTGTTTTCAGTTTATTCACATGCGCACAGTGCACTTTTCTGATTACAGTTTCTAACATTCTTAAGACGAATTTGTGAAATATACTGTAATCTGGTTTGTTTCTGTTTGTACGATACTAATTGGCGTCGTGTTCTGTTTTCTGTATTGCGTTTAACAGAAACTGAAATATGGAAGGCGAAAGTTCTAACTCGTTCAACGGTGTGCATCTGGGCGTTTCTGAGGAACAGAACAATGCTGTTCCTGTTGCACCCGCTGCTCCAGTCACTGCTCCTGTTCCTGCTGTGGGACAGGTTGAAAAGCCAGAGAAGTTTGGAGGAAGTTACTTCAAACGCTGGCAACAGAAGATGTTGTTCTTCTTGACTGCTGTGGGATTGGCAAACTTTCTGACTGAGGACCCGCCTATGGTGGATCCGTTGGAGGACCAAGCCCAGAATATGCAAAACCAACATTTTGTTGAAGGTTGGAACTTCAACAATTATGTTTGTTTGAGCCATATTCTGAGTTGTTTGGACAACTCCTTGTATGGTTTGTACTGTACGTACAAGACCGCAAAGTCTTTGTGGCAGGCTTTGGAAAAGAAATATCGTACGCAAGATGCCGGCACTAAGAAATTTATTGTCGGCAAATTCCTGGATTTCAAAATGTCTGATTCTCGCACTGTTGTTTCTCAAGTTGAGGAACTTCAGACGTTGGTTGCCGAGATGGAAGAGGAGGGCATGTTGCTCAGTGAATCTTTCGTTGTGGCAGTAGTGATTGAGAAGCTACCTCTTTCGTGGAGGGAATTCAGAAGCTATCTCAAACACAAGAGAAAGGAAATGACATTGGAAGATCTAATTGTTCGACTCCGCATTGAGGAGGACAATTGTAGATCTGAAAGAGCGCCACAATCTAGCTCTAGTCAGGCTAAGGCCCATGTTGCAGAGGCCAAGAAAAAGAAGAGCCAACTCGGGGTGAACAAGAAAGGCAAGCAGATCGCCAAGAAGTTCACCGGGAAATGCTACAACTGTGGCATTCAGGGGCATGTCAGCAATGAATGCAGAAAGCCCAAGAAGAAGCAATCCAAGGCAAAGGCGAACATAGTCGATGCATTGGATGATCTGAATCTCTGTGCGGTGGTCTCAGAGTGCAATGCTGTGGGGAACGTACGCGAGTGGTGGCTTGATACTGGCGCCACTAGACATGTTTGCTCCAGCAGAGAGATGTTCACGGAGTACCAGCCCAGGAACAATGAGCAACTTTACATGGGAAACTCGGCCTCCTCGAAGATTGAAGGCGAGGGAAAAGTTGTTCTGAAGCTCACATCAGGGAAGCATCTGACTCTGCAGAATGTGCTGCACGTCCCTGATATTCGGTAGAATTTATTATCTGGATCTCTTCTAGTCATGCATGGTTTTAGACTAGTGTTAGAATCCAATAAAGTTATTCTTTCAAAAAATGGCATGTATTTGGGGAAGGGGTACTTGTCGAATAGGATGTTTAAATTGAATGTCATCACTATTGTACCCAAAAGAGATTTGCCCGCAGAGGCTAATAAAATTGCTTCCTCTTCTGCTTACATGCTTGAGTCTTCTTGTTTATGGCATTTTCGTTTGGGACATGTTAATTACAAGTCAATACAACATATGAGTAATCTTGACTTATTGCCCAAACTGGACTTTAATAATAAAGGAAAATGTCAAATATGTGTTGAAGCGAAGATGGCAAAGACGCCATTTCCTTCAATAGAAAGAAGCACTGAACCTTTGAATTTAATTCATACCGATGTGTGTGATTTAAAGTTTGTGCAAACGAGAGGTGGTAAAAAGTATTTTGTAACTTTTATCGACGATTGCACACGATACTGTTATGTATATTTGCTAAGCAGCAAAGACGAGGCCCTTGATGCTTTCAAGGATTATAAAAATGAAGTTGAGAATCAACTTAGCAAACGAATTAAAACAATTCGAAGTGATAGAGGTGGCGAATATGATACACCGTTTAATGAATTCTGTTCAGAACATGGCATTATTCATCAAACGACTGCACTATATTCACCTCAATCGAATGGTATTGCTGAACGCAAGAACCGTACTCTTAAAGAGATGATGAATGCTATGTTGATAAGTTCGGGTTTACCTCAGAACTTGTGGGGGGAAGCAGTTCTCTCAGCCAACGTCATTTTAAACAGAATTCCATCTAAGAAAATGGATGTAACCCCATACGAGCTTTGGAAAGGCCACAAGCCTAGTTATAAATATTTGAAAGTGTGGGGATGTCTGGCAAAGGTTGCTGTACCTAAGCCAAGACAGGTAAAAATTGGGCCTAAAACGGTTGATTGCATATTTATCGGTTATGCAACTAACAGTAGTGCATATCGGTTCTTGGTGCACAAGTCGGATATTCCTGACATACATGAAAACGTTGTCATGGAGTCAAGGAATGCAGTGTTCTTTGAAGATATCTTTCCAAGGAAGGAGAAAATTCAAGAAGAAACAAGATGTGGTAAGCGATTGCGTGAGACGACTCCTCAAGAAACTGAGGAACCTCGTCAAAGCAAGCGTGCCAGAAAGCCAACTTCGTTTGGACCTGATTTTCTGTCCTATATGGTAGAAAATGAGCCAAGGAACTTTTCCGAGGCTATGTCAACTCCAGAAGCTCCATTCTGGAAAGAGGCAATTAACAGTGAGATAGACTCAATTCTTCAAAACCACACTTGAGAGTTAGTTGATCTTCCACCTGGAAGTAAACCACTTGGTTGTAAGTGGGTTTTTAAGAAGAAACTTAAAGAGGATGGGTCTATTGGGAAGTATAAAGCCAGGTTAGTAGCCAAGGGCTATAGACAGAAAGAAGGCTTTGACTTCTTTGACACCTACTCACCAGTGACTAGGATCACTTCCATAAGGATGCTAGTAGCCATTGCTGCAGTCTATGATTTGGAAATCCATCAGATGGATGTAAAGACTGCGTTTCTGAATGGTGAGTTAGATGAAGAAATCTATATGGAACAACCCGAAGGGTTTGTGGTTCCAGGACAAGAGTCTAAAGTGTGTAGACTTGTTAAGTCCTTGTACGGACTTAAACAAGCACCCAAACAATGGCATTTAAAGTTTGATCAGGTAATGATGTCAAATGACTTCAAGATCAATGAATGCGATAAGTGTGTGTACATTAAGAGCACACAGAATGCATTTGTGATAGTATGTCTCTATGTAGACGACATGCTTATCATGGGAAGTACTCGGGACATAATCTTAAACACAAAGAAGATGTTGACGAGGAACTTTGATATGAAGGACATGGGAGTTGCCAATGTTATTCTAGGAATCAAGATTTCTAGGGTGACTGAGGGACTCATACTGTCACAAACACACTATATTGAATCAGTATTGAAACGGTTCAATATGGATGATGTGAAACCGGTAAAGACCCCGCTTGACTTAAGTATGCACTTAAGGAAGAATCGAGGCGAACCGGTAGCTCAACTAAAATACTCTCAGGTGATCGGGAGTCTGATGTACATAACGAATTGTACAAGACCAGACTTAGCGTGTTCGGTAAACAAGTTGAGCAGGTTCACCAGTAATCCAAGCGACGAACATTGGAAAGCTCTAAATAGAGTGATGAGATATCTGAAATACACAATGAACCTTGGATTACAGTACACAAGATATCCAGCAGTATTGGAAGGATATTGCGACGCAAACTGGATATCAGATTGTAAGGATTCTAAATCCACCAGTGGATACTTATTCACTGTAGGTGGTGGTGCTGTATCATGGAAGTCTACAAAGCAGACGTGCATAGCTCGATCAACTATGGAAGCTGAGTTTATAGCACTCGATAAAGCTGGGGAAGAAGCTGAATGGCTTCGAAATTTCCTAGAAGACATTTCATGCTGGCCTAAGCCAATCGCTCCTATAAGCATACACTGTGACAGTCAGTCAGCTATAGGACGAGCTCAAAGCAGCATCTATAATGGTAAGTCACGACACATACGTCGAAGACATAATACCATTAAACAGTTGATCTCTAATGGCGTGATTTCCATAGATTATATAAAATCAATGGAGAATCTTGCGGATCCGCTTACAAAAGCTTTGCCTAGAGATCAAATGTTAAAATTGACAAACGGAATGGGACTTAAGCCTACAAAGCATGAATCTTTGTAACGGTAACCCAACCTTGTTGACTGGAGATCCCAGAATCTAGGTTCAATGGGAAAACTAAGTTATAAGGATTCAGTTAGCACTTACTCATTCCGTTAAATAAAAGTGCTGTCTGCAGAGAAATGAGGGTAAGCTGATGCTTTTAATGATGTCCTATATCTTAATAAATTAAGTGGAGTATGGCAGAATACTCTTGATAGGAATCACCTATGTAAGTGTGAAGTGGGGCCGCTTCTATGAGAATTCTGAGAGGCAAGAATTCTCTAATACACTTTCTGAAACCAGGTTGTTCATGGCCAAAATGAACACAACCATGAGAACCAAAAAGGGGTGTTAGAGGAAATGTTGTGTGAGTATCATTGTCTAGGTTCACACTAAAGGCTGATAGTTCAAGACATTAGTTCACTACCCAGCCGAGTGGATCCGATGGTACATCACTAAGAAAGGTTCAAAGCCAGAAGCTACCTCTTCTGAGGCAACATATCCTTATCTGATTTCTCGATAGAGTATGCATTCACATTTGCATTAATTTCCATTCATGTGGGGGATTGTTGGAGAAAAGTTAGTTGTGGGAGTCGGAAAATTTTGGATGGCAAGTGGATTTTGTCAAACACCATACTTTGGGCTTAATTACGATTAGTATTCGTTAATCAAAAACGAAAACTAAAAATTCCTAAATTATCTATGTAACGCGTAGATGAATTTAGGTTGTTGAATCACTCGATTCTGATACCGGGTGAATGAAAAATTAACGCTCAAAGTTGGAGTAACATTGGAAGTTATTTGGCGGTTTCTTCCACTACCAATAACTACTCGGTGGTTATTGCAGTAGTGGGGCGGTTTCTTCCACTACCAATAACTACTCGGTGGTTATTGCAGTAGTGGGGTGGTTTCTTCCAATCTAACGGTACAGATCAAAACTGATTGATCTAACGGTACGCATCCAATCATCTGATAACTTCCAGTAACTTCTTCCTCTCTATAAATTCCTTTCATGTTGAAACGTTTTAGATAGAGATTTTGAAAATCAAAAGGCGTACACAGCTTCTTCTTCTTCTACTTCTGTTTTTCATAAAACGTTTTCTTGCATTCATTGCGTTCGAGAAATCAGAGCACCTTACAGGTTCGTCGAGTTCTTACGTTGCAGTGCCGTTCGTATGAACAGAAGCCGTTGTATCCTGGGAGACGTTTGTTCCATCCGGTTGGGCACAGTATACCGGAGCAATTCGTCTTAAGGACAGAGTCCTTACGCTCGCCTCGGTTTTGTTTGCGTTTTTGTTTTCAGTTTATTCACATGCGCACAGTGCACTTTTCTGATTACAGTTTCTAACAAATTACATTATGTTGAAAAGTCAAAAGAAGACTTGTATTTTGAGGCGAGTAATAAACTAGGATGAATAGAGCTAACAGAGGGATGGAAAGCTGCTAAATTGTGTGCAATGGCCTATCTGGTGTCTCAATGAAGAGTACTAATTGGATATAGATGACATGACTTTTGGACCCTGCCAGAAATATAAAAGCCTTTACAGTAGCATCGGACAAGAAAACATTCAAATGTCCGCAATTGTATCTTAATTGTGTATTTTATTTCCGCCACTTGAACTGTGACAATTATTCACGTGTGACTATTGGGCCAAGAACCTTATCAAGGTGAATTATTTGCCATTTTTCCTCCATCAATTACCTGACAACAGAATGTGGTTTGTGGGACAGAGAAGATTTATGTAAAAGGAGATCACAAAGAAGTAAATTTAAAGATGTTGGAAAGCGCTTCCATATCCATATAGAAGAGAAGACGGCAAAATACAAGGTCCATCCCCTGAAATTTGTCCTTCTTCTCATTTTTCTTGGGTCGTTGGTAATGATTCTGTCCTCACCAACCATATGCCAACGGGAAAAGCTAGGGGATACCTTTTCCAGGTAAGTGATGATTCTTGGTTATCTGCACTTTTTTTAAAAAGAAAATTTGGTAGGGGATTTTGAATCCTTTGCGTCGGAGAAATGCTATTCAACCGTTAAACCTAGTTTTTTTTGCTTGGTTATATGCACTTGTCATCAGAATTCTTTTTTTTTTCTTTTATCAGCATGACTTGATTATATACATGCTTGGAATGTCCTAGGAGAAAAGAATTCTAGTATTGTAATTCACAAGTAAATAAAACTTGAGAGTTCCATCAACCACTAGGATTATTGTCTAAATGTCAAGCATTATAGAAGACTTTACATCAAATTTAACAAGTCCATGTTATCTTGTGAAGAAAACAAAACCACTCATTCAGAAATATATATGAAATAAAGCAATTATTACTTGCCTATTGATGAACAAGTAACTAATTGTATGCAGGAAACGTTTTATGGACAGGTTAATATGGGGAACTTCAGACCTCAGATACTTATCACGTTTAGATATTAATTGGGAGGACATACCAAAGGTCCTAGAAAAGTTGCCCAATGACAAACAGGTCCATGGAGTTGGCTTGCTTAATTTCAATACAAGTGAAATAAACTTTTGGAAGCAACTGATTCCATATGCAAAGCACACTGTCCTGAAGCTGGGCTATGCAGACAAAAATATCACCTGGGGATCTTTATATCCAGAGTGGATTGATGAAGAACAAGACGCTGAAGTTCCAACTTGTCCATTCCTACCAAAGCTTGAAACTCCTAAGAACAGACTTGATCTCATTGTTGTCAAACTTCCTTGCCAAAATGATGGAAATTGGTCAAGAGACGTCCCAAGGCTACATTTGCAGCTTGCTGCTGCTGGTTTAGTGACCTCTGCCAAAGGCAATCATCCACTTCATGTGCTTTTTATCACAAAGTGTTTCCCGATGCCGAATCTTTTCTCTTGCAAGGAGCTCGTAGCACGTAAAGGCAATGCATGGTTGTACAAACCAAATCTTGATGTTATGCGGGAGAAGCTTCAACTCCCAGTAGGATCTTGTGAACTTGCACTCCCTCTTGAACCCAAAGGTCAGCTCAATCAATTATTTTTTCAATGTTCCTTTACATGTTACGCCATCATTGATCAAATGATAGTAGCAGTTATTTATTGAATCTCAGAAACAGAGAATGTCTACAAAATGAAAGGGAAAAGGGAAGCTTACGCCACAATACTGCATTCAGCGGATGTGTATGTTTGTGGGGCGATAGCTGCAGCTCAAAGCATACGAATGGTGGGATCTACCAGAGACCTAGTGATTCTTGTGGATGAAACAATCAGTGAATACCACAGGAGTGGACTTGAAGTAGCAGGATGGAAAATCAGAACGATACAAAGGATAAGGAATCCCAAAGCTGAGAAAGACGCGTACAATGAATGGAACTATAGCAAGTTCAGGCTATGGCAGCTGACTGACTATGACAAAATCATCTTTATTGATGCTGATCTGCTCATACTCAGGAACATTGATTTCTTATTCTCAATGCCAGAGATCTCTGCCACTGGAAACAATGGCACGCTTTTCAACTCCGGAGTAATGGTGATAGAGCCATCAAATTGCACATTCCGGCTTCTGATGGATCACATAAACGAGATTGAATCGTACAACGGGGGAGACCAGGGATATCTGA
This sequence comes from Eustoma russellianum, assembly GCA_036186865.1. Lineage (NCBI taxonomy): Eukaryota > Viridiplantae > Streptophyta > Magnoliopsida > Gentianales > Gentianaceae > Eustoma > Eustoma russellianum. The sequence continues at coordinate 19,125,844 of AP025043.1, read as the reverse complement.
ATGAAATATTCACATGGTGGCATAGAATACCAAAACACATGAACTTCTTGAAGCATTTTTGGATTGGTGACGAAGAGGATGTAAAACAGAAGAAAATCCGCCTATTCGGGGCCCAACCACCTGTTCTTTATGTCCTCCATTACCTGGGGTACAAGCCATGGATGTGTTATAGAGACTATGACTGCAACTGGAATGTGGATATACTACAAGAATTCGCCAGCGACATTGCGCATAGAAGTTGGTGGAAAGTTCATGATGCAATGCCAAGACAATTACATGATTTGTGCTTACTTGGTTCAAAGCAAAAGGCTCAGCTAGAATGGGACAGAAGGCAAGCAGAAAAGGGAAATTATAGAGATGGGCATTGGAAAATAAAGGTTAAAGATCAACGTATGAATAAATGCGTGGATAGACTATGCAACTGGAAGAGCATGTTGAAGCATTGGGGAGAGAAGAACTGGACAGATGATACGTTTTTTCACCCAACACCCCCTGCCTTGACAATGTCATCACCTTTTTCCAACTTGGCATCGCTCAAGTCTCATACTTCTTAGATTGTTACTCCTGTATTCGTTTTGCTTTGTTACCCTTGTGTAATTTTTGTAGGTAATGTTTTATATAATGGTTTGGAGATGCTTTCCTACATAAGTGGGATTGGGTGCTTAAGTTCAAACATTTATTAAGGAATAATTATGTCATAATACGAAATGAAACAATTTTAACTGTTGGGACTTTTTTCCTTTTCTTTTTTCACTCATACCACATGAGTAGATATTTTGTTCTAATAGAAAAAACAAATAGAGCATACCTTAAGGATTGAGTTTAAAACCTTTCGTTTGTTACCTGATAACCCGGGGTTAATTGTTGGGACTTTTTTATAAATAAACTTATCACCTAATTGTTATAAAATCAAGTTTCAAATAGGTTAATTCTTTATTTTCTTCTCGTGGTCGAAATGAATCTTTCTTTACATCTAATGATCGTACCACCATAGGACTACTTAATGGATGAGCGTTATCCATATAAAATCATTTCAAGATCCTTTTTTGTATATGAAGATTGATGGAGAAATATTCCATTAGGCAAATGTTCGATCTGCAGGCCCAGACAAAATTTGGTCTTTCGAAGATTTTTCATCTCAAATTCTTTCATAAGATAATTAGCTGTTTTGGTGAGCTCTTCAGGAGTCCCAACACGATTTAAATCATCAACATAGATCGCAATAATAGAGAATCCATTTTCAGATCTCTTGATGAATACACAAGGACGAATTGAATTATTTATATAACCTTCTTTGACAAGGTACTCACTAAGACGATTATACCACATCTTGCCAGATTGTTTTAATCCACACAAGGATCTTTGTAATTTGGTTGAGTATAATCCTTGTGTACTTTGATTACATGCTGCAGGCAACTTTAATCCTTCAGGGATCTTCATATAAATATCATTATATAATGATCCATATAAATATGCAGTAACAACATTCATTAACTGCATATCCAGGTTTTTAGTGACTAATAGACTGATTAGATATTGTAATGTTATTGCATCAATTACTGAGGAATATGTTTCATCATAATCAAGCCCAGGTCTTTGTGAAAAACCTTACGCAACAAGACGAGTCTTATGTCGCACAATCTCATTTTTCTCGTTGCATTTTCGTACAAAAACCCATTTATGTCCAATAGGTTTTATCCCTTCAAGGGTTTGGACTACAGGTCCAAATACTTTGCAACTTCCCAATGATTTTAGTTCTGCTTGGATTGCATCTTTCTATTTTAGCCAATTGTTTCGGTGTCGACACTGTTCAATGGATCTTGGTTCAGGCTCCTCATTTATAATTTCACATGCAATACCATAAGCAAAAACATGCTCAATAATAACCTTTTGCCTATCCCAATTTTCTCCTGAACTTACATAATTCAAAGAGATCTCTTCAAAATTTTGTTCACATGCTTTTTCTGTAGCAACTTGTTCATCAATTTTAGACTGATCAGTTTCGATTTCTATAGCGCTTTCAAGTTGTGAACTTCTTTTCTCTTTTGGAGTATGCTCTTCTAGAGCATTAACTTGTATCCTTCTTTTTCGAGGTTTTTATTTTTTTGCACCAATTAGGGACCCACGTTTTAGACTTGTTTTTAGTATACTATCATCATGCCTTTCAGAGACATCAAGTCAAACAGACGTATTCATCGCCGGGACGTGGGATTTTGTTACATTTGTACTATCAGTAAATGCATCGGGCAACTGATTTGCAATATTCTGTAAATTGATTATCCTTGTTACTTCTTGCTCGTATTGATTTGTTCGTGTGTCGAGATGAGAAAGTGAAAGAACGTTCTATGTAATTTCACGATGTTCGTCAAGAAACGACGCTTTATCTTCCCCTAATGGCGGGACACTTTCTCATCAAAATGACAATCGTCATATCATGCCTTAAATAAGTCATCCGTCAGAGGATCAATATATCGTACAATAGAAGGAGAATCGAAACCCACATATATTCCTAGACGTCGTTGAGGACCCAGTTTTATCCGTTGAGGTGGGGCAATCAGAACATAAATCACACAACCAAAAATCTTTAAATGTGAAATATCAGGCTGCTGGCCAGATACCATCTGCAATGGCGAGTATGGTTGCAACGAACTGGGTTTAAGTCGGACCAAAGCATATGCATGCAGAATTGCATGTCCCCAAGACGATGTGGGTAAATCTGCTAAACGAGCAATCAGTTGTAAACGTTTGATAAATGACTCTGCCAGGCCATTTTGAGTGTGCACATGTGCCACTGAATGCTCAATGTCAATCCCAATCGACATGAAATAGTCATTAAAATCTTGGGAAGTAAATTCACGGGTATTATCAAGACGAATAGATTTAGTCGGGTAATATGGAAATTGTGCTCTTAATTATATTATCTGATCAAGAAGCTTGGCAAAAGCTACGATTCTTGTTGAGAGTAAACTCACGTGAGACTATCGTGAGGAGGCATCCAATAAGACCATAAAATAATGAAATGGTCCACAAAGGGGATCAATAGGTCGACAAATATCCCCTTGTATTCGTTGTAAAAGTATAGGGGATTCAACATGAACCTTCATCGAGGATGGCCTCTTGATTTCCCTCGTGAACAAACGACACAGACACAATCACAAGGTAAAAGAATCTTCTGGTTCTTTAAAAGGTGTTCATGTGAGTTTTGTATAACTCTACACATCATTACCGAACCTCGATGACCAAGTTGATAATGCCATAACATAAATAGCTTTGGATCATTGAACTTCTGGTTCATTACAATATTAGATTCTACTGGATGTATAGTCGCATAATACAATCCAGATGAGAAAATTGGGAATTTTTCTTTAACAAGCTTCTGGCCTGAATCACTGTATGTAATACATAAAATTCCAGATTCTCCTCATTCATGGTTTCAAGATGAAAACCATTGAGACGTATATCCTTGAAACTCAATAGGTTTCTTTCGACTTGGTAGTAAATAATGCCTTAGTAACCAAAATATGTGTACCATTTGGCAATATAATTGTTGCTCTTCTGGAGCCTTCAGTCAATGTCGTAGTACCAGAAATTGTACTAACATTTGATTTTGCCAATTGTAACGTAGAAAAATATTTTCGATCACAAAGAATTGAGTGTGTCATTCCACTATCGACCAGACGATGTCCCCACCATTCATCTATAACATATACAAATTACATTATTAAATTTAGTTTCAAAAGTTCAAGTCACAAGCATGTGGATGGAAATTATTAATAACAAACCCAAACAATTTTTATTCATGCAAATATATAAGTGAAAAATTCAATAAAGTCGTATGCTAATATATGATAAAATGAAAAACTGATTCATAACATTCCTCATCTGCCCATATTTGATGGCATAAGATAATTCTCAATATCTAAATCACTAAAATTATTGGGGATCATATCATCATGATCCACTATATTATTGTAGTCGGCGAAATTAACTTTCTTTCCTTTTCTTTTATCATTTTTGGATGCCTGGTAGAGATCAACCAAATGTCTTTGTGTACGACAAGTGCGTGACCAATGCTCTTTCGCCCCACAACGATAGCAAAACTCTTCGTGGTTCTTAGTTTGTGTACTCTGTTTTGCAGCCCTAGCCTTTTTATGTGGTTTATCTTTATTTTTCCACTTCAGGTGGGATGGTGCAAAATTTCTACCACGGCCACGACCTCTACCATGTCTACGATCACGACCACGATCTCAACCACGTCCATAATTATGATGGCTGACATTCGCTTCAGAGAATGGTTGAGATCCAGTCGGTGAGAATGGTGGTTTTTCATTAACAAATCATTATTCTGTTCAGCAACTAGTAGACATGATATCAGCTGTGAATATTTTTTAAACTTTCTTTCCCTGTATTGCTGCTGCAGGAGCATATTAGATGCATGAAAAGTGTTGAATGTTTTCTCTAACATATCAGCATCAGTAATTTTGTCTATACACAATCTTAATTATGAAACTATGGAGAACATTGCGGAGTTATACTCATTCACATACTTATAATCTTGCAGCCTCAGGTGCAACTTGTCATATCGAGCCTTTGGGAATATCACACTCTTTTGATGATCATTCTGTTCCTCCAAATTTTTCCATAATTCATATGGGGTTTTTACACCAAGATATTTGATTTTCATCCCGTCATGGAGGTGGTGGTGAATGAATATCATGGACTTTGTCTTATCTTGTTTGCTTGCCTCACCTCCTTCCTTGATAGTATGCCTAAGATTCATAGAGGTCAAATGGATTTCACCATCAAGGACCCAAGCCAGATAATTTTCTCCAGAAATATCAAGGGCAGCAAACTCCAGTTTTGTGATATTTGCCATGGGTCTGAGAATGCAAAAGTAATTCATCTCAGAAAAAGATAGATTTACTCAAAACTACATGTTTGAGCTAATCTTATATGCTTCTGGCATAAGTACGATGCATACTATTATATATGCAATGATAAGAATACAATCAATACTTAATTAAAAAAATTAAAATATGGAACAATCATATGTCAAAATATTCATGCTTTAGGCATGTCAACCATGCATGCTTCGGGCATGACAACTATTCACTTTTTAGGTACATCAACTAGTCTTGCTTTGGGCATGCCAATTATATCCATTATCAATCGTACCACGTAATCTTTTAAAAAGCGTTTTGAGTGAGTTATTTAAGTTCCGTGTCAAAACTTCATGCTTCGGGCATGTAAACGATTCATGCTTCAGGCATGAAAATGATTCATGTTCCAAGCATGTCAATGATTCATGCTTCAGGCATATCAACTGCTTATGCTTCAGGCTTCAAGCCACATACTATTCTTTTCTAAATTCAGACTAAATCTAGACTTCAGTCTAGATTATTTCTTTTATAAGTATTTCTAATATAAGATAGAAATATGCAATAATAGAAATGCAAAATAGGAACAAAACGCAAATCTGAAAGAAATTTTGGTAGAAAAATTGTTTCGGAAACGTACTGATTAGACCAACCTAGAGATCTTAAAAACACATCTCCACCGTTCAAAACGTACCTCTATGTGTTAGCAACAATTTATCAAACTTTAGTGATAATCCAATGGTGGAAGACTTGGGAAATGCAATTCTACCGGACCTGCACAGAACTGTGTTGCACATCCAAATATTGTTCTCCTTCTTTTGCTTATGTCTCTAACACTTTTCTTGCTTTCTTGTATGTGTTTCTTAGAACAATTGTACTGATAACGTGTTATAAAATCAAGTTTCAAATAATGCAATATATATAAAGTAGACAAAAGAAGAGACGATAGAAGTGTTTTCAATTGATTTTAAAGTGTGTACAAATCATACAATATCATGTCCTACTTATAGGACTTTGGAGATAAATATATTAAATGGGGTAATACCTTTTGCGGTTCCAATACATTGGACACATACAAAGTCACCTAGGATTGGACATCTACAATTCTATCTTATACATACCACCAATGAACCGGTGTTTATTTTGTTTTTGTTTTTCTTTACCAAACGCTACATTATAATATTGTGTTAATTGCCGAAAGCCCTCCTTATGTTTGTCTGTTTCGCTCCAAACCCTCCAATTTTTTAAAATTAAATCCTTCCTTCTTATTGGAATAATGCGGCACTGTTCTTTTCTATCAAAATTCCCATTAATTCTTGAATAGTCGGTTGTACCCTCAAAAAACTTCTACAAGCACCCTTCAATTGAAAAAAGAGGAAAAAAAGTGAAGTATTGAATTGCATAAAGGAAAGGGGAAAAAAAGCCTTGATCTACCGCTTGCATCCTCATCCATTTCTGCAACCACCTCGATCCGCAACCACCCACCTCAAACCCCCACCATCTCCTCCATTTCAAGAGCCATCTCCACCTCCAATCACCTACCTAAAACCCCCAGCACTCTCCAGCCGCTCCATCCCCACGCTAGCCCTCCGCCGAACACAACCCCATTTCGAATGAATAAGGAGAAATCCATTAGTTCTAGTGCTTGCCACTCAGACGGAATTTCTGGCGGGTTGTATCTAATTGTGAAATTCATATAAAATTCACTACAAACCACCAATAACTCACTGGCAATCATGTCTATTTTTTTCCATAGTCATGAGAACATCTATCACCCTTGATCTGTTACGATCAACGTCATTTAACTCTCATGAGACGCAGCTCGCCTAGGGTTTATCACAGCTAACGAATTCAAATACACAGTCAAGTCGGCAGGGCCTAGGGACGCAGGACGTCCAATCAACGCCGACAAAGATATTAGGACCGCATTAGTAGAAGTCGCTCAAAGACGTTAAGGAAGGACATCTCGGCTACAGACAACGCTTAAGCTCAGTCACAACTATCACCTCGGCTTTAGTGCGCATCTCAGCCATGCTCTGTAGGTCGGCCATGGACTTGGTGCCCCCCAATCTAGTCTGTTTGTTCGCTAAGGCAATCACCCGTCGAGTAGACACCTATCATGTAAGCAGCTTAGCCATGCAACTAGACGCGTGACGGCTATACACAAGTAGAACATGACACCCAACACACCCCACATAGCTTCTCGACATGCTTTGGCTAACCAAATCCTACAAAAGGAGGAAATGTCGCCCTTTAGTGGCCAAGTTCAATGGAATAGGAAAATATTACAGCAAAACATACAAATAAGACAGTTTTTTCTAATTTTTCAACACACAAACATGTTTAAACCCACAAATAACTTGAGCATTGGAGGATATTCTTTGGAGCAATAGCTCCGAGACCTCTACGTTATTCATCTTGTGCAGAGCGCAAGTTCTAAAATATCTGGCAACAAACTATATCTGTACAAGGCTTTGAAATTGTTTATCGTTATTTGGATCATTTCTTCCCCAAATGTATGCCATCTGGCGCTAAAAGGAGAGCAAACTAGGCCTTGATTCACATTGTTTTCTTGTTGAAACACGTAATATCTCTTTGAAATGGACAAAAATGTAGGACCTGCAAGGCACCACTAGAAGAAGGGTTGAATAGTGGGTGCGGAAAATTTGGTTTTTAAAATGTTTTGATCCAAAAACCCAACTTCTGAAAACGGTTTCTGTTTTCAGGACCTGTTTTGGAACATTTGAAAAACTAGGTCACAGGACTTCAAAAATTCTGAAATTTGGAGAGATAGTAGTCTCAGATGTTCTGAGTATCTCCTAAAAATTGTAGATCAAAATTCAACCTTTAACCCTTTGAAAAATCGTTTGTGGTCAGATTGCGCAAATCTGCCATAAACGGTAGTCTGACTTGAAAAATTTATTCCAATTAAACCTTGGCTCCAAATGGTCTAAAAATTTAATGATAAACCCCTTAAGATGTTTATTTTAATGGGTTGAAACAGTTTTGAAAAATTCCTTTGGGAAGTAGGTCAAACACGTTCATGTTCTCAACCTTTGCAAGTCTGAAAATCAGATTACACTAGTCTCAGAACTCTTAACGTTTGATTGACTTATATTTCGCCAAATGAAACTTGCGCCAAATGAAACTTAAAACGTGTGGCTAAGTTTCTAAAAAGTTTTGTGATTTTTGAAATTCGATTGATATTTTTACCACTGCAATGAAAATGATGCACAGTGCTTGAAACTGAAAGTAAAATGCTGAAAGTAACAACACCGAGAATTTTATACTGGTTCGGTTAACACAACCTACTCCAGTCTCCGAAGACACCTTCCTCGGTTATCACTAATCACAAAAAACACCTTACCATAAAGAGTTTCTGGAGTTACACACCAACTCCAACCCTTTATAAACGATACAAGCAATCACACCTTTCACGAACACCACCACCGAACGAATGAAGGATTGATTACACCTTGATCAACCTTTTACAACAATGAGTGTGTATGGTGGTCTATACAAATCCTATTCAATATATTTGAATATAAGAACAATAGGCTTGAAAGAGAAGAAGAAGAAAGAAATATGGAAGAAGAAGTGGAAGACTCCTTTTGCACTTGAAAATTATGAGACTTGTATTGCATTTCATTTGCTCTTCTTCACTTCCTTTTATGTCAAGATGTCCGCCCCCTTTTAGGGCTTTTCTTTCCTTGGAAATTCTCTTTTAATTCCTTGGAAGAATGTCTTGTATAATTGTGACATCAACTTGCTTACTTGGCAACACTTCATTGGATGATCATCTTGGCCATGCTTACTTGGCACTCCTTGATTGGATGAGATTTGTCATCATTTGATGACTGTACAAATCTGAAAATCTCACTTAAAACATGTGCCAAATTAGTGTTTAAAACATTTCCAAAAATCACATAATCAATCCCACTCAATTTGCAAGACAAGTTGTCTTCATTAATCTCATAAAAATCGGCCAACTCATTACTTCACATGCTGAAATTTTCAGCATGTGCAATATTCAAGACATATTCAAAATATTTCCATAATAGTATTATATCAATCCTTTGAAAATGAAGAGGCAAATATATCACAATTAAGATGCAATTTTCGGCCATATTAACACACACATGCTGAATTTTCAGCATGTGTCATATATGTGACATAGTTTGAAACATAACCTTGTGTAGCTCCTTCCATTATGTCACTAACCTTGTGTCGTCCATTCTTGACCAATCAAGATGCCAACTAAGCTCCACATAGGTTCCATCAAGGATGAGTAGGCGTGTGACTAAGCTTGAACATGTGCTGAATTTATTTTTGCAAACTTTGTAAAATAATGCACAATAATTATACACATATGGTATGTTCCAATCAGCCATAACTTAGATATTATAGAACACTTTAATATGTATTTAATATGTAAAAAGTGTCTAGATACATGTTACATGTCATGCCAAAAACGTTCCATGTGTTGTGTTCGTAGAAAACCGAATTTTTAACTTTTGTCGATTACGCGATTTTTCTCCGATTAAATTCCAACTTTTTGCAAATGTTATATATATTATGTCACACATAATACATAGAATAACTTGAATATTCAGCTCTAAAGGCTGAAGCAAGTGGCGCCCCATGTGCTTAAAAGGATGAATTTGGAATCTCCACAATTTGGCCTTAATTGGGGGTGATTTGTATGTGCCAAAATGGAATGATTTTATGGATTAATGTACCATGTAAGCCACAAAATTTGTGTCCATTTTTGAAGTGTAGGGGCTGGCCATCTATATATGGCAAATACGTGACACGTTAACAAAGTTTCGGTAGTCATCCGATACGACAATTTTTGGTTTAGAACCTTGTAACGTGTCGTAATAATTTTGTCATCACCATGACTTATATCATATGATATAAGACCTGAATATACTCATAAACATGAGGTAAGTATATTGGTGTGACGTTAACATACGTTCGTAAAATATATAACGTGTCGGTAGTACGTTGGAATACATGTGTATAGTGTCTTTTTTAAAATAAATCTGAATATATATATAAAAATATATATATATAAAAACGTGTGGCTTGAGGGTAGAAGGAGACTTTCCATTTCCATGTTTGTTGCCTTTGTGCCTTCTCCAAATATTTCTCCATTTAATGAACTACTTAGTTCATTTAACTAAGTACTTCACTTAATGAACTAGTTTAGTTCATTAATGATGGCACCTGAAAATAGTTCAAACACAATAAATGTTTGCCATTTGATGTAAGCTTGAAAGCTTCATGGCTTGTTAGTATGACAACATTATATATAAAGTATATAAGGCAAGTTTGTCGCAAAAACGTGTCAAGTCATAAAATGTGTCATGCATTTCTTTAACACATGTTATTTAAATCATACATTTTGTGAATCACTCAAACTCCTTTTTCTCAACAATCTCCCTCTTTTGATAATTTACAAAATAACATAAGTTCATGATTCAAATTTAGTCGATCCCCCTCCAATCGTGCACAAATTCAAATTTTGAATTTTAAATTCTCTCCCCCTTGATTTGTGCAATCAATCTCTCCCCCCCTTAAATCATGCATGATTTGTGCAATCAATCTTTCTCTCCCCCTTAAATCATGCATTCTCTCCCCCTTTATTTTGGAAATAAAATCAAAAGTGCATATAAGAAAAAAAAACTCATGCATTTCGATTTATGTATTATTCATTTAACCCTTTGCAAATGTCCGTTTTGGTATCCAAATTTGGGTGACCTTTCTAGGTCTTCCAAAAGGTGAGAAAGGAGATGAAGATGCAATATAATAGACGTTTGGTGCAAATCTACTTGGCCTTTGGCCGAGAATGCCATCATGCATATATTATGATCTTTGTTTTTGATAAGCATTTCTGTTTGCATACACGGGGCATGATCTAGATGCATTTTTATGATGTTGATTTCTCATATGCATCAATGGCTTCTTTTCATACTTGTACGACATAAAATTATATCTCATATGATATGAAGATGAAGCACGTTGAAATGACATAGGGGGGATCTAGGCGCCACATATGTCGTAGACGCATCTATTTTCTTAGCCAGAATGAATTTTGTTGATTTATTTAATGTCTCATTTTTCTCAACGTATCCTAATTCGGTTTTGTCACTATCATGCTTTTGTGAAGAAATGATGTGATCTAGCATGTTTTTACCCGTGTCAAATTGTTTTACCATTTTTTCTAGATCTATATTCCTTGATTTCAAGTTTGAAATCTCGGATTTCATTTCATCATTTTGTATCGTTAATGATGAGATCTCTAATTTTAATGCATTTATGATACAAGACGACTCTTCTTTTGAATCGTTTAATTGAGAAACAAGGTTTGTGTTAGAGGATTGTAACAACTTCTTGTCTTCACTTAATCATTTCTTTTCTTTTGCAAGAGTCTTTGAGAACTTATGCAACTCTAAATATTGACTAAATAAATCATCATAAGAACATTCAGAATCAGAATCAGAGTCGGAGGATACCTCATTCGATGCCTTAGATGTAAAGCATACTTGTGCCATTTGTTCTTCTGTATCAGTCTCAGAGTCGGATGTGTCACTCTAAGTGGAGGCTTTGAAGGCTCTTCTCCTTTGTTTAGGTTCTGAAACGAGTCTAGTTTTGATCCGATCCTTGTCAAGGTATATGTTCGTTTGTTTGTCCTTGTTCGGGCAGTCATATGACAAGTGTCCAAGTTTGCCGCATTCATAGCACTTTACGTCTTCATTATTTTTATTTCTATGATCCTTAGATGAAGTAGCCTTATGTTTGTTTTTAATCGATTTTCTCAAGATCTTTCTTAATCTTTTAGCCATTTTGATTAAATCTTCGTCATCGGAATCTATGTCACTATCCTCTACGCGATCATAAGAAGTAGAGACGTATTCATTTGATTTAAACGCAATAGCCTTATCATGTTTAGAACTAAATTTGGAATTTCTTAAAGTGAGTTTGTTTTCATATACCTTTAATGATCCGATCAATTCCTCCATTTTTATCGATTTAGCATCCTTACTTTCCTCGATTGCAGTGACTTTTGAATCTCATTCGGATGGGAGACTTCTTAACACTTTTTGGACCTTTTCCTGCGTAGCGAAAGCTTTGCCAAGAGACTCAAGGGAATTATAAATGTTAGTCAATCGTAAATCCATATCAACAATAGACTCACTTGACAATAATTTGAAAGGCTCAAGTGTGGACATAAGCATATTAATCTTAGACTCCTTTACTTAGCTTGTCCCTTTGTTTCATCTCAAGAATTTTCCACATCTCTTGGGCACTAGAGCAATTAGATACGTAACTAGATTCACTTTTGCTTAGACCATTTAAAAGTAGTTGCATAGCTTTAGCATTCATACTCAACTTCTTTTTATCATCACTAGTGTATCCTTGTTTCGTTTTTAAAACCTCTAGTGTGACACCATCAACAGTAGATAACTTAGATGGAAAGAATGAACCGTCTTCTATAAAGACCACAAATCAATATCAATAGCCATAAGAAAGAGTTTCATTCTAAGTTTCCATTAGATAAAGGACTCACCATCAAAAAGAGGAGGCCTTACAATTGACATTCCTTCTTGCACGGTTTTGTAGCTAGTGGTTGCCATCTCACTGAGATCGTTGGATCTCCTTGTCGTGAGTGTGCCTGCGCTCTGATACCACTTGTAGGACTTGTAAGGCACCAATAGAAGGGGGGTTGAATAGTTGGTGCGGAAAATTTGGTTTTTAAAATGTTTTGATCCAAAAACCCAACTTCTGAAAACAGTTTCTGTTTTCAGGACCTGTTTTGCAACGTTTGAAAAACTAGGTCACAGGCCTTCAAAAATTCTGAAATTTGGAGAGATAGTAGTCTCAGATGTTTTGAGTATCTCCTAAAAATTTCAGATCAAAATTCAACCTTTAACCCTTTGAAAAATCGTTTGTGGTCAGATTGCACAAATCTGTCAGAAACGGTAGTCTGACTTGAAAAATTTATTCCGATTAAACCTTGGCTCCAAATGGTCTGAAAATTTAATGAAAAAACCTTTAAGATGTCTATTGTAATGGGTTGAAACAGTTTTGAAAAATTCCTTTGGGAAGTAGGTCAAACACGTTCAAGTTCTCAACCTTTGCAAGTCTGAAAATCAGATTGCACTAGTCTCAAAACTCTTAACGTTTGATTGACTTATACTTAGCCAAATGGGTTAAAACTTGCGCCAAATAAAAATTAAAACATGTGGCTATGTTTCTAGAAAGTTTTGTGATTTTTGAAATTCGATTGATATTTTTACTACTGCAATAAAAATGATGCACAACGCTTGAAACTGAAAGTAAAATGCTGAAAGTAATAACACCGAGAATTTTATACTGGTTCGGTTAACACAACCTACTCTAGTCTCCGAGGACACCTTCCTCGGTTATCACTAATCACAAAAAACAACTTACCACAAAGAGTTTCTGGAGTTACACACCAACTCCAACCCTTTACAAACGATACAAGCAATCACACCTTTCACGAACACCACCACCGAACGAATGAAGGATTGATTACACCTTGATCAACCTTTTACAACAATGAGTGTGTATGGTGGTCTATACAAAGCCTATTCAATATATTTGAATATAAGAACAATAGGCTTGAAAGAGAAGAAGAAGAAAGAAATATGGAAGAAGTGGAAGACTCCTTTTGCACTTGAAAATTATGAGACTTGTATTGCGTTTTATTTGCTCTTCTTCACTTCCTTTTATGTCAAGATGTCCGCCCCCTTTTAGGGCTTTTCTTTCCTTGGAAATTCTCTTTTATTTCCTTGGAAGAATGTCTTGTATAATTGTGACATCAACTTGCTTACTTGGCAACACTTCATTGGATTATGTGTTTGTCCATTTAATGAACTACTTAGTTGCCTTTGTGCCTTCTCCAAATATTTCTCCATTTAATGAACTACTTAGTTCATTTAACTAAGTACTTCACTTAATGAACTAGTTTAGTTCATTAATGATGGCACCTGAAAATAGTTCAATCACAACAAATTTTTGCCATTTGATGTAAGATTTAAAGCTTCATGGCTTGTTAGTACGACAACATTATATAAAAAGTATATAAGGCAAGTTTGTCGCAAAAACGTGTCAAGTCATAAAATGTGTCATGCATTTCTTTAACACACGTTATTTAAATCATGCATTTTGTGAATCACCCAAACCCCTTTTTCTCAACAAAAAAATACTCAATATGACGATGGAGAATCTTCTCGTTACTGACGGCAGATAGACGGTCTCAATCGCCTGTCGAAGCAGGTCTTCGATGTGCAGGCTGGGCGTCCAAATGTTCAAAAAGTTACCCATCAAAAGTATGATCAAGTTATGAAATATATGGCTGAAAATATGGATATCTTTTTAATCTTTGGTTGAACAAATCAAGTGCAAGGCTCCGAGGCCTCATATGCCGCTCAAAACCTTCTTTACGACATCGAGGAAGGCAAGAATCTCAAGAATGCTCCACTTGATCAATAGATCAGTTCATGGTGGATGGTAGGGGCAAAGGTAAAAAGCCGCATACTAAACCTTTACCCCATCGAAGAATCCTTTAGGAGTGAAGTCACGTGATTCAAAGCACATGCAACGAGTGTCGCTGCTCCACACCACTGAGGCAATTTTGAGGATGAGTCATCCTTAAATTGCCCTGAGTATACATGGGTAATGCAAGAGAGCTATTTCTGAAGAACTTGTATAGTATGCCCTTGTAGACAATTTTACGGTGTCCAAGATGGACATCTATGATCTCACCTCTGACCCTCCGGATCATCTCGTCCAGTTTCAGACTACAATGAGTTTGGAGAATGTTCTAGATCCGCTGAGGTATAGGACTTTTCCTGTATATTTGAGGAGAAAATCCAAAAGATGATTTTAAGAGTTGCCACCTCAGCCGATATATTGTTTCTGACAAGTGGCCCAGAGGTTCAAGGCATAATTTGTATCTTGCCAGCCTTTCCTTAAAAAATTTTCGCGCTTGACGACTCTGAGGCAGAAGCTAGACGAGTCAGTTTTACAATATATGTTGTGCTTCACATAGAAGTCTCTGTAGGTCAGAGATCGAAATAATGGAGTTATGGTTGCCACGTTCACAAATATGTTGAGGCGAGGTCATCTTTTTTCTCAATTGACCGAGGAGAACCCAAAATCTTTGGGGCAATGTTTGGAAAAAGTCCATCGGTTTGCTTGAGGCAAAACTATTTCATGTTCACGTGCAATGGTGAAACAATGGTTTTCAAGAGAATAAGCACAAGTGTTTCTATAAGCATATTGTATGCCAAAGCTTTTTTTCACCACAACAAAGTCTGGCGGAGCTCCCGAGGTAGTCATAGAAATGATCAAACCTAATGGTTATATTGCATTACTTCCTAAACCAAATAATGGAACAAACATGTTGCCTAGGGATTCTTTTGGTATCCTCAGTTCTTGGACCACGTTGTAAAACATGGCGTTAGCAACAATGCCCATGTCTAAAGTAATTCCTCTTTACTTTCAAAGTCCTTACTAGGAGTGACAATCGCAACATCAATTACCAAGGCCTCATTACCCGAACCACATGGTATCTGATCCTCCATCCTAAAGCTTAACATTTTTGTGAGGTTGAATTGTTTGTTGTTGTTGCCATGCTGTATACCCTTCCTATTTCTGCAAGGGAGGTCCTGGTCAAACTTATGTGCAGACCTCTAGAGGTGGTATTATTGGCCCCTTTAATTCGATGCCCAGCTTCGTCTCTACACCTTCGTACTTATCCTGTTGGTAAGGCTTATTCTCCTGGTATTTTTCCTCAGGATCAGAGTCATCTGAAATCCACCTAGCCATGGAGTCTATAATTTGGTTCATATTTGAATCGCTTAAGGTACACTCGCTCAATCAGTTTCTCAATTTCTTTAGCCAGCTTGGTGCAATCTTTGGTATCATGACCCACATCTTTATGAAAATGACAGTAGAGATTACCATTCCTCTTATTCTTAGGTCCGCTCATCTGTAGTGGTTTTTTCAAGAAATCTATTTCCTCTATGACTAAAAGGATCTCTAAGCGAGGTGCATTGAGATAGTTAGTTGAGAGAATTGCTTCCTACCATAAGTTCTGAGGTAAGCTCGAACTTATCAACATAGCATTCATCATCTCTTTTAGAGTTTGGTTTTTGCGTTCAGCAATACGATTCGATTGAGGTGAATATGGTGCAGTCGTTTGATGAATAATGTCATGTTATGAAAAAATTCATTAAACGGTGTATCATATTCACCACCTATATCACTACTAATTGCTTTAATTCGATTGCTAAATTGATTCTCAGCTTCATTTTTATAGTCTTTGAAAGCATCGACGACCTCATCTTTCCTACTTAACAAATAAACATAACAGTATCTTGTGCAATTGTTGATACAAGTGACAAAGTATTTTTTACCACCTCTCGTTTGCACAAACTTTAAATTACACACATCTGTATGACTTAAATCCAAAGGTTCAATGTTCCTTTCTGTTGAAGGAAATGGCGCCTTTACCATTTTTGCTTCAACACAAATTTGACATTTTTCCTGATCAAAATTCTATTTGGGTAATAAGTCAAGATTTACCATTCGTTGTGCTGACTTGTAATTAACATGTCTTAAACGAAAATGTTATAAACAAGAAGACTCAAGCATGTAAGCAGAAGATGAAGCATTATTAGTGGCCATTTCGGGCAAATCTTTCTTAGGTACAATAGTAAAGACGTTTAATTAAACATCATATCCAACAAATACCCCTTCCCCAAATACATGCCATTTTTCGAAAGAGTTACTTCATTAGACTCTAACACTAGTCTAAATCCATGCATGACTAGAAGAGCACCCAAAAACCAAATTCTTTCAGATGTCGAGGACGTGTAGCACATTCTCCAGAGTCAGATGCTTCTCCGAGGTTAGCTTCAGAACAATTCTATCTTCACTGAGGCAGAGTTTTCCATGTAAGGTGGTTCGTTGTTCCCGGGCTGGTACTTCGAGAACATTCCCTGCTGGAGCAGACATGTCTTGTGTTGTCAGTATCCAGACACCATTCGCGCATGTTACCCACAGCATTGCACTCTGAGACCACGACACAGAGGTTCAGATCATCCATGGCATCAGCGAGGTTCGCCTTCACCTTGGTTTGCTTATTTTTGGGCTTGCAACATTCATTGCTGACATGCCTCTGAATGCCAATTGTAGCATTTTTCTGTGAACTTCTTGGCTATCTGCTTGCCTTTGTTGTTCAACCCAAGACGTCCTTTCTTCTTCTTCGCCTCGGCAACATCGGCTTCGGCATGACCAGTACTAACATGTGGGGTTTTCTCCGATTTTCGATTATCCTCCTCGATACAGAGTCGACAATCAGATCTTCCAATGTCATTTTCTCTCTCTTGTGTTTGAGATAGCTTCTGAATTTCCTCCACAAAAGAAGTAGCTTTTCAATCACTGCAGCCACAGCGAAAGGTTCACTGAGCAACATGCCCTCCTCTTCCATTTCGAATACCAACGTCCATAGTTCCTCAACCTGAGAAATAACAGTTCGAGAATCTGACATTTTAAAATCTAGGAATTTGCCGACAATAAATTTCTTAGTGCCTACATCTTCCGTGCGATATTTCTTCTCTAAAGCCTGCCGCAAAGACTTTCCATTTTTGTACATACAGTACAATCCATATAATGAATTATCCAAAGAACTCAGAATATGACTCAAACAAACATAATTGTTGAAGTTCAACGCTTCAACAAAAAGAGTGTTTTGCATATTCTGTGTATGGTCATCCACTGGATCCACCATAGGTGGATCTTCGGTCAATAATTTGGCCATTCCAAGGGCGGTCAGGAAGAACAGCATCTTCTGATGCCATCTTTTGAAGAAGCTGCCATTGAATTTCTCTGCTTTCTCCACTTGGGCAACAAAAGGGCCCGGTGCAGCAGCAATTTCAGGCACCCTAGTGTTTGGTGCCACAGGAACAACACTCTGTACGTCAGCGCCATGAACTGAGCTCGAACTTGCATTCTCCATTTCAGTTTCTATAAAGTGCAAAAACAAACAAAGAAATCGTAAGTTTCAATAAACAGTACAAAATCAATATGCACAATACGTCTTAAGCTTGTTCGGCCAATAACAAAGAAAGTTAGACCAAACAAATTTTGTATAGTGTGTGATTGCGACCTGCTGAGCTCAAGGAAGATCAGATTGATCAGTCAAGTCAGATTAGTCCAAGCAGTGCCATTGAGTTTGCGTTTTGGACAGCTGACCTACCAACCTCAACACAGCAGCGCTGCTTGAGAAACATATGCTCTGATAGCCCAACATCCGAGCTTATCACACAGCAAAGCTCAGCTCGGCAACACTGCTGAACAACAGTGCTGCACTATCAACCGATCAGCCGAGCTCAATACACAACAGAGCTCAGCCTGGCAACAACTCAGCACGGTAGTGCTGGGCTAATAGCAACTCAGCAGTTCAGTCGAGCAGACAATCCGAGATGAGTCCAGGACTTTGTCCTTAAGACGTATTGCTCTGGTATACTGTGTTCAACCAGAGGAAGCAACCGTATCCCAGGATACAACAGAACCAGTTCAGAAGATCGACACTGTAGCGTATGAACTCAACGAACCTAAGAATTGTCCCTGATCCTCGGATGACTTGAAATGCAGAGGATGTTGAGTGTATGCAGGAGAAGATGATTTTGCAGAGAGAGATTGCACACAGAGAAAAAGAAATTGCTTTCTGATCAATTTCTGAATGACTAAAAAGGTCAGCTCGGCCTCATATTTATAGGGAAAAACTGATGTCAATTTGTTACAGTCAGTTCAACCACAGTCGTAGGATCAAATACATGCTCGGCCTGAACCCTTGGATCAGATAACCGCGTCAGCTCTTCCCGATTCCTCAAATCATAACAGCTTCAGGTCAGCCCAGCACGGTTAGCTTTAACTGAGTTTCAAAATTCAATCTTAGATGATCACAACCACCTGGAGAAGTTTAAATTTAAACAAACTTCTCCAACAGAGCGCGAGCCCATCAGGCCCACAGTCCGCAGCCCTAGCATGGGCACGAGCCCATCAGGCCGCACCTGAGCACGAGCCTAGCTGAGCTGATTTTCACTTATTTTTTTCCCTACTTTGAACATTAATTTTTCATTTACTTATTTTTTCCCTACTTTGAGCATTAACTAAGGACGCATTAGTTTCCACTTATTATTAATGAAAGCTAATCATAAATAAGCTCAAAGTACGTTGGTAACCACAGTTTGCAACTTGGCTCATTTCTTTCAAATTTCCCAACAACGTTCTTACATCAAAGGAGCAATTTACTTAAAACAAAAGCATCAACGACAAGAGTTACGACTCAGTGGAAAAGGAGAAGAAGCATTTTTGTAAAATTAGAAATTTTGCTAAGGTTCCTCCCCTCAGTCTATTCGAGGATACACTCCTCTAGAACTAAAGCCACAAGAATTAAAGATACCTTCACCTTAA
Source organism: Eustoma russellianum (assembly GCA_036186865.1). NCBI lineage: Eukaryota > Viridiplantae > Streptophyta > Magnoliopsida > Gentianales > Gentianaceae > Eustoma > Eustoma russellianum. Next base: position 19,106,453 of record AP025043.1, on the reverse strand, counting down.
AAGAGCAAGTATCCATAACATAGATTTGCATGTATCAAGGATACTGGACATACCGGATTTTGATCTGCCCATTTCCATAATTGAGAAAGTTCTTTGTTTCCCAACCTCAAACGCGGACGACTGCAAGAGTGATTGGTAAAAGATAGCTCCAAATTTTCTATTAAAAAAGGTTGACGATGCTAAAACCAAAAGTAAGAACGTCATGTTAAGTTTATGGAAGGCATTCTTTGCATATGAAATAAAAGAAGCATCTCTTCGAAGAGAAACATTTTACCAGAATGAGATTGGAACATATGGTGCATCGAAACAGGAAATTCCATACTTCTACACGGTTCTGTATGTGAAGAATTCTACTCAAACGCTTCAGTCCAGTAGGAAAAGCAACCACTGGTTGTTTCTTAAGAAGCCATCAAAAGGTTTTGTTCATGATTTCTGCGAAATGGAAAAGTAACACTTGCAGAAGGGGGATCAAAAAGACATTTTAAAAAAAAAATTAAATTTCATATACATGCAAAATTTATGTAGCAGTTAGCCAGTAGATTTGTCTAAACGCAATATCTCTTATTTTAAGAGACCCGAGTAGGTGTTGAATTGTTACTGTTGTTGGTTTTTTCTTGTTTCTTTTCTTTTTGATGGGGGCGATGTCATCTGAGTCGTTTCTCCTCTTTTACCTGGTTTTGCAATGAACCAGAAACTAACTAATAGATACGACAAGTATTTTTATGTCAATCAGCAACAGTCAATGTTGCTGGGCTCCACTGCTGGTCGCAGCTCATGTCAGCCCGGGCAATCCAGTTCCACCCTCCTATAAACCGGCAGGCCAGCTCTGCTTAGAAAATGAACTTCCCCAGCAAGCCTTGGCTAGTTCATCTCGGCCACGACCAAAGGTCCGTATCAGAATGTCACCGTTAGACCAGCTCGGTTAGAGTGTAGCGGTACCTTTCAGTTCAGCACGGCCAAAGGAAATGACCAACAGATCAGTAAGTGGGACTTCCTCATATCAGCTCCGCTGAAGGTCAGCGCCAATACTCTGCAGGTCAGCTCGGTAAAACCCTGTTGACCAACTTCAGACATGCTACCCCTACCTCGATTTCCTAGTTGAACTCCTCACGCAACACCTCAGCTTGGCCACAACATGCTTAGACAGACTCCTGCCACCCAGCAGCCTTGGCCACATAGCCCGACGCGTTACAACACGTGGCCACCATGCATACGGAGACTGCTAGCAGTGCGGCCATCTATCTCCATGTGGCCGCCATGCAGGCAAGAACTACCAACATTGCAGCCAGCTGCCACTGTGTGGCAGCCATGCAAGCAAGGGCTACCAGCATAGCAGCCAAATGTCACCATCATATTGCTCTTGGCCATGCAACCTTCTACTCAACGTCTGTAAAGAAGCACTTCCTCATCTGAAGCCAGACCAAGCCCAGTTCCAGATCATTCCACGCTCCACCAAGCCTATTTCATGCTATCAGATGTCTTTGTACACTGACTTAAGCTCAGCCTAGGCTCACCCATGCTGAATACAGCCCTGTCCAGCTAAAACAACCACTTTCTCTATACATAGAACTCCTCCCAGGTTGCTTCGACCACTACTTCAAAAATATATTCACATAAATATGCACATAACTGACTTAAGCGTCGGAAGGTTTTTTCCGGTGCAGCAGCCCTGGGCCTCTAACGTTGTCTTCCCCTTGCAGGTTACAGAAAAAACCTTAACGAAGCAATAGCAGTGTTACCTCTAGATCACCTCTGGTTCACCTGATGAGGATCCGTCCTCTTCATTTTGCGTTAGAAGGAGGCCGAACCTCTAACTCTTCCTAAATTTACTCCCTAAAGAGCCTTTTAGCAAAGCAGCCTACTATCCATCATTAACAAGAGCGATAAAAACAGTCAGCGAGGGGGCAGAAGATCTTCGACCCTTCGAAGACATGAACGCTCCTCTCGACCCCCATTGGAGTAGGTCTCCCTTGGTTCAGTAGAATCCTCGACTCCAGCTGCTGGATTTACTTACGAAGAGCATGTAAGGGCCGTTTGATATGTAGCTCAAAATCCAAACGTGTTCCAGGCTGTAGTGAGAGAGATGAAAGGGAAAGCTCCAGTTGTGAGACCAACTGAAGTCCTTCCCAGTGACTTTCTCCAGAGAAGAGATCCCATAGAGTACTCCCCAACTCGCTCACAGTACTATCCTGCACCTCAAGGAGGGTTCATGGCCAAGGCAAGGCACCCAGGTCGGCGACCCAGTCGCCAGCCGTTCACAACTGAGCCTTTGGAAGCACTGGCGAATCACCTAAAATGCACACAAAAAACGCTGTAGCCACTCAGACGTGGCAGATAAGTTGACAAGGGTGCCAGGGGCAAATCGCATGAAAGGCGCGCTATGCTTAAGGGAGTCAGGGGCCGAGATGACGACCGTATGCCTCTGTTGGCCTCCAAGGCTCATATTTTAACAGTCATAAGGAGGAAGGCCTAGCCAGATATCCTAAGCCTCTGTTAGGTCTGATACATAAAAGGGATGCAAGTCTATACTTCCTTTTCACCGTGATATTGGGCACGACACAGAGGACTGCAAGCTGCTCACCCTAGAAATTGAGCGCCTAATCGAGCAAGGCTATTTGCAGTGGTACTACAACCCGAGATCAAGGTTGTACAACAGGCTGAAGTTTACCCAGCCTCCTCTTGACGAAAGATGCCAACTTGACTATCAACACAGGTCCCACGAGGATAGAGACCCAGACCTGAATGGGCAGATGCAGCAAAGCACTGTGCGCACTAGGCCGATCCAGGTTGGTCAACCTTAAGAACGCCAAACGACAGCTGGAAAGTTCACCTCAGTTGGCCATCAAATTGGTTTTGTCAATACGCCGAGGTGAGCAATCTTTCGTATAAGCAATTCTAGGATTGCCTAGCTCGGGCAGCAGACATGCCTACCTGAGAAATAAAAGTCCGAGTACTCGGCATGTATCCAAACTTTGTATTTTATATATATACATTACCGAAAAGAAAAAACAAGTACTTGTTTAATATTTGTTATTAAAAATTGTTCGGATACAAAATGTATTCAGCTCAGCTCAGCAGAGTATTCTATTTCTGGCACTGCTCAGTTTTTTTCGATTGAACTCTGTGCAAATTCAGATATGAATGTCCTCCCATGTAAGGGACCCAATTACTATTCCTTTGCCTTATGGTTTATAATGGGATTCATGTGGGACGCGAGAAGTTTCGTGCCTACCAAACCTCCGCCTTTTGGTTCATAAGGAGACTTAGGATGCGACAAGTTTTGCGCCTGCTTGACCTCCATCTTATGGCTCATAAGGAGACTTCGGACACGAGAAGTTTTGTGCCAACTTGACCTCTGCCTTATGGTTAATAAGGATACTTGGGGTGTGACAGGAATTGCGCCTACCCACCAAAAAGGTGACCTTGGCCTTATGGTTGATCAGGGGTTCACATCAGTTTGCTGGTTTATGGTTTTAAGTGGACCAGGGACACGACAGGTTAACCTTTCGCGCGTACCCTGATTACGACGTCTTTTGCTTTATGGCTTATAAAATCCATCTCAGCAGATAGATCCTCGGCCTTGAAGCTCTAAAGATTATTCGGATTTATGACAGCAGAGCTCAAAGCAAGATATGTCAAGTGACCTGCACTTGAATATCTCCTGAGTATATTCACTGAGGCTAATCTTAGATTATGTATCACAGATACTCTTTACATAATAATCCTTGGTCATTTCAAACAAGGATTTCTAGCTCAGCCTGACAGTTTAACAGGCACATTTCTTATTCAAAGTTAGCTCAGCCTAGCGAGATAACATGTTTATTTTTATATTTTTATTCAAGTTGTTAAGCTCTGCTTACACTTTTAACAGGTAATGAGCTTGTTAATGTCATGCTTGGTTGCTTAAATTCCCAAGCATAGACAGTACTCAACATTATACCATGACATTTTGGAAAACAAACTCATCATACTCAAAAAGGCCAAGATTCATACAAGTAAGATGATTTGCAAAGATAAAGGTCGAGGCAAACAACATGTCCATTGACAAAAAAAAATACAAGGGTTTCTCAGCGCAAGCCTATCTAAGTACAAAAAAGGCATGTATGCCTAATCTTCAGTATCTCTCAGATCAGCCCCGCTTCTGAAATGCTAGAATGCTTCCTCAAATTCAAGCTCTGCAGCTGAATTATACAAATGAGCAATCCGAGCATCTTCTTTGTCCAGCTGCTGGTATACTTCCGAGCATACATCAATTGACTTTGTCTAACCCATCTCTAAAACTGAGCTCTGCAAGAACCCCTATGTTTTCAACAAAAAACTCAGATTGTTTGAAGTCAGCTACCGCTTTTGCTCGTGCGTTAGCAACTTGCTGCTTGACGCAATCGGATAGCTGTTGATGGACTCTTCGCAATTGAGCCAGCTGCTGCTCCAAACTTTCCTTGCTCTTCCTTTCAGCTTCCAGTTTCTTCTGCAGAGACTCTACATGGGATAGCACTTGGGGTCGAAGAAAGCTCTAGGTCAGCTACTTTACACTGCAAATTCCACCTCGGAATTGGAAGTTTCCTTCAGAATAGCAGCCTCTTCCTTCCCATCATAGAGTGATGAATTTTCCAACTTTAAGGAGGAGTTCTCTGACTTCAAGGCCTCCACTTCCTTGACCAACATTGCATTGATCTGAGCAAGTTCCTTGTATTTCTGATTATCAGCCGTAAATACTCATCTCAGCTCATTTGTCCTAGCCATAAACTCTATCTGTTGAGTTCAAAACTGTTCAAATTGATTGAGCTTAGTTATACACTTTAAAGCATGTGCGCAGGAGGAAAATATACAGTCCAGGAAGAATTACTTACCAGGGCCATATTGATCTGCAAACAGTTATAAAGCCTGCCCCCGTCCATGGCCTTAGCTGTTTGGCATTCAGCAGGAAGAAGTATGAGATCATTCAGCCGCCGAGCTATTTCATGATCAACTGCTGAATCCGTCTCGGCAAATTCCCCAAGCCCCAATCTCGGCGCCTTTGGTCCCCGAGATGAAAGAGCCCCCTCTATAGTAGCTGATGGGCCTCCATTTTGACGTCGTCGCCTAGGTTGAAAGGTTGGCTCTGCTACTGTATCTACCAATGGTTCTGGCTTAGAAGATGCTGGAACCTCGCCCAACTTTTCCAACTATGGAAGCTCGACAAAAGACCAAAAGGAAGAACATAAATGGATATTCTAAGGATCCTAAAAATCAAAGAATGGGACCGGAGCTGAGAATTACCAGGTTTGACATATATAGGCTCAACAGGGTCGATCAAAAATGCGTCAACCTGTTCCACATGGATCTCTGCAGTCTACTCAGCCCTAGGAACATCAATCTCAGGAGTCTCTTCCGCCTGAGGAACAACTTCGGTAGGAATGAGCTCTGCCACAGGCTGTGCCCTCTGTCTTCTGGCCTACTTTCAGGCCGCAGCTTCAGCTATGTAGCTAGAAACTCCAGTGTCTCCAGGTGCCATTGAGCCTACGAAATTACTAAGAAGATCAGCGTTACACTGGCGGAATAATCAGCTCAAAAAGCATGTAGACAGATGAAACCTACCCTTAACAACATCTAAGCTCGCCTGGTCAAGTGCTTGGAAACTTGGATCTGAAGCTAAGTGGCCTAGGTTGGCTGCCTCCAGGACCGACCTGTCCACTCTCTGCCAGTCAATAACTGCAGACGGACTCTGCAGGCTCAATGCTTCTTCACAAAATTCTTGGCTCGAGCTCAAGTTGTTAGCTTTGCCCGATTTCCAGATTTCCCAGTCAGGCAAGCCTTCTTTTTTGATATAAAAAAACTGACCCTTCCAATTTTTGGTGAAGGTCGGTATGTTCATAGCAAAATTACACTCACTATTGAGGAATCGTTTGCTAAAGTAGTACCAGCTATCTGATGATTTACACACGATGATACCTCGGAAGGTCCTAAGATCAACCTCAGCCCCAACTACCCTCAAGAAAAGAAGAAAACAAATGAGTGGCTTTCAGGTCATTAGGCTTAATTTATGGCAGCCTAAGCTGTAGAATTCTAGATCAATCTTAAAGGCTCAAGGATAGGCAAGCAAAAGCCAAACCTAAAATATTCCTCATAAACTGCTTCATAACCCGCTAGAGGATCGTACGTAGTCTGTCCAGGAAGGGGCAACTAGGGGTTGAACAAATTACGGTCTATTCTGTATACCTTGCACAAGCGAGTAAAGTCAGTAGTGTTTAAAGTGCAATTAAAGCCTTGCACCTGAGCAGAAGGAGATCCCCTATGAACTACCCTAAAACCCGAAGAAAAAGGAATAGCTTCCTGCTCCAGCGACGGACCTCTCAAAGCAATAGCTTTACTAAACTTAGCAGCTCTGCTGGGTCCAAGGACAGCAGTGGTGACCCTGCGCAACCTCTAAAGAGGGCGAGCGTCACCACTAGAGGTTGTTCTCTCCAATGTAGGAGAGGAACCCTCATCCCTCACGTCGCCGCCAACATAAGAGGCAGCTTCAGAAATGTTTTGAGAATCAGTAGAAGAAGAAGAAGAAATTATCGCCATACCTAAAAAAGGACAAAGACTACAGATAAATAATAAAATGGAATCACCGGAGGAGAAGAGAAAAAGATAAGGAGTAATCAAAGAAGAAAATGAGAAAGAGGAACTGGATGCAATGAATATCCCCCGCCGAACACTTTTATTACCCAACTCGCAAATCAAAGCGGCTCTTCGAGAAGCCTACCGTTAAAAGCCCTCAACCGTCAAGAACATAATGATTGTTGCTTCGAGACCTGTGCCAGCACCCGTGCTTCTGTTAATTATTAGGCGCTGCTCAATCAAAAATGGACACGTTAACACCCCAGCCGAACAGAGTGTCTTCGTCTAGGTAGATCAGTCTACCTATGCTGGTTAACTCGGCTAGACTAATCTGGGGGGCATGTGATGAACCTAGAAATTAACTGCTGGATATGACAAGTATTTTCACGTCAGTCAGCGATAATCAACGTTGTTGGGCTCCACTATTGGTCGCAGCATAGGTCAGCTTGGTTAATCCAGTTCCACCCTCCTTCGAACCGACATGCCAGCTCTGCCTAGAAAGTGAACTTCCCCCGCAAGCATTGGCTAGTTCTGCTCAGCCATGACCAAAGGCCCCGATTAGAATGTCACCGTTATTCCAGATCGGTTAGAGCGCAGTGGTACCTTTCAGTTCAGCACAGCCAAAGGAAATGACTAACATATCAGTAAGTGGGACTTCCTCATATCAGATCAGCTGAAGGTCAATACCAATACTCTGCAGGTCAGCTCGGCAGAGCCCTGTTGACCAACTTCAGACATGCTACCCCCACCTCGAGGGTTCTGTCTATGGCAAGGTAAAAAAGGGTTGGATGTGTCGTAGTAGTTCAATGTACCCATCCACATCTGAGGAAGAATTGTTGGAGAAAATGGAAGGAAATGGGTTTGCCCAAGTTACAAACCTTGGATAGCAATATACTTTGAGCTTAATTGTAATTAGTTTTCATTTACGTCAAGTGAAAACTAATGAACCCTTAATTAAATACATAATGAGTAGTTGATTTTAGGCTTTACAATCACTCAATTATGATACCGGGTGAATGAGAAATTAATGCTCAAAGTAAGAGAAAAATAGGTTAGAAATTGGCAAAAGTGATGATGTGGCCTCTTTAAGGAGGAACACATCATCACTTTGATGAAATACCATATTAGACAAATGAAGTGACCACTATATATAATGCTAGAATGGTCACTTTAGATGTTCCCTTAGGGCATGAAAAGTTTTAACCGGGTGGAAGATCTACAAGATTGCCACGCACGCGTGCGCACCACCCGCCCATCCGCGCAATTCGGCTTGTGCTCAGGTGCGGGCCCTGGCCCTTTCTTTTTTTGGAGAAATTTTACTTAGATTTTCCAGGAAAATAATATATTTAATCCTATGGAATTTAACAATCGGTTGAGCTGTTACAATTTAAAAATAAGTTAAGCTTAACTGTAAGGCTGCATTTCGAACTGGACGCGAATCATGATCTAAAGAATGTGCTGAGCAGGCTGAGTGGTTATCTGATCCAACATGTACAGTTTAAACTGGCAGCGGTTTCTAATCTAACGGTGGTGATCTTAAACTGTCTGATTCGACGGCATGGTTGAACTAGCGATTAACCACCCTAAGTCGCTTTTGCCTATAAATACCATACTAAGCATACCTGTGTGATCATTGATTTTCTCCTCTTATTCTCTATATACGATCTTCTTCTCTGCGTACGATCTTTTTTTACATTATTTCCATGTTGCTCGAGAAGTCATAACGCCCCATAAGTTCGTTGAGTTTTTACGCCACAGTGCCGCTTGTCTGAACTGTTATCCATTATATCTTAGGAGACGTTTGCTATCTCTTGTTGGGCACAATGTACCTGAGCAACACGTCTTAAGCACAAAGTCTTGGACTTACCTCGGTTTGCCTACTGTTGTTTTATTTTACACGAACGCACACTGTACAGAATCGTTATTCGATAACAAGCTTAAGACGTAATGATTCTGTACTATTTTTTCCTTTCTGTTCGCAAACCAGTTTTTTATACTGATCTGCACTCTGCGTCTACTCCTTCTATTTTCATTGTTTGAGCCATTTTGTTCCTCAGTTGTTTGTTTCTGCATGTTGACAGAAATTGAAATAGAAAACGAAAGCGGAAGCTCAGTTCATGGTGTGAACGATGTGCAATTTAGTGCTGCATCCGAAGTGAATGATGTTCCCTTAGCACCCAATGCTGCTGTGAATGGCGGACTAAATGTGCTAGTTGGTCACATAGAGAAACCTGAGAAGTTCGAGGGAAGTTTCTTTAAGAGGTGGTAGCAGAAGATTTTTTTTCTAACAACGTTGGGATTGGCCAAACTGTTGATGGAGGACCCTCCTATGGGTGTTCCTTTTGAGGGCCAGAATCTGAACATGCAGACCAACTTGGCGGCTGAAGCTTGGTCTTACATTAATTATGTCTGTTTGAACTAAATTTTGAGTTGCTTAGATAATACTCTGTATGACGTGTATTGTGCTTACAAACTGCAAAACCATTGTGGCTAGATTTAGATAAGAAGTATCGATCTGAAGATGCTGATACAAAAAAATTTATTGTCAGTAAGTACATGGACTTTAAAATGTCAGATTCCAAAACTGTAGTTTCCCAGGTTGAGGAACTGCAATTGTTGGTAGCCGAATAGAAGATGAGGGCATGATACTCAGTGAATCTTTTCAAGTCGAGACCTTGATTGAGAAGTTACGTTTTTCATGGAGGGATTTTAAGAGCTATCTCACGCACAAATGAAAGAAAATGGCAATGGAAGATCTAGTGTCTGACTCTGCATAGAGGAGGATAATCGAAGATTTGAGAGAAAGCCATCTCTGAGTTCTCGTCATGCCAAAGTAAATGTCGTAGAGGCAAAGAAAAGAAAAGACAACCCTCTCGAAGTGAACTCCAAACGCAAAGAGAGTGCTAAGAAGTTCACGGAGAAATGTTACAATTGTGGCGTCCAGAGGCCTCGTAGCAGTGAATGCCGCAAGCCAAAGAACAGGCAGGATAAAGAAAAGGCAAATCTTGTTGGTGCTATGGCAGATCTAGACCTATGTGCCGTTCTGAGTGAATGCAAAATTGTGGGGAACCCGCAGAAATAGCTGGATACTGAAGTTATGAGACATGTCTGCACCAATAAGGTGATGTTCTCATAGTACAACCCCGGAAATAACAAGCAACTATACATGGGCAACGATGCTTCATCAAAGATAGAAGGTGAAGGGAAAGTTGTTCTAAAGCTGACTTGAGGAAAGCATCTGACCCTGCAGAATATGCTGCATGTTCCTGATATCCGGAAGAATTTAGTCTCAGGCGCTTTACTTTTTATGCATGGGTTTAGACTAATGTGTGAGTGTAACAAAGTTATTGTTTCAAAGGATGGTTTGTATTTAGGGAATGGGTACTTGACTGATAGGATGTTTAAGTTAAATGTCATTACCATTTACCCAAGGAAAAAGTGCCCGAAGTGGCTAATAATGCTTCCTCTTCTGCTTACATGCTTGAATCTACATGTTTATGCCATTTTCTTTTGGGACATGTTAATTACAAGTCAAATAAAGAATGATTAATCTTGACTTATTACCCAAATTGAATTTTAATAAGGAAAAATACAAAATTTGTGTTAAAGCAAAAATGGCAAAGGCGTCATTTTCTTCAATAGAAAGGAACATTAGACCTTTAGAATTAATTCATATAGATGTGTGTGATTTAGAGTTTGTGCAATCGAGAGGTGGTAAAAAGTAATTTGTCACTTTCATCGACGATTGCACTAGATACTGCTATGTTTATTATTTGCTAAGTAGCAAATATGAGGTAGTTGATGCTTTTAAAGACTATAAAATGAAACTGAGAATCAACTTAGCAAACCAATTAAAGCAATTTGTAGTTATAAAGGTGGCGATTATTATATGCCGTTCAATGAATTCTGTTCAGAACATGGCATTATTCATCAAACAACTGCACCATATTCCACTCAATTGAATGGCATTGCTGAACACAAAAACCACACTCTAAAAGAGATGATGAATGATATGTTGATAAGTTTGGATTTACCTCAAAACTTGTGGGCCAAAGCGATTCTCTCCCTTACGTCATTTTAAATAGAATTCTATCTAAAAAGATGGATAAAACCCTATACGAACTTTGGAAAGGCCATAGGCTTAGCTACAAATACCTAAAAGTGTGAGGATTCCTGGCAAAGGTTGTTGTACCTAAACCAAGACAAGTAAGGATTAGACCTAAAACAATTGATTGCATATTCATAGGATATACGACTAACAATAGTGCATATCGATTCTTGGTGCACAAATTGAACATTCCTGACTTACATAAAAATGTTCTCATAGATTCAGGAATGCAGTTTTCTTTGAAATGTATTTCCAAAGAAAGACAAAAATCATGAAGAAGTAAGCACTAGTAATATAGTGCATGAGACGACCCTTCATGAAACTGAAGAACATCGTCAAAGCAAACGAGCCAAAATACCAACATTCTTTGGACCAGATTTTCTAACATATATGGTAGAAAACAAGCCAAGAAATTTTTCTGAGGCGATGCCAACTCTAGAAGCTCCTTTCTGGAAAGAGACAATAAACAGCGAGACAGATTATATTCTTCAAAATCACACTTGGGAGCTGGTCAACCTTCCACCACGAAGTAAAGCTCTCGGGTGCAAGTGATTTTCAAGAAGAAATTGAAAGAAGATAGATCTATTGACAAATACAAGGCGCGGTTAGTAGTCAAAGGCTATCGACAAAAGGATGGTTTTGACTTCTTTGACACTTACTCACCAATGACTAGGATCATTTCTATCAGAGTGCTAGTTGCAATTGCTGCAGTCTATGATTTAGAAATCCATCAGATGGATGTAAAGACATACTTTCTGAATGGTGAATTGGAAGAAGAAATCTATATGGAGCAACCTGACGGGTTCGTTGTCTTAGGACAAGAGAAGAAAGTTTTAAACTTGTTAAGTCTTTGTATGGACTTAAATAAGCACATGAACAGTGGCACTTGAAGTTTGATCAGGCATTGCTGTCGAATGGTTTCAGGATCAATGAGTGTGACAAGTGTGTCTACATTAAGAACACATAATGCTTATGTGATAGTGTGTCTCTATGTAGACGATATGCTAATCACGGGTAGCACTGGAGATATCATCTTGAATACTAAGAAGATGTTGACACGAAACTTTGACATGAAGGATATGGGAGTCGCCAACGTCATTTTAGGAATTAAAAATTTCTAAAGTGACTGGGGGACTTGTCTTATCACAAACTCAGTATATTGAATCTGTTCTGAAAAGATTCAATATGTGTGATGAAAAGCCTGTAAAAACTCCAATTGACTTAAGTCTACACTTGAAGAAGAACCGAGGTGAACCAGCAGCTCAATTGAAGTATTCACAAGTGATTGGGAGTCTGATGTACATAATAAACTATACAAGACCAGACTTAGCATGTTCAGTACACAAATTGAGCACGTTTACCAGTAATCCAAGCGATGATCATTGGAAAGCTCTAAATAGAGTGATGCGATACTTGAAATATACACTGAACCTTGGATTACATTACACAAGATATCCAGTAGTATTGGAAGGATATTGCGATGCAAACTGAATATCAGATAGTAAAGATTCTAAGTCCACCATTGGATATTTATCACGATTAGTGGAGGTCATGGAAATCCACAATGCAAATGTGCATAGCTCTGTCCACTATGGAAGCTGAGTTTATAGCACTGGATAAAGCCGGTGAAGAGGCTGATTGGCTTCAGAATTTCCTGGAAGATGTTCTATGTTAGACTAAGCCAATCGCTCCTATCAACGTACACTATGATAATCAGTCAGCTATAGGACGAGCTCAAAGCAGCATTTACAATAGTAAGTCTTGACACATACATCGGAGACACAACACCATTAAATAGTTGATCTCTCATGACATGATTTCCATTGATTATATAAAATCAAAGAAGAATCTTGTGGATCCGCTTATAAAAAGTTTGCCTAGAGATCAGATGTCAAATTTGACGAACGGAATGAGACTAAAGCCTACAATGCAAGAACCTTTGTAATTGTAACCCAACCTTGTTGACTGGAGATCACAGAATCTTGGTTCAACGAGACAACTAAGTTATGAAGTTTCACTAAAGCACTTACTCATTCTGTTAAATAGAAGTGTTGTCTGCAGAAAGAGTTAGGGTAAGCTAATGCTTTTAATGATTTCTTATATCTTGGTACATCAAGTGAGGTATGGCAGAATATCTCTATAGGAATCACCTATGTAAGTGTGAAGTGGGGCCGCTTTTATTAGAATTCTGTGAGGCAAGAATTCTATAAAACACTTTCTGAAACGAGGTTGTTCATTACCAAAACGAACATAACCATGAGAACCAAAAGGATGTTAAAGGAAATGTTGTGTGAGTACTATTGTCTAGGTTCAGAGTAAAGGCTGGATGGTTCAAGACATCAAGTCACTAATTAGCCAAGTAGATACGATAGTACATTAATATGCAAAGTTTAAAGCTAGACGCTAGCTCATCTGATGCAACATTTTCTTGTCTGACTTCTTATTAAAGTCTGCATTTGCATTATTTTTCATTCATGTAGGGTATTGTTGGAGAAAATTGAATGAAATGGGTTTGCCCAAGTTGCAAACGTTGGATAACAACATATTTTAAGCTTAATTATAATTAGTTTTCATTAATGACAAGTGAAAACTAATGAATCCTTAATTATCTACGTAACGAGTAGATGATTTTAGGCTTTGGAATCGCTCAATTACGATACCGGGTGAATAAGAAATTAATGCTCAAAGTAGTAATAAAATAAGTTAGAAATTGGCAAAAGTGATGATGTGGCCTCTTTAGGGAGGAACGCATCATCACTTTGATGAAATATCATATTGGACAAATGAAGTGAGTTAGCCACCATATATAGTGCTAGAATGGTCACTTTAGATATGCCCTTAGGACATGAGAAGTTTAGACCAGAGGAAAGATCTACAAGATTACCACGTGCGCACATGCCGCCCACCCATCCGGTCGGCTTTGCTCGTGCTGGGGTGTGGGCCCCTGCTGTTTCCTTTTTTGGAGAAATTTTACTTAAATTTTTCCATGAAAATAATATGTTTAATCCTATGGAATTTAAAAATCAATGAGCTGCTGCAATTTAAAAATCGGTTAAGCTTAATTGTACTGCTGCAATTCGAACTGACCCAAATCATGATCTAAAGGATGTGCTGAGCAAGCTGAGTGGTTATATGATCCAACAGCTGCAGTTTAAACTGGCTGGGGTTTCTAATCTGACGGTGGTGATCTTAAACCGTCTAATCCGACGGCTATGGTTGAACTGGAGATTAACCATCCTAAGTCGTTTTTTCTCTATATTTACCATGCCAAGCAGACTTGTGTGATCATCGATTTTCTCCCCTTCTTCTCTGCATACGATCTTTTCTGCATTTTTTCCAAATTATTCGAGAAGTCATTACATCCGATAGGTTCGTTGAGTTCTTACGAGGCAGTACCGCTCGTCTGAGCTGTTATCCATTGTATCCTGTGAGACATTTGCTATCTCTGGTTGGACACAGTATACCAGAGCAATACGTCTTAAGGACAGAGTCTTGGACTCGCCTCAATTTGTCTACTGTTGGTTTATTTTACACAAACACACACTGTACAAAATCGTTTTTCGATAACAAGAATTCCAATGTACCCAGTAGTTCTCAAGAATAAAGAAAAAGCTTTCGTTCAGGGTAATACCCTAATTCCCACACCACAATGAGCATTGTCCAGACCAAGCTCAATCAAATATACATGTTCAAGATTAAATCTACTAGTTCAATCAAGGCTGTATCCCATTTTTTCCTCGATATGTAGGGAAAAATAACAAGGCAAGAGGAGGAGTAACAACGTTCACAATTAAGAACCTCCATTAGTCAGACAGATGACTTAAGAAACTTGTCTGATTATCTTGCTTATCTCTTCTCTTTGGCTTAGTCTCAAAGAACTGAGTCTTCACACTTGCAATGTTTTGTCAGATTTTCGTACATTGTTATTTATTCAACGTTTAGTTGTTTAGCTCAGTTTAGAAGGTCGAGACATTTACACTTGGAAAGTTATTATCTTTTACGGTCTTTTTGGTTGGTGATTAATAACTTGGGCATTGTATAAAGTTCATTTCATTCAAGAATAACTGATTTCAACTCTAGAAATAAGTATAAACACGAGCCATCCCTTGTCTAAGCATTCCCTCAAACTGGCGCACTCTCTAAAGAACCTACATTGCTTATCGAATTCATCTTTAGCTTCATGGTTGTACAGCTTTGCAATTCGGAGGCTTCCTTGTTTAATAAGGGACCCACTACGGCATAGACATTGGTTGCCTCCATTTGGCCCATCTCTATGGCATAACCTTGAAGCAAGGCTAGGTTATCGGCCAAGAATATGGACCTTTTGAACTCAGTGATAGAGAGTTCTTTGTCCTCAACTAACTGGTGAAGGAAAAGCTCGCCCTTGTCTTTGTTTGGCCAGTTGACATTCCACCTCAACCTTATCTTCTCCCACTTTGTTCAACTCTTCTTTCAGAGCTTCGTTGGCGGCTGTGCCTCTTTAAGAGTCAGTTCCAACACAGAAACTTAGCTCTAGTAGTTGTCAATTTTGGAGGTGGAGGTTGATAGGGCGATGTCGTCCTCCTCTTTCTTCTTCTTGAACCTCTCATGCTCAGCCTCTAGTTATGTGACTCTCTAAGCCTTCTCTTTGGCAACTTTAACGAAAGTGAAGTGTTTGTTCATCTATTTCTCCATAAGCCCACTTGAGGCCAGCTATGTTCGCGAAGTCAATCTGAATGGCATGAGAAATCGACTGGTCAGAAAAATTTGATGCATGTATCAAATGCACGGAAGTCATAAGACTTACCAGCGTCATGTCATATTGAAGCTTTTCCGTCGTGTTCGAAAGACAAGGTTTCAAGCCTCTCTATGTCAGCCGGCAACACTTAGTTCCTATTGAGGCGATTGGTCGTCTCAGCCATCTTAGCACTACCCTCTCCTGCATCACTCATATTATCTGATTTGTCAGAACATGGAAGAGGCATTAGGAGGCACTCGACCTGCATCACTCAATTATCTGATTTGTCAGAACATGGAAGAGGCATTAGGAGGCACTCGACAAGCGACGACTGAGACTCTAGGGTTTGTTTTGACTCTCAGGAGATCTCAAGTGGAGATTTTCAGTTCTTAAAGAGGGTATCTTGGTTGGTTAAAAAGAAAAAGAAAGGGGTCAAGGAGAAACTAGCTATGGCCTTGATCCAATGGTGAAAGGAAGTGTCTTCGCGCTTGTGAAGAAGTCTGTATCATTCAGTTTTTTGTTCTATTTTGGACTATTACATGATTCTGCACTTTAGACAGGTCTATCAGCCATGTTTCCCTTATTACTCTCTTGCTTAAGGTGAAATACACGACGGCCGCTGTTAAAATAGAAGTTTGGAAAATGTAATTAAATTAAAGTTATTACTTCTTAGGTGTTTTATTTAGGTCTGTATAATTTTCATTGGAGAAAATATATTGTAATCGTAGTAATTATATATAATTAATTAAAAGTATATATAAAATTCAAGCAAATGTTAGCGGATCATATATAAAAAGCATATCTAAAAGGATACATGCTGGTCAGGTTACATCCAAAAAAGAATATTCGACAAGAGTACTATTTATAGCATAATTTACTTCTTAAGTATAGAATTCGACTCTTTTACCATCATACTACTTATCAGATGTAGTACCTATTTAGTATAAAAGCCTAACGAAACATAGCATAATAATATTTCAAGAGCTCAAATGTCTTCTGTTACAGCCACAATTTTTAAATAATAATAATAATAATAATAAAGAAAGAAAGAAAGCCTATATAATTTAGGAAAAAGGAAAAGTTATAATAAATAAAATTGTAGGTGATAATTATCTTAAGTACATGATTAAGAATAGGAAATGTGGGATAGAGATTAAAGTTTAAGTAGTACACTTTAAATAAATTCCTATTTATTTTAGGAAATTATCTATACATCTATATATATCTACCCATAACCAAAAATCAAACCCTAAATTTCATTCCCCAATTCTCCCCCCAGCATTGACGTATAAGAAAATTCAAGGAGGAGTGGCGGCAGCCACTCTTTTCCTTTATACTTATATATTTCTTTTAATTTTATGTATAAACATACACTTTACCCACATCTATATAAGTTTTGGCCAACCATAATTCCCATACATCCATACTTTCGGCTAGCACCTAGGAGAGGAAAGGAGAAGAAATCGCGTGTACGAAATTATTCATCAAAAAAGGTAGGTGCATCTTCCCCCTCAAACGGGTATAATACATGCATGCTTTGATGATATATTTATGTGATTCGTCGTTTTTATTTGTTTAATATGTGAACTTTGTCTTGTTTTATATGGGAAAGCATGAGATGTGTTGTTCATGGCTATATGTATATGTGCGTGTATTGAAATTGATGGTTGTTGTGATTCGCATTGGAAACACCCTTGAATGAAATCAAAAGGTTGAATATTTTCACACTTAGGGTTCTTTAAAATTGCGTTTTGGCCTTAGAATAAGTTTATCTAGCCCGGAATAGGTTGGGATTAGGTTGAAAGTCGAAAAAACGGATCTGACGGACGCGTTTCAGGGGGTGACGCGTGGGGCCCACGCGCGGCCCCTGACGGCAGACGTGTCCACCGCCAAAAGTTGAGTGTCGTTATAACGAGTCCAACGCAACTGGGTGATTTCTATGTCAACTTTTATCATTTGGTATGTACGTTTTGTATTTGTTTGAGGCGGACATCTACTGGGTGATTTCTGTCACTCACCCCTACTTCCCAGGTGAGCCGGATGAGGACTACGAGCGCATCTTCGTTGAGGACGGGAAGGACATAGTAGAGTGGGCTGGTTGATAGCTGCATCTAGAATACGATGGGACTCTGCAGCTGATTGTTCTTAGTTATCTTTGGGGATTTTCACAGACTTCTTTATTGTTTTATTGTCAGACTTCCTTTTATTTAGTGATGTAATAACAATTATTCGAGTTTGATTTAAGTTATGATTTACGTTTCCGCAAAAAAATTTCTACGTCATTTCTGACAAGTAAGAGATTGATTCAACGCTTTGTATTCTCCTTAGCGAGATACGGCGGGTGCACTGTTCCCGAGGCTAGGGCTCAGGAGCGGTACGCTACAGGTGGTATCAGAGCCGAGGCTTCAGATCCGCCTCGGAAACGCAGGATTACCAGTGCCGAGTGACGTGATGTGACCCTGGAGAGATTGGTGACGCTGTACAATGACAAGTAAGAGATTGACGAAGTCTGTCCACTTTTTACCAGTGCCGAGTGATGTGACCCTGGAGAGATTGGTGACGCTGTACATTGACGATATTGTCAGCCTTCATGGGGTTCCATTTAGTATCGTCGCAGATCGTAACCAGAGGTTCACCTCCCGATTCTAGTCAGCTTGTCAGAGAAGGTTGGGGGCGGAGCTACGGTTGAGCACTGCCTTTCATCCGCAGACCGATGGGCAGTCTGAAAGGACTATTTAGACTTTAGAAGACATGTTGAGTGCGTGCGCATTGGACTTCAAGGGGAACTGAGATAATATGATCAAGTTGATTGAGTTCTCCTACAACAATAGCCATCATAGTGCCATCGACATAACACATTTTGAGGCGCTCTATGGGCGTAAGTGCAGGTCCCCCTTTCGTTGGGATGAGACTGGTGAACGCGTTATTACCGGCCCTCAGTTGGTCGAACATACTAGAGAAAAGGTGAAGTTAATACGTGATAGGCTCAAGGTTGAGTAAGACGGAAGTAAGAGTTGGGCAGATTCAATGAGGCGTCCTTTAGAGTTCGCTGTGGGCGAGAAGGTTATTTGAAGGTGTCGCCTATGAAGGGGGTTTCACGATTTGTTTTGAAGGGTAAGCTGAGGCCTCGCTACATTGGTCCATATGAAATACTCAAGAAGATCGGTACATTGGCCTACCGATTAGCGTTACCCCCTGCCTTGGCTCAGGTTCACAGCGTATTTCATGCTTCTCAATTGAGGAGATGTGTTCCAGATCCGAGCCATGTTTTTTTAGATGCGCCACCGTTGAGAATCCGACCGGACACGACCTATGAGGAGACTCATATCAGGATCATGGATCGCAAGGACCAGGTGTTGAGACACCGGTCATCCCTTATGCTAAATTCCAGTGGCCAAATTGCACCGAGCGCGAGGTGACCTAGGAGCTCGAGGAGCAGATGCAAGAGAGATATCCATAGCTCTTCGAATAAGGTACGTCAAGTTTCAAGGACGAAACTTTTTGTAAGGTGGGTAGGATGTTACAGCCACGATTTTTAAATAATAATAATAATAATAATAATAATAATAATAATAATAATAATAATAATAATAATAATAATAATAATAATAATAAAGAAAGCCTATATAATTTAGGAAAAAGGAAAAGTTATAATAAATAAAATCGTAGGTGATAATTATCTTAAGTACATGATTAGGAATAGGAAATGTGGGATAGAGATTAAAGTTTAAGTAGTACACTTTAAATAAATTCCTATTTATTTTAGGAAATTATCTATACATCTATATATATCTACCCATAACCAAAAATCAAACCCTAAATTTCATTCCCCAATTCTCTCCCCACCATTGACGTATAAGAAAATTCAAGGAGGAGTGGTGGCAGCCACTCTTTTCCTTTATACTTATATATTTCTTTTAATTTTATATATAAACATACACTTTACCCACATCTATATAAGTTTTGTCCAACCATAATTCCCCATACATCCATACTTTCAGCTAGCACCTAGGAGAGAAAAGGAGAAGAAATCGCGTGTACGAAATTATTCATCAAAAAAGGTAGGTGCCTCTTCTCCCTCAAACGGGTATAATACATGCATGCTTTGATGATATATTTATGTGATTCGTCGTTTTTATTTGTTTAATATGTGAACTTTGTCTTGTTTTATATGGGAAAGCATGAGATGTGTTGTTCATGGCTATATGTGTATGTGCGTGTGTATTGAAATTGATGGTTGTTGTGATTCGGATTGGAAACACCCTTGAATGAAATCAAAAGGTTGAATATTTTCACACTTAGGGTTCTTTAAAATTGCGTTTTGGCCTTAGAATAAGTTTATCTAGCCCGGAATAGGTTGGGATTAGGTTGAAAATCGAAAAAACGGATCTGATGGACGCGTTTCTAGGGGTGACGCGTGGGGCCCACGCGCGGCCCCTGACGGCGCATCCGGACATGTGCTGACGTGTCCACCGCCAAAGTTGCGTCTCGTTATGACGAGTCCAACGCAACTGGTTTGAGGTCAATCGGAGTTAAAACGAAGATTTTATGGAGGTTAGAAGAAAATAAAAAAAAAATAATAAAAAAAGAAAATGCTGTTGGACCAGCTAGGCTGCCGGACCAGGTAGCAGGCCGGCCCAAACCGAAAAATAAAATAAAAAATATGGAAATTAATTTCTGAAATGAATAAATAATATATAATTAATTAAAATTAGTTTAAAATTCTAGAAAAATATATTTAATTATCAAAAAATTCTAAATAAATTCCAGAAAATATAAAAGGTTAAAATTAAATTATTTTCCCTTAATTTTTGAATTTTGATAAATGTAAATAATTAAAAATAATTGGTAGTAAATGGAATTAATTAAGGAAAAATCATTAGAAAATTCTAGAAAATTAATACAAGCTAAGGAAAAATAAGAGGATGTTAAATAACAACTTTCCGATATTCAAAAAATTTTACGAAGCCAAATATTGGGTGCCGGAGATGGTGAGGATGGGCGTACGGGCCCCATGCGACTTTGTTGTTGCATTCATGGCACGTGCATTTGCATGAGGTATACTACGTCTATAGGGCGTGGGTATCGGGATGACTTACCGTGTCTATAGGACACCGGGGTCATGAGACAGGCTGCGTCTATAGGGCGGGGGTGTCCAAACGGCAAGTGGTGGCTAGAGACCACGACGCTGGATTTAGGACCCGGGATCATGCATTGCATATAGGTCTAGGTGCATATTGCATGACATGATTCTTGTTGCGTGTGACACGTTGAATGAGCATGCATCACGTACTTGCGCATTTTTATGTGGAGTGCTCTAATTATCGCACTTACTTTATCTTATGTGGTTTTATCTTATATTTATGTGCTATGTGGTTTTATCTTATATTTATGTGCTATGTGGTTTTATCTTATATTTATGTGCTATGTGGTTATATCATATCTATGTGCTATGTGGCTATATCATTTGGTATGTACATTTTTTATTTGTTTGAGGCAGACATCTACTAGGTGATTTCTGTCACTCACCCCTACTTCCCAGGTGAGCCGGATGAGGACTACGAGCGCATCTTCGTTGAGGATGGGAAGGACATAGTAGAGTGGGCTGGTTTATAGCTGCATCTAAGATACGATGGGACTCTGCAGCTGATTGTTCTTAGTTATCTTTGGGAATTTTCACAGACTTCTTTATTGTTTTATTGTCAGACTTCCTTTTATTTAGTGATGTAATAACAATTATTCGAGTTTAATTTAAGTTATGATTTACGTTTCAACAAAAAACTTTCTACGTCATTTCTGACAAGTAAGAGATTGATTCAACGCTTTGTATTCTCCTTAGCGAAATACGGCGGGTGCACTGTTCCCGAGGCTAGGGCTCGGGAGCGGGGCGCTACATATTCCAAAGCCGGTAAAGTCAGGTATCCTCGAAAATTTTGAAGTACCGACTGAAGTTGCCAAATTGATGAATTCTAATATTACAAAACGAAACTGTCCCATAAAACCTCAGTCATATTGAAACTCAACTTTAGAGGAAATATTAAAGGTACTCCATGAATAGATTATTGAGTCGATTGAATAGCCATTGGATGTTTATTGAACAATGAGGCGTAATTAATATATATATATATATAGAAGTCTGTGTATGTACAAAATTCGAGCATAGATGGATACATTAATACTCATGCACAGACGTACAACCGCACACATGGCCATATATGTGGAGTATGTGACTTTGATGTGAGAACATTGATGATACCCAGTCAACCTGCTAAATAAGACAAAAGAATTCCCCGTTAGCCAAACAGACGGCTAACGAAAGCTGACTCCAGTTCGACCCTATCCCTGTAGGTCGGCAGCTTGCACCTCTGCCCTGCAAGATCTCATACCTCTAGTCGATCCTGGCTGATGTTTGCCTGATGATCACATAAGAATTCTCTAAGTCCCCAAAGGGGCAAAATTCTTCCTCGTCTCGAGCCCGGCCTCGGCCTCGAGCCCGGCCTCTGCCTCGGCCCCACAAGGGTTTACCCCTTAACAAACTTGGCCAAGTCAAGCAGGATTTTTACTGTGTGCCACTTGGGCTCAACCAGGACACTTCAGTAGGTTCCTGTCAAGTGTCAAGCAGAAGCCTTGTACAGCGAAGGATAGTACTCTGTGGCAAACATGCAGAGTCATGAGTCACCATTGCTGGCTCACTACGTGTCATAAGCGGAGCATCAAACACATGCACTGGCCCGCTCAGATACATAAAAGCAATGAAAACAAGAGAGAGAGAAGAACAAGTGGAATCCAACAAGTCACTATCTTCCCTACTGTAAAAGAGAAAAGTCCAGGATTTTTACCAGAAACCTACAAAACTCTTCAAATACCTAAATACTCATCATAAATGGGTCAAACTGACTTGAACATCGGAAGGTTTCACTCAGGCAATAGTCCTTGGGTCTTCTAATGTCGTTTCCTGCATAGGTCGGCTGGCAAGATCCCAACCCGCAAGTTAACAGAAGATTTTTAACGGCGTAACCACTCCGGATCATCTCTGATGCTTGGTGAAGATCCGACTTCATCATTTGGCGCTAGAAGGAGGGCCCTGGACCTCTGTTCCATTAAAGTTTTTAGGCAAGTTCATACATTTTAGTATGGTGAGAGTCCACATGATGGGCTGGGGAAGTCCTCCAACCCACGTCATCACAAAGAAGCCCATTCTGGTCCGTTGGGGCAAGACTCTAGAGGACCAGAATAGCGTACAAATCATGCTCCTGGAGTGACGGTTGAGGAGCGCGAAAAAGCTATGAAATACATGGCAGAAAATTTGGAAGTATTTGAAGCCGTGGTGGAGCGGCTCAAAGGTAAACGTCCAGAGGCTGAAGGCATAGAAGAGGATCTTCCTACCCTTCTCTTTAAGGAAGGTTCCCGTCAGCAATCCTCCCTACCCCCTCAAGGGATTATGGCTGACGCAAGACGAGGCAGTACCAGGGCTCTAACGGCGATGTCTGTGCCTTTGGCTAGGCATCGTTTGGGTTTCGGGCCCTGATCTTTCAAAAATGTGCCACGGGAAGCCATGGTACACAATTTACAGGAAAGTCATCATGATGAACCTAGATAAGAGTATGTGCGGGCGGTCCAGGAGAGTCCTTTCTCCTGGGACATTGCAGAGTACCTGGCACTGGATAATTTCAAGGTGCCAAAGATGGATACCTACGATGGGACATCAGACCCAACTGACCATCTCTTCTAGTTCCAGACAGCTACGAGTCTCAAGAATGTCCCAGATCCGCTACGTTGCAAGACCTTCCCTGTGTATTTGCGGGGGAAGGCCAGAAGATGGTTCCAAGAACTCCCACCACATTCTGTGGGATCCTTCAGGCAATTGGCGCAGAAGTTTAAATCTCAATTTGTTTATAGCACGCCACTTGTTAAGAAATCTTCTCATTTGATGACCCTAAGGCAGGGTCCAGAAGAGTCAGTGCTGAAATATATGCAACGTTTCTCAGATGAATCACTGCAGGTCAGTGACAGAAATGAGGGCGTTAAGGTAGCAGCCTTCATAAATGGTCCACGAGCTGGGCGCCTCTTCTCCCAACTAGCTGAGGAGGGGTCTATATCCCTAAGAGAATCCCTGGAGAAAGCTCGTCAGTTTGCCCAAGGAGATGAGGCAAATAGGTTAAAAAGAGATGCCGAGCAGGGAGCTTGGCGGGAAGGCCGATCCAGTTCTTCAAAAAGAGATCGGCGTGAAGGAAAAGACCGCGACCGACGCAGTGCGTTCGATCGTATGGGAGGATGATGCAAAGGTGGCAGAGAGGGTCTGCCCCTTCTGGCCTCCAAGGACAGAATTCTCTCTGCATGGAGAAGGACGGCTTGAGGGTCGATCCTAAGCCCCTATCTGGGCCGAGTGTTAAGAGGGATCCCAAGCTATACTACTGATATCATCGAGATATTGGCCATGACACCGAAGACTGCAGGCAGTTAGCTCATGCCATTCAGAAATTGATAGAGCAGGGTCACTTGAAGCAATTTTACGACCCACGTTCACGCCTGCACAAATCGGTTGAATTTCCGCCGAAGCCCCCAGAAAGAAAAATGCCGACCTGAGTCACCACCTCGGCGGCCCATGTCGGATGATGATGAAGATCAGGGCAGATGTGGGACTGCAAGTCAGACCCATGTCAACTCTATTATTTACACTATTGCCGGGGGCCCAACTCAACCAAACCAAGGAGAGTCCAGCTCAGCGGAAACTTCATATGGACCCCCGACCAAGAGGGCCCGGTGACTAAGGAACTAACCTATGGACCAGAGGACTCCATCTCACTTGGTTTTAATAACATAAGTTTGGTAATAGACCTATACATACACCTAGCTCCAAATAAAATAGTGGAGGTACGACGAATGTACGTCGATACAGGAAGTGTTGTAAATGTAATGTATTACAGCGTATATCAGCAGTTAGGTCTTCCAGATTCATTAATGAGGCTAGTTACCACCTCATTGTACGGTTTTACTGGTGCTGCAGTTTGGCCAGCAGGGCTGGTCACGCTCAACGTCAGCTTTGGAAGACCCCCAGCTTATCGTTGTTTGTGGATAGACTTCGTTGTAATCAAAGAGAGGTCAGCATATAATATTCTGTTGGGGTGACCAGCCTTGGTGGCCTTAGAGGCTTTTGTATCACCACTACATGTAAGTATGAAGTTTCCCACTCCGGCTGGTGTGGTGACGATCCAAGGTGATATACAAGTTGCACAAAGTTGTTATGCTGTAGCCACCCAAGGTAGTGGTGCAGTTCAGTAGGTTAGCCTTGATGACCTAATACCCCCAGCAGAGGAGCGGTTATAATCACATGATGCAGTTCAGGATTTTGTCCTTGACCCTCTTCGGTCTGAAAATACCATCAAAATCTGAACGTGGATGCCGACCGAGCTTCTAGTTCAGCTCCAAGCTCTGCTCAGGGAGGTTGCTATAATTTTCACATAGGCGGCGGAAGATCTGCTAGGAATCCCAGCGGACTTGGCAGATCATATATTAAATGTTGATCCACACATGAAACCCGTAAACCAAAAGAAGCGAAACTTCGCTCCGGAAAGAAATAAAGTGATTGCAGAAGAAGTCAGAAAACTTCTTGCTGCAAAGTTCATTGTTAAAGTTTTATATCTGATCTGGTTGGCAAATCCAGTAGTGGTTCCCAAGCCAGACCAGACATGGAGAATGTGTATTGATTACACCGATCTTAATTAGGCCTGCCCAAAGGATTGCTATTTGCTGCCCAAAATCGACAGATTGGTGGATTCGACTCTGGGTCACGAGATCTTCGATTTCTTAGATGCCCTTAAGGCTATCATCAAATTATCATGGCAAAAGAAGATCAAGAAAAGACGTCATTTATTACAGATTCAGGCACTTATTGTTGTGTCAATATGCCCTTCGGGTCAAAAGAATGCTGGGGCTATATACCAGCGATTGGTCAATTCATTGTTCAGTGAACAAATTGGCCAAATAATGGAAGTGTACATTGATGATATGCTCATATAGAGCAGGACTCTTGATCAGTATATCGAAAACTTGAGGAAAAATCTTTGTCATTTTAAGGGATTCACGCATGAGGCTGAACCCGAAAAAGTGTACATTCGAGTGCGTACTAGAAAATTCCTAGGATACATGGTCTCCAAGAAATGGGTGCAAGCCAATCCTGCCAAGATTGAGGCATTGCAGAACATGCATCCACCTCGAAATATTAAGGAAGTCCAAAGGTTAACTGGCAGAATTGCAGCTCTGAGTAGGTTCTTCTCCAAATTTGCTAAGAGATCTCTTCTTTTTTTCCAGATTCTGAAAAAGAAAACAACCTTCCTGTGGGATGATCAGTGCCAACAAGCCTTTGATGACTTGAAGTCTTACATGGCCCGAGGTGCCCATGTTGACCTCACCTCTGCCCTGAGAAGTACTGTACATATACTTGGCCACGTGCCACGAGGCTGTGAGTGCAGTTCTGTTCATAGAGCAAGATAATGTGCAGAGGCCCATCTACTTCGTAATTAAGATTTTGCACGGGTCTGAGGTGCGATACCCTAACGTGGAGAAAATCGTCTTAGCACTGGTAGTAGCTGCTAGGAAGTTCAAACCTTATTTGCAAGCTCATCCCGTTGTGGTGGTCACGGACCAACCTCTGAAGCAGAGTTTAACCAGGCTGGATACCTCTGACCGAGCTGCCAAATGGGCTATAGAGATTGCTGAATATAACATTGAGTACAAGTCACGGACTTCAATCAAGGACCAAGCCTTGGCAGATTTATTGGCTGAGGGCATATCCATTGAGGAAGAGGTTCCCCCTGTAGGCGATTGGATTTTGTATGTTGATGGATCCTCTTCCAAGGATGGATGTGGGGTAGGGCTCCTGATAATCAACCTCAACAATGAAGAGTTTGAGTATGCCTGACGCTTTGACTTTGAGTCAACCAATAATGAAGCTGAATATGAGGCCTTGATAGCTGGGCTAAGCCTGGCCCAGAAGTTGGGGGCACAACGAATCATCCCCCGAAGTGACTCACAGCTGATTGTTTCCAAAATCAACGGAGATTATGAGGCTAAAGAAGAAAACATGAAACGATATTTGGCCAAGGTGCAACAGCTCGGCAAGATGTCCGAGCACTTTGGCATCGAGCATATCCCCAGGTCGGCCAACAGGCGAGCTGATGCTTTATCTTGGCTAGCTCTCTCCACCTCAGCTACGTTAGGAAAAAAGATAGTTGTGGAATGGGTGAAGCACCATGTGTTTGACGCCAATGAAGTGCTGCAGGCCAACTATCAAAAGACGTGGATGGATGAGATAGTTAATTTCTTACAATACGGAGTTCAGCCCCGCGACAAGCGCACAGCTCGGCGCCTACGTCTAAAAGCCTCAAGGTATGCTCTCTTTAATGAGCACTTGTATAAAAAATCTTTCTCATAGCCCTGGTTACGATGTGTAATCGAAGAAAAGGAAGATTACATCATCCGAGAGCTACACATGGGAATCTGTGGGAGCCATCTCGTGCCCGGTCTTTAGCTTGCAAATGTTACCTGGCTAGATATTATTGGCCTACCTTATACCAGGATGCGGAAGAATTGGTCAAAAAGTGCCAGTCCTGCCAAGTGAATGCCCCTGTCTCTCATTTGCCTAATCAAGAATTCATAGCCATTGCCAGCCCATGGCCTTTTGTACAATGGGAAATTGATCTTGTGGGACCCTTACCCTGAGCTCCGGGGTCAGTCAGGTTCCTGCTAGTGGCAATTGACTACTTCACCAAATGGGTAGAAGCTGAACCAATAGCCAGCATAACGGGAAGAACGTTATATGTCGCTTTGGCTTACCCCAAGTGCTCATCTCAGACAATGGAAAACAGTTTGCTGACGATCCCATTAAAAGTTGGTGTGCTGAACTCCATATTGAGCAGCGCTTCACTTCAGTAGTACACCCACAAGCCAATGGGCAGGTTGAACTGGCAAATAGAATGATCAAGGATAGCTTGAGAAAACGTGTAGACAAAACTAGGACAAGCTGGGTGGACGAACTTCCCAGTGTTCTATGGGCGCGTCACACCACACCGTCCAGCTCAATTAAGGAAACACATTTTTCCTTGGTCTACGACACAGAGGCTGTCATTCCAGCAAAAATTGGATCCACCTCTGCCGGGTAGACCACTACTTTGCTCGGACGAATGATCAAGAGCTACGTCTAAATTTAGATGAACTGGAAGAAATAAGAGACCAAGCCTATGTTCGTATAGCACAATACAAAAATTTAATTGCTCAGTACTGCAATTCTTGGGTACGTCCATGTGGGAGATTTAGTATTGTGCAACAATGAAGCAAGCCATGCAGTGCCTACAGGGACCTTTAACCCCAGGTGGGAAGGCCCTTATCGCATAGTTGAAGTACGGTTGCGGGAGCTTATAAATTGCAGACCTTGGAAGGCGGGACCTTACCACGAACTTGGCATTCTGCACATTTGGGACTTTTACATCAGTGATGTATTTGTACATGTATCATATGTAGAACAATCTTTTTTGTTCTCATTCAAACAAGCGTCCAATTAAAGCTTAAACCACCTCAGCAGGACTGAGGAAGCCAAGCAGAGCTCGGTGATTAAATAGGACAGGTATCCCCATAAGACCTCGGCAGGTCCAAGGCACATGCCCGTTGAGGAACAAGCATTTGTGAATAGATTTTCACAATCACCCCGATGAAGGGATGCAGAAGTGGAACATGACAGTATACATGCACCTTATCAAAACCTAGCAGGGCTAGGAAAAACCACACGTTTGTATGGAAAACTTACATAACTTTCAGCAAGGCTAAGGTTGAAATAAAAGAACAAAATATAATGGCAAAGGCGACGCTGAGACCTTGCAAAATTTAAGTCTAATTAACTTTTATCTCATTTAAAGGTTGGCTCGATTTAATAAAGTAACAAGTTTACCTTAACTCAAGTCCTTGAAGTTAGCTGGATATTAACTTCTTACCCATGAAGTAAAACATAAAAAAAGCCAACCTCGTCAGAGCTGAGGCTGAACACTTGTAATTCCAAGAATCATTTGTAATTGCAAGAGAAGACTCAAATAACATTCAAGAGTCAAAGTACAATAGAACTGAAGAAATGAAATTTTTATTAAAGATTGATCAATTCGTACAAGAAGCTTAACCTATCTATAATTCCCTGAGGTCAGCTCCCCCTTGAATAATTCCAGTCGGGTATCAAACTCCTTCTCAGCCTCGGGATTGTAAAGTGCAGTGATTTGAGGATGTTGCTTATCCAGGGCAGGGTAGACTTCTGAGCAGACATCAATAGCTTGAGTCTGGCCAGCCACCATCACTGAGCTCTGCGTGAACAGAAGATTGTCGATGAAGTACTCCAATTGTCTGAACTCAGCAACGGCCTCCTTCTTGATGCTTTCAGTCCGTTGGTCAAATTGCTGGATCAGCTCGGCCTTACCCTTCTGCTTGTCCTCCAACTTTTGCTGGCAAGCTTCCAGTTCCTTCTTTAAAATTTCCATATGTGAACAAGTTTGCGAGGACGCTTATTCCACATCTGTGATTACGCTCTGCAGCTCGTCCACTTTAGAGTTGGCGGTGGCCAACTTAGTGTCAAACTCTTCCTTCCCTTCCCGTAGAAATACCTGGGTCAATTTCTATGGGATGGTCAGGAAGACCAGCCACAGTTGGTGTAGCTTCAACAGGAAGCACCTGCACCTTGGATGCAGGGGCTCTGACCAAGACCTGGTCAAAGGAAGACTGACTTTCCTTTGTTCTTGTCCTTTTCCTTGAAGCCATGGCTCTCATTCGCGCCATCGCCTTGGACACCATTGCTCCTACACATTCACCAACCAGACGATCAAACCACTAGAAAAACAATAAAAAGTAAATAATGAAAAGACACAGTACATACCCCGGATGACCCCTAAACTTGCCTGGCTGAGAGCTTGGAAGTGGGGGCCAGAACACAAATGGTCCAGGTCGGCAGCATCCAAGACTGACCCGTTCACCTTTCGCCAATCTACAGCCACCGGCAAATACACTACTTGGCCTCGAATTTTCTGCCCTGCCGGCCTTCCAGCGCTCAGCTTTAGGCAGTTCTACCTTCCTAATAAAGAAAAAACGGCCTTTCCAGTTCTTGGTAAAAGTAGGAATATTTACAGCATGGTTATATTCCTTATTGGGAAACCTCCTACTGAAGTAGAACCACCTCTCTATTGATTTACAAATGAACATCCCATTAAAAACTCTAATATCAAACTCAGCTTCAGGAGCCCACAAATAAAGGAAAAAAAACAGAGGGTCATTTTCAAGCCATTGGGCATAAGTTGGGGCAACCTAAGGTGGAAGAATTTAAGGATTCGATAGAGGGGTTTAAGAACAGGAAGGCGAAAACCAAATTTAAAGTACTCTTCATAAATTGCCTCGTATCCGACAGGTGGATCATAGGAAGATTGATAGGGAAGAGGAAGAATGGGGCTGAATAAATCCCTATCAATGTGATAAAGATTACACAAGCGAGAAAGGTCAGCAGCCCTTAAAGTGCATGTTGAACTTTGCACCGACGGCGACGGTGCCCCCTATCAATCAAAACAGGAGGCATCTCAATCACGGGAGCCACCATGGGTGGGACCCTAGCAAGATGCAACCATCGCAGAGGACGGTTGTCCTCACTAGAATTCGTCCTCTCAGATAGAGGAGAAGCCCCACCGTTGTTCCCCCCAAACCCGCATAATAAGAACCCGTTTCTGAGACGTTTTGGGAATCAGAAGGAGAAGAGGAAATGACAGCCATAGAAGTAAAGAAAAAATGAAGGCTTACAGAGGGTAATCGGCAGAGGAAAAGGTTTCACTGGAGATGATGAAGTCTAGAAAAATCCCAGGAGAGAGGACGAAGACGACAATCAAAAAGACAAAGTGAAAGTTCCTTGCTGGAAGAAACAAGCCAATTAAAGAGGGGAATTCGAAAAGACGTGACGCTTCGAATCCCCCCCCCATCGAGAATTTCAATCGTCGAAAAGTAATGATTACCGCTCCGGAACCCGTGCTAATGTTGAATATTGGCTATGGCCCAATTAATGTTAGACACTTCACCGACACATCTGAATAGATTAGCCCGCCCTCGCTAGCCAGCTCGGCCAAACTAATCTGGGGCAAAGTGATGAAACCCAAGTCCACCTGCTAAATAAGACAAAAGACTTCTCCGTTGGTCAAACAGACGGCTAATGGAAGCTAAGTCCAGTTCGGCCCTATCCCTGGAGGTCGGCAGCTTGCACCTCTGCCCTGCAAGATCCCATACCTCTAGTCAGCCCTGGATGATGTTTGCCCGATGATCACATAAGAATTCTCTAAGTCCCCAAAGGGGCAAAATTCTTCCTCATCTTGAGCCTGGCCTCGGCCCCACAAGGCTTTACCCCTTAACAAACTTGGCCAGGTCAAGCAGGATTTTTACTGTGTGCCACTTGGACTCAACTAGGACACTTCAGTGGGTTCCTGCCAGGTGTCAATTAGAAGCCTTGTGCAGCGAAGGATAGTACTGCGTGGCAAACATGCAGAGTCATGAGTCACCATTGCTGGCTCACTACGTGTCGTAAGCTCAGCTTCCAACACATGCATTGGCCCACTCAGATATATAATAGCAATGAAAACAGGAGAGAGAGGAACAAGTGGAATCCAACAACACGTTTCACCATCTTCCCTACTGTAAAAGAGAAAAGTCCAGGTTTTTTTTACTGGAAGCCTACAAAACTCTTCAAATACTTAAATACTCATCGTAAATGACCCAAACTGACTTGAGCGTCGGAAGGTTTCACCCGGGGCGATAATCCATGGGTCCTCTAACGTCGTTTCCTGCGCAGGTCGGCTGGCAAGATCCCAACCTGCAAGTTAACGGAAGATTAATGGCGTAACCACTCCGGATCATATCTGATCCTTGGTGAAGATCCAACTTCATCAACCATGTCTAATGAAGAGGGGTGTAGGTAAGGGGAAGGAAAAGGAGGATAGTTTACGTATAGCCTCTTGGAATGTAGTTTCTCTAAGTGGTAAATTGTTAGAGGTAGTAGATGTACTTAAGAGGCATAGGATTGATGTAGCATGCCTACAAGAGACTAGGTGGAAGGGGAATAAAGGTAAAGAGTGTGATGGGTATAAGTTGCTCTACGCAAGGTCCAATGGGACCAAGAATGGGGTGGATTTCTAGTGAAGTTCGAATTATGCACGAACATGATCGATGTGATAAGATATAATCATAGACTTATGGTGCTGAAGCTAGTATTAAACGAGGTGGTGACAATGGTTTGTGCGTACGTACCCCAGGCGGGACTCGGAGAACAAGAGAAAAAGAGTTCTGGGATTGCTTAGATGTAGTGTTGAGGACAATACCTACGGAGGAACGAACTTGTATAGGATATGATTTTAATGGCCACGTTGGAAAGGATACCGATGGTTTTCAGTTGGCACATGGCGGGTTTGGCTATGGAGATAGAAACGAGCAGGGTAGGGATCTGCTAGACCTTGTGGTGGCCCACGACCTATGTATTATAAACTCGTTCTTTAAGAAAAAGGAATCACATTTGGTCACTTTTAGCAGCGGAGGATGCAACGTGCAGATCGACTATTTACTGATGAGACATGAAGACCGGTAGTTATGGGGGGACTGCAAGGTTATACCAGGGGAGACAGCAGTGATGCAACACCGTTTACTTGTCGTAGTTATAGTTTTAAGCCAAAAGTTGAGCACGAGGGTTAGAAAACCTAGGATTCGATGGGGAAGTTTGAAGGAGAAAAAAATTAACATATTTAGAGACAATGTCATCTCGGTGACATCAGATCCACCTGTTGAGGACACAAACTTGATGTGGGAAGCTATACTCACGCGGCGAGGGAAACTCTTGGGGTAACAATAGGAAAGACAACCACACATAAAGAGTCGTGGTGGTGGAACGAGGATGTGCCACGAAAAATAAGGAATAAGCAAAAGAGTTTTAGAGAGGTGTTAAGCTGCACAGACGAGGAGGAGAAAGTGAGAGTGAGGTATAACTACAAAATCGTCAAGAATGAGGCGAAGAAAGCAGTGATGGAGGCAAAGAGTGCAACTTATAAAAAGATGTACGAAATATTAGAAACAAAAGACGAAGAGCGTGATATGTTCAAGATTGCCAAAGCTAGAGACCGAAAGAGGCAAAACCTAGGGATTGTGAAGTTTATAAAGCGAGAAGATGGACATGTTTTAGTCAAATAACAAAACATCAAGGGGCAATGGAAAACATACTTTCACAACCTTTTCAACAGCGGAAGGATCGACCACGAAGAAAGAGAAAGTATCACTACCCAAAAACGACAATATAATAACTGCAATTGTCGTAGCATAACACAAGGAGAGGCGAAGAAAGCACTTAAGAATATAGGAAGAGCTAAGGCAATTTGCCTGGATAACATACTCATTGAGGCGTGGAAGTATTTGGGAGAGAAAGGAGTTCAATGGCTAACTACTCTGTTCAACCTTATTTTCAAAACATGAAAAATACCAGATGAGTGGAGAATGAGTGTAGTGGTCCCTCTATATAAGAAAAAAGGTGACGCACAGTATTGTGGGAATTACAGGAGAATTAAATTGCTAAGTCATACTATGAAGTTACGGGAGAGTAATCGACACTAGAATTAAGGGAAACTCAAGTTACCAGTAAACCAATTTGGTTTTATGTCAGGACGGTCAACTACGGAGGCAATACACATCTTAAGTAGATTGATGGAGAAGTATAGGGAGAAGAAGCGCAATCTATACATGGTTTTCATCGATCTTGAAAGAGCGTATGGTAGTGTGCCACGTAGACTGATATGGGATAGTATGGATGTAAGAGGGGTTCCTATGAAGTATATAGACATAATTAGGGATACATATGCTAGGACGAAAACAATTGTTCATACGTATGTATGGAATACAGACTTCTTTCCGGTGGAAGTAGACCTCCATCAAGGGTCAGCTTTAAGCCTATTTCTTATTGCAGTTGTCCTAGACGAGTTGTCAAAGTCAATCTAAGAGAGAGTCCCATGATGTATGCTTTTTGCTGACGATATTGTATTAGTCGCGGAAAGTAGACATAACTTGAGTATGAGACTAGAGGAGTGGCGAGGTGCTTTAAAGAGAAAAGGCCTAAGGGTTAGTCGTTCCAAGACTGAGTATATGCACGCGACTTCAGCGGCGCAGCCAACTATGAGAATAGCCAACTCACCATTGAGGGTCAAGTGATCCCAAAGGTGAGTAAGTTCAAGTATCTAAGTGTTAGGAAATCCAACGAGATCACTGCAAAACGCACAGCGGAAAAACAAAACTTGATCTCCGATTTCCTACCAAGGATCCATGTTGTTTGTTTAATTCGATGAAAGAAATCAAAAACCATACCTCTATAGATTCGAAATCTGCAGACGTAGAACGTGCGAACGTAGGAGGTGCGATTGTACGATCATCCTCTGTCGGTATCCACATGAATGCTTCCGCCGGAGTGCTAGCTCTTGAAACAGCGCGGCTGAAGAACTCGGCTTTTCTTAAAAAAAACGATTCTAGGGTTTCGTTTTTCTGTTCTTTGTTGTGTACAAGACACAGCAGGCTATATACATGTATATAGATATCAAAATCTGATTCCAGATCGGATTGGTTAATGCCAATCATAATCCGTACCAAATACGGAATCTGTTAGGATTAGATAAAACCAATCAAAATCCATATCAGAGATGGATCCTATTGTTATTATCTGATGATATAAATATATATATATATATATATATATATATATATATATATATATATAATATCTGAGACCCATAGATCTAGTGTACTGATCATGCTTGACCCGTGAGAGAGGCTTAGTCAATGGATCCGCTATGTTATCGTTTGTGTCAACTTTGCATATCTTGACATCTCCTCTATCGATGATGTCTCGAATGAGATGGTAGCGTCTAAGTATATGTTTAGATCTCTGATGTGACCTAGGCTCTTTTGCTTGTGCTATGGCACCATTGTTGTCACAATAAATGTCCACAGGATTTGCAATGCTAGGTACCACTCCTAGCTCAGTGATGAACTTCTTCAACCAAACTGCTTCTTTAGCTGCATCTGATGCTGCTATATACTCAGCCTCTGTTGTAGAATCAGCTACAGTGCTTTGTTTTGAACTCTTCCAACTAACAGCTCCACCATTCCATGTGAATACAAAACCGGACTGCGATCTAAAATCATCTATGTCGGTTTGGAAACTAGCATCTGTGTAACCATTTACAACTAACTCGTCATCCAAACCTCCATAAACCAAGAATACATCTTTAGTCCTTCTGAGGTACTTAAGAATATTCTTGACAGCTGTCCAGTGACTTTCACCAGGGTCAGCTTGATATCTACTTGTTGTGCTCAATGGATATGAGACATCTGGTCTAGTACATAACATGGCATATATGATTGATCCTATAGCAGAAGCATAAGGAATTTTATTCATTCGATCTCGCTCATCAGATGTCCGAGGACATTGATTCTTGCTAAGATGAATGTCATGAGACATAGGCAGGAATCCTTTCTTGGACTCATACATGTTGAACCTCTTCAACATTTTATCTATGTATGTACTTTGACTCAAGCCTATTATCCTTTTAGATCTATCTCTATAGATCTTGATACCAAGGATATAGGTAGCCTCACCCAAGTCTTTCATTGAGAATAAATTCCCTAATCAAGCCTTAACCTTTTGCAAGGTAGGGATATCATTCCCAATAATCAATATGTCATCCACATATAAGACCAGAACACTACAGCACTCCCACTAACCATCTTGTAAACACAAGGTTCGTCTTCATTCTTGATGAAACCAAAGTTCTTAACTGTTTCATCAAAACGAAGATTCCAGCTTCAAGATTCTTGTTTCAATCCATAGATGGACCTTTGAGGCTTGCAAACCTTCTTTGTATTCTCAGGATTTACAAAACCCTTAGGTTGTGTCATGTACACATCCTCGAGTAAATTTCCATTAAGGAAAGCAGTTTTGACATCCATCTGACATATCTCATAATCATAGTATGCTGCAATGGCAAGGAGAATTCTAATAGACTTAAGCATAGCAACTGGTGAAAAGGTTTCATCATAGTCTATACCATGAGTTTGCTTGAAACCTTTGGCAACAAGCCTTGATTTGTAGGTTTGCACATTTCCATCCATGTCAATTTTCTTCTTGAAAACCCATTTGCAACCAATGGACTTAATACCCTCTGGAGGATCAATTAAAGATCAAACTTGGTTATCAAACATGGATTGCATCTCAGAATTCATGGCTCCAAGCCATTTATCTGAATCTGGACCTAACACAGCTTCCTGATAAGTAGTAGGCTCATCTTGATATATGAGCATAACTTCACTATCATCAGTCACAAGAAATCCATATCTCTCTGGCTGACGATGTATCCTATCAGATCTGCGTTGGACTTGTGTTACGTTTTCAGGCTTCACAACTGTTTGTGGTTCTTAAATTGTCTTTAAATACGGTTCAATGATATCTTGTGGAACTTGAGTTTCCTCAAGTTGTACTATACTCTCACTAGTTCTCTTAGAGAGAAACTCCTTTTCCAAAAAGACTCCATTTCGAGCAACAAGCACTTTGTTCTCTGAGGGAATATAGAAATAGTACCATTTAGTTTCTTTAGGATACCCCACAAAAATACATTTGACAGACTTTGGAGCTAGCTTATCGGACAATAATCTTTTCACATAAGCTTCACAACCCCAAATCTTAAGAAAAGACAAACTGGGTCTCTTACCAGTCCACATCTCATATGGTGTCTTTTCAACCGCTTTAGATGGTACACGGTTCAAAATGAATGCAGCTGTCTCCAAGGCACAACCCCAAAAAGATAAAGGAAGATCTATTTGACCCATCATAGACCGGACCATATCTAATAAAGTTCGATTTCTCCTTTCAGAAACACCATTCCATTGTAGAGTTCCTGGAGGAGTCAACTGTGAAACGATTCCACAATTTCTTAGATGTTGGTCAAATTCTTGACTCAAATATTCACCACCTCGATCTGATCGAAGCGTTTTAATTGTCTTACCAAGTTGATTTTGTACTTTATTTTGAAAAGTTCTAAACATTTCAAAAGACTCATGCTTATGTTTCATTAGGTAGACATAGCCATACCTACTGAAATCATCAGTAAAAGTTATGAAATACTGAAATCCTCCTCTGGCACTAATGCTGATTGGGCCGCATACGTCTGTATGTGGCAAGCCCAATAAGTCATTAGCCCTTTCACTATGTCCAGTAAAAGGGGCCTTTTTCATCTTTCCAAGTAAACAAGACTCACAATTTTCAAATGATTCAAAATCAAATGAATCTAATAATTCATCTTGATGGAGTTTAGATACGTGCTTCTCATTTATATGGCTAAGGCGACAATGCCACAAATATGTAGGGTTTAATTTATTTGGCTTAGTTCTCTTTGAAGATATGTTATAAATATTACCGTCATTGGAATCATCAAGGTTAAGGACATAAATGCCATTATAACTACTTGCAATACAATAAAGCAAGTCATTTTTATCAAAAATAGAATACTTCTTATTTTTAATTAAAAATGAATAACCTTCATCATCCAAAACCGATACTGAAATAAGATTCCTACTCATAGTAGGAACATAAAAGAAATTGTTTAAAATTAACAAAAGCCCATTGGGCAAGACAAGCTCATAGGTCCCTACAGCTATAGCAGCAACTCTTGCTCTATTGCCAACATGTAGGTCCACTTCGCCCTTCTTCAGCACCCTACTCCTTTTGAGCCCCTGCATATTTGTACAAATATGGGATCCACATCCAGTATCTAATACCCAGGAAGAAGAAGTAGATAAATTAATTTCTATAACATAAATGCATGAAGATGTAGTCGCACTACCCTTCAGCTTCTTCAACTCGTCCAAATAAACATCACAATTTCTTTTCCAATGCTCAGGCTTGTTGCAATGGAAACAAGTTTCTTCCTTAGGAACCTTTGCCTTGGGACCAGGTTTCGGTTTAGCTTGACCCTTGGACCCTTTTGCCCCCTTCGCACCTTTGGTCTTACCCTTGCCTTTACCTTTCTTTTTCATAGGCTTGATATTGACACTCAATACTTGGGTAGGCTTTTTGATATTCTCCTCAGCAGTTTTGAGCATACCGTGTAGCTCAGGAATGGAATTTTCCATATTATTCATATTGTAGTTCATAACGAACTAAGAAAAACTGCTAGGCAAAGAATGTAGGATCAAATCCGTGGCGAGTTCCAAACTCAGGGGATATCCAAGTCTTGCAAGGTGATCTATATAGCCTTTCATCTTTAAAACATGAGCGCTAACAGATTCACCTTCAGACATCTTACAGTCAAAAAGTGCAACAGCGGTGTCAAACCTATCCTGCCTGACTTGTTGTTGGAATGCTTGTTTGAGATGCACAGTCATCTCATAAGCCTCTAAGTGTTCCAGGTCTTTCTGAAGTCCTGGACACATAGTTGCCAACATAAGACATCCTATGTCATTGGAATCTTCCACATGCTTCTTATACTTATTCTTAGCAACAACAGAAGCATCAGCAGGAGGGGGTTCAGGGACAGGGTCATCGAGCACGTAGGACTTTTTTTCTTGCTTGAGAACAATTCTCAAGTTTCGAAACCAGTCAACAAAATTAGTCCCACATTCTTTCAGTTTTTCCTTCTCAAGGATAGATCGTAGAGATAAGATGAAATTGTTATTAGCAACCATTCATGATCTACAAAACATGCAAAATAACACTTTATTAATAATGAGGTTAAATTTTATAAAACTCCCACTAAAACATAACCCTCAAAAGAAAAATTTTAGTGAGCTAAGATCCATATTTGACTTAATTCTAAACTCAGCTTTGGCATGACGCTTAAAATTAAGTTATTTAGGTAGGTAACTTCTTTACCAATTACATCTCATGTAACTCTTAGATTTTATGGAATAATGACATCATATATCATTGTATGTTAGATTCCATCTAATGCCTTGGGCCCAAAACCGTTTTGATAGCCCAATTAAGTCTAACCAATTTTAAACATATGAGTAGCACTATTACTCATCCTACATAGCTAGGAATGTTTAAAGCACATTGCTTTGGCAATACCTACTTTAATACAATCCCAGTTTTAATAGGTGTTTAAGACATGGATGGCATCAAGGCTTAAATTATTAATGAGGGTTCAATTTAGTTTATGTCTTGCATTGCATATCATTATATCATAGCATCCTACATGCATATATATAATCTATCATCCATGCATCTCATACAAAATGATAAATATGTAAACGTGACATAGCATGGCCAAACTAAATATGATCTTCATGAGACCAAATGAAGATCATAAAGGAAACCATATGTGAAAGACTTTCTATTACAACATTTGCAATGATACATATCTTCTAATCTTAAGCTCGTGCCTCCATCTCCATGGAATCCACTCGTCCTTGGTGTGTTTCGCCATCACCACTTTTGTAGCTTGATTCTTCATTTATTACAATAATAAAGAAAAAACTTAACTACTTGTATAATAAAATACAACAAAAACTACAGCGGCACGCAGGCCATAATAACCCAAAACTGAAATATGACTAAGTCAATCACATATGTCCTAAGGCCATGCTATGTACCATGCAAAGACATCAACAATTATAATATATCTTACACAAACATATTATAACAAATAAATATATATTGACATTCTTAATGTCACGGTAACGAACTATAGGGCGAAGCCAAACAGAAAACATCAATGAGATTGATAATTTTCTTTTCAGAACCATAACACAGACGTGTCAATCATATTAACGATCTTTCTGTTTTGATTACGGTAAACCTTTACAGAAGCATCGATCGAATCGATATCCGTCATTAGAAAACCTTAAAACAGAGTCATCAATGAAATTGATAATCTGCCATCCGAAACCCGAAATCAGAATCATCATTGAATTGATAATATGTCTTTTGAAATACGAAAACAGAATCATCAATTGAATTGATAATCTGCCATTCGTAACACAAAAACAGAATCATCAATCGTATGTTTTATATCTGAGATAAACCGAATTATTTTAGTCATCACATGACAAACGAATTCTGCCAATTACAATAATCTCGGGTTATATCATCTCATGAAAACGATTTGAAAACATCAATCCGCTCTCACCAGATGAGATTCGAATAGGGTTTTACACATATCGTGTGTTTATATCTAATATAAACAGAGTCGGTTTTAATCATCACATGACAAACGAATACCGCCGTATACAAATCATCTCATGAAAACGAATTGAAAAACACCATTCTTCTCTCATCATATGAAATCCGAATTAGTGTTTTATACATATCATGCCATACGAAAAACAGTAAACATATAATCACATAAGCATGATATAATCGATTTAAACGAAATCAACAAGTGGCTCTGATACCACTGTTAGGAAATCCAACGAGATCACTGCAAAACGCGCAGCGGAAAAACAAAACTTGATCTCTGATTTCCTACCAAGGATCCATGTTGTTCGTTTAATTCGATGAAAGAAATCAAAAACTATACCTATATAGATTTGAAATCTGCAGACGTAGAACGTGCGAACGTAGGAGGTGCGATTGCACGATCATCCTCTGTCGGTATCCACACGAATGCTTCTGCCCGGAGTGATAGCTCTTGAAACGGCGCAGCTGAAGAACTTGGTTTTTCTCAAAAAACGATTCTAGGGTTTCGTTTTTCTGTTCTCTGTTGTGCACGAGACACAGCAGGCTATATACATGTATATAGATATCAAAATCCGATTCCAGATCGGATTTGTTAATGTCAATCATAATCCGTACCAAATACAGAATCTGTTAGGATTAGATAAAACCAATCAAAATCCATATCAGACATGGATCCTATTGTTACTATCTGATGATATATATATATTTTTTTTTAAAAAACAATTTGTTGTTGTATTATTGAAAGGCCTCACTTGTGGCGGAGGAACACCGTATTACAAAAGAAAACAAGACGTAAGTTGCAGTTTGTGATTATCAACTTCCAGCAATATACGATATGCCGCATTAAAACCTTGCCAAGTAAAACCACCCTTGTGGATAAAACCTTGGCGAAGGAAAAAGCGTACATATTTATACTAATGGAAAGTTGATAGGCGCTACCGAGAAAAGTCATCAGTATTACAATACAAATTGCGTGGAATAACCGAAAAATGTAAGGAGACGATATTGTAGTTCGCTTGGAATAAGTCCTCGTTCCGGATAGGGCCAAGTCATCCAGGGCGATGCAGATCAAGCATTGTCGGGGAATCCATGCAAAGATGAAGGACACGCATAAGTAAATGCGATGCAACGAATATAGCCTGAAGATCCAGACTGAATGAAACGTGAACGTACCGAGCCTGTCGGCACCCAAGCTGGCACCGACAGATAGCTTAAAGAAACGCCAATCCAAATGGAAGACATGTAACCATAATAGATCCCGTGCTTGTATGCCGATATTCCTCATCCAAAGATACATAGTAAGAAGG
Organism: Eustoma russellianum; assembly: GCA_036186865.1. NCBI lineage: Eukaryota > Viridiplantae > Streptophyta > Magnoliopsida > Gentianales > Gentianaceae > Eustoma > Eustoma russellianum. The sequence continues at coordinate 19,065,474 of AP025043.1, read as the reverse complement.
TGGTCAGTAAATGAGGCAAGAAGATGCAATGAGACTGAACTACGAACTAACGGCGGAAGAGAGTATGACTGGTATATTTGTGTGTCAGGATGTAACATTGCATTCTGAGCTAGATAATGGGCTGCCATGTTTGCCTCTCGATAGATATGATGATAGTCCAAGCGATGCAGCCGAACTAATCTGTGCAATAACTGAAGATGATAGTTGCCGAACACCAATTGATGGCGTGCTAACCGCGATATAAGAGCCGCACTATCTGATTCCAGAATAATGTTGCGATACAACGGTAGGAAAAACAATAATCCAAACAAAGCTGCTTGAATCTCTGCATGAATAGGAGAACTTGGCGGTAATCTAAAGGATACTGCCCCTAGACATTCACCAGTATGATCTCGCAAAATAGCTCCACCTGCACTATACTGTCGACCAACTGCCGCATCAGTATTTAACTTAAATCGACCAGAGGGGGGTAATCTCCAACGTATCAAAAGTGGGCGTGGATTGCGAGGCTGAGGTAGCCAGGCGAAGGGGTGACGTGCAGCAGACATCAATTTGGATCCCGAGATGGATTTGCACCATATAGAAAGATCAGACTGTATAGCAAACCGTAAGGATGCAGATGAGAAAGCACGAGTCTCACCATATACCATAGAGGCGTAGGCACGCCAGATCGAATAAACAATGGTTGATGGGGCAACTACACGCAAGACACCAGGGAAAGAGGAGGAATTTGATCGATACCACCATGAGAGTAAATACTGACGTAGACTTAGAGATGAAGGTGTGGGGCAGTCTAAGTCAATGGCAAAGTAAGCCCAGATGGACCGTATGGCCAAACAGTAGATAAAGATATGGTCCAATGTGGCTGATGCATGTTTACAAAATGGACATTGGGTTGGGCGGGCAACAGCATACTTACAAGTATAATCTTCAAAGGGTAGCGCCGAGTGAAAGATACGCCATAAAAAAATCTGAGTTGTAGGCGAGTGATATTTGAACCAAATAAACCGAGAGGAGAGTAGTGACAAATGAGGTGTACGATATATATCATATGCACTACGCAAAGAGAACTCTCCAGTTGGCGTAGGAGTCCATGTAAGATGTGGCATTTGTCCCACCGTTTGGGCCGAACATAGAGGGTGAACTCTGCATATAAGCTTCCATACCGGGGAGTCTGGCAGTCGAGGCAAATAATCATTTCGGCGTCCGTACTTAGCATGCATAAAAGTACTCCAAAGCGTATGTTGCTGTTGATATGTCCACCAAATACGACATTGATATGCTTTTTGTAGTGTATATAGGTTCCGAATGCCCAATCCACCCTCCTCACGTGGTGTTGCAATCGTGTTCCAAGATACCCAATGATGCCTATTACCCTAATAAAATGCCGCCATTTTCCGATGTATGACATGAATGACCGATTTGGGCAACCCTCCTGCGGCAAGAATATGCAAAGGCAAAGAGGACAAAACCGAACGCAACAAAATCAGTCGGCCCACAGCCGATAATAACTTGGAGTGCCAACCATTCAGGCGATCATCTATGTGCTGCAATAACGAGGTACAATAGACTGGCCTGTTGATGCCTTTATGTAAGTAAGAGCCAAGATAGCGAAAGGGGAGATGTGAAGCTCGCATGCCCGTGATCGACACGTAGGAATGGCACTGTTGAGGCGTAATCGCTGAAGATGGAATGAAGCTACTTTTCTGAAAATTTATTTTCTGACCAGAGGCATTTTCATACTGTGTTAGGAAAGCATGAAACCGTCGGAGATTACGCGGCGTTCCTCGTAGGAAAACCAACAGATCATCAGCATATGTCAATTGCGTAATAGTGAATGGGACCCGACCCAGACGAAAAGGTTGAAGAAAACCTGATGCCACAAGTGATTTGATGCCCCTGCTAAAACCTTCTGATGAGATAATAAATAGCAAAGGAGATAGAGGATCTCCCTGCTTAACTCCCCTACCAGGCCGGAAGGAATCGGTAGGCTGTCCATTTAGCAGGATTGACAGTGTAGTTGCCTGCAAATGGTTCAAAACTAGACGAATAAAAAATTGTGAAAAACCAAAAGTACCAAGTATGCGTTCTAGATGCTCCCAGCTGACACGATCAAAAGCCTTCATCATGTCGAGTTTTAAACATAGCTGCGAGCCGCCTTTGTCCAGCATATGTACCATCTCCCTGGCCATCAGAACCTGCGTAGAAATATCCGAGCCAGGTAGAAAGCCAGTTTGTTCCGGAGAAATAAGCTGAGGGAGTAGAGTATTAAGTCTAGTAGCCAAAATCTGCGTACACACTTTACTTATAAAGTTGGTTAGACAGATAGGCCGAAAGTCACTGAACGTGTCCGGGGATGGCTTCTTGGGAATTAATGTAATGAGCGCACTCGCCATGACTGCAGGCTGAGGAATGCCAAGAAAAAAATTCCTGGACCGCTTTAATCACATCAGATCCAATAATCGACCAACATGAACGATAAAAATTACCATAGAATCCATCAGGTCCGGCTGCACTGTGAGGGTCTAAATGCCACACTGCAGTCTTTATTTCCCCGGCAGTAGGTATACTTGTAAGCATAAAATTGTCCGCCTCTGTGACTATGGCTGGGATGTTGCAAAGTATTGCTTCATATGAGTGTGTGGGTTCCCGCTGAAATAAAGAGGAGTAATAAGAGATTGCCTCAGCCTTAATCGATGTCGTGTCTGCACATAGTCGACCATCTGCTGTACGGATCTGCTGTACCCGTAGCTGGGTACGGCGGCCTTTGACTATGGAATGAAAATATTTCGTATTAGCATCACCATCTTGTAGCCATCTTACTCGCGCTTTTTGCTTCCAGAAATGAAATTCATATTGTAGCGCCTGAAGATACTCTGCCTTTGCCTTGTGATATATTTCTCGGCTAGACTCAGATGAGTCCATATCCCAAATGCTCTACCATCTGTCCATGTATATCGAGGGCCATGAAACTGCGGAGACATTAATGAACATAATTCAATACAATCGTTAAAATCTTGTAGGGATGTGACAGAAGGTTGCGAACGTCCTGCATGATCCTCCAGCGATCTGAAGGTATTAAAGTCACCCCCAACAACCCATGGCAAGTCGTTAGAATCCGAAAATGCTGTGAGAGACTGCCATAGTGATCGACGAAGGGAGACTGTGTGACTACCATATACCACTGATAATACAAATTGCTGCTGCAACTGTCGAATTAGAAAAGTACAATGGACAACCTGTTGTTGATCCTGCGTGCCAACCAAATGTAAATCTATGTCACGCCAAAATAATCAAATACGTTCTGACTGAGAAGAGAAAAATGCTGAAAAACCAATGTCCATAGCAAAGCGGGAAATGTGAGATGGAGAATGCTTTGGCTCAATTACTGCTACAATCTTTACATGATGATCATAAATCAATGTGTGCAATCTAGGCAGGGAGGCACGTATGCCTCGTATATTCCAGATTAAAATATTCATTGAGACAAAGTAGTATCACTCCCCTGGATGGCATGCGAGGCACTACGTGTGAGGATTGTGGACGGCGGGAGAGGCGGAAGATCTTTCTTAGAGCGGCGTTTCCGACGAGGGACGACATGAATGAACTCCGATGTATCCGAATCCTGAAGACGAGAGAGTAAAGTCTCATCATCCGGTGATGGAGGAATTCTATCCAGCCTCTGAACTACTTCATCGGCAACCACATGAATCTCTAGGGGCTGTTCATTCTCCGGCAAATCATTATCCGACGTGTGACCAATTTCCATAGGTTTCGTGGGATGTGGCGCTGGAGCGGCCTCTGGAAACGGCAAATCATCACACACCTGCTGATGTGAAACGCTTTCTTGAGGAGGCGGGGGATTAGCTGATTGATGATTCGGTCCAGAAGCCTCTTCAGGAGCAAATGACGATGGCTCATTAGGTACAAGCGTGCTGGCCTCTTTGCGTTTAACGGGTGTCCAGTGCTGTGCCTTTGGACGTGCTGGTGGCGGCGGCGGTGGAGGAGGGATAGTGGCTTTGGCTAAAGGCCGACATTCTGTCGCTGCATGGCCAAGCCTCCTGCATGAGGTGCAAAAATGAGGCAAATCCTCATAAACAACCGTCTGCAAAAGCATCCTATTTTTTGCCTGTATATAAATCTTCTGAGGCAACTCTTGAGAGATATCTATTTCCACACAAACGCGGGCAACGGACGGCCGCAATCCATCAGCCGTCGCCACATCAAGTTTGATTGGTGTACCTATTGTGCGAACAATTTCAAAAAGCGAGTCCTGATGGTGTAGATGAATAGGCAAACCAGGAAAGGCAATCCAAACGGGAACTATCGGAACATCAGTAGCTGGATCAAAGTCAACAGTCCATTTTGTAACACGCATATGACAGCCCGAGATAAGCCAAGAATGGCGATAAAAACAGCATAAATAATCTGATTCATTGTGAAAATTCAGCAATATATGCGTGTGATCTATCAATGTGATCCGCAAATCATGATGGAATCCAATCTTTTCAAATACCTCGCGGATGACCTTCAATGGAGGTCTGCCATTCCAAACCGTGCCCACCAAAGCATGCTTGAAGGGTGCAACAAGAGCATCAATTTCTGAATCAAGAAATGAAACCATTGGAATGCCCTTGTAACGCGAGACTGTTTTCGGCGAAATAGAAATACTCTGAGCAGATGCAGTGCCGGATACCACCGCAGCAAACGACGGCGGTGGTTGCGATGTCATGGTTGGAGTCGGAAAGAAGAGGAGGATGAGTGTGGATCAACGGAGAATCGATACGGGAATGGAACGTTGCAGGGTGGAACGGTGGCGAAGCCGCAGAGACGGCGGCGGCGCGATCACCACTCCGAGAAACTCGGAGGCATGCGGCGGCAGCGAATTTTTTATTACGTTTATACATATATATTCTGATGATATATATATATATATATATATATATATATATAACGAAAATAATAATAATTAATATCCAATATTAATATTATTAATATTATTAATCTCAGCCATACGCATTCTTGTGTGTGACCCGATAGGCCCATATTAAGTGGCAGTTGATTAAATCGCTATTAAACCAACAAGTCGTAATTGGCCTCTAGCAAGGCATTACAACTACCCAATTAATACGAGTAAAGTCCAACTAGCCTAATAATAGTACATGCATTAATCCCTTTGTCACATGATATCTAGTTTGAACATAAGTCATGGTTAGCGTCATACTTATATTGTTCAAACATATGATTACTCGATCTCTAAGTAGACTGATAAAACAAATGATATTGATCACACTATCAATTCATTTGAGCACGGCCATGCATTTTACAGTCTCACTAATCGAGGGGCCCAAAGATATCTCTCTCAAAAGAGATGGACAAATTCTATCTTGATTGTTCAATATCCTCTACATAATTTCTATCACATTCAATCATGACCTTTATTATTATCCAGTTACGGATAACGTTTGATCATGTCAAAATATAATAGTCCTTATGTTGGAAACTATGACAATCTCAAGTCAAAAGATTAAAACATGACTATCATGAGATTTACTTATGACGCTAATCCATGTAGTAGTCTCATGATAGGTCTATCCAATACACTGTTCTCTAACAAGTATCTATGAGATTGATTTGTATCACCATACACATAATCATCTCATGATTATCAAATCAATACTCATACTGATTATAAATTATTTTATCTCTAACAATAATGAATCATGGACATATATCAAAATTGTGTAACATACTAACCAACAATAATGATAATAAAACCTCTTTTATTAATAATAAATGCATAACATAAATATCCAAATCATGGTCTAGGGCACATACACTAACACTAGGATCATTTGTACAGCAAGATGGGGACATAGAGAGTGACATAGCACACCGAGTTAAGGCAGGTTGGTGTAGGTGGAGGGCGGTCTCAGGGGTGCTGTGTGACAAGAACTTTTCAACTAAATTAAAGAGAAAATTTTATAGGGTGGCAGTACGGCCGGCAAGGTTATATGGAACAGACTGCTGGGCCATCAAGAGGACACAGTTGCAGAAGATGGAAGTGGCAGAGGCGAGGATGCTGAGGTGGATGTGTTGGCAGACAAGGATAGATAGGATAAGAAATGAGGTATACACAGAAAGGTTATGGGTGGCTAGTATAGCAGATAAGATAAGAGAGGGATGACTTGGGCATGTCAAGAGGAGACAGACAACGGCGTCTGTCAGAGCAATTGAAAGCCTCACTGCAGAAGGGAAGAGGAGTAAAGGCAGGCTCAAACTGACGTGAGGTGAGCATATTAGGCATGACTTACTAGAGTTGTACCTCGCTGAGGACATGGTCCACGATAGGAGCTCATGGAGACAGGGGATTAAGGTTAAGGAGGGGTAGGCAGGACATACGGGCACCTTAGAGCATACTTAGAAGATTAGATAGTCTCTACACTTTAAGTTGACTTTGCACTTTTTTTGTTTTGGTTTTTGTCTTTCAACTCTTTGTGCATATTTACTGTTATGACTATTTTAATATCGGAAGATTTCTTTTTATATTTAATAAAATCCCTTCACTAGTACGTATTCCTATTATTGTACTATCTATGCATATACATAGACCTGGAGGTCTCACTGGAAGCAAACTCTCTATCCTTTGGGATGGAAGTATTGTTGCCATGCCTCTCACCCTCTCCAAACCCTAGCGATACCTTTTGATATCGTTGGGATATACTGGACATGATTGTTGTTGTATATGTTTGTGTATATTGTGTAAATTATGTTAATTTTTAACAAACTATAATTCAATGTTTACGTTGATTTATATGAATGACCAATGAACGATATCAGGGTCCGGTACTTCCGTAATACGATTACACAAACACAACAATAACATTACTCCATTGCCTTAGAGGCTCTCAACTATGGCAGTGTATAGAAGGTACGCAACCATATTGCATGTGTTAGAAACAAACAGAAGTTTCCTGATGACCCATAATGAAAATTATTTCAAATTGTATCAATCAAATAGTACTTCATAATATAAGAAACACATCAATTATTTTTTGCTTTATCCCATATATTCTATAATACGATTATACCCAAATGATAAAGCATGTTTATGACATCTATATTTATTATTTACTATGTTTTCATCGAATATAATTTGTTTGGAATTAGCAACTGTGGACTTGCAAGCATTATGTAGGTTGCCAAACAAATTAGTAGAAATAATAAAAATTAGGCACAGTAAACCGAGATGCATGTAAACCAACTTGAACAATCAAGTGAAAGATGAACGTGATTAGACTAGTAAAATGAAATCTGCATAAAAACTGACCACTGCACTGATGTCTGGATTGTTTCTACCAAAGATTTCTAGTTCAGTGATCTGAGCATGAAACGAACCCGGAACGGAAAAAAAAAAAAAAAAAAAAAAAAAAAGACAAGTAAATCTCCATACAATGAAATAACAGGTAAGCTAACACAAGGATCCGTGGGGTAACAGAGAAGGGCTGTCTGACCCTCTCCCCCCAACAGATTGGAACCCTATTCAAACTGCATGGACCTCAAGGTCTAATTCAAACTTTGACATTCATATTATGTGCAGAACATAATTTAAAATCACTGTCTAATATATGCATATCTCCTTCCTCCACAAAGACACCATATCTAGAATACAAAATGGCTATACCTTACACCATTCAGGCCCAACTTTTATTTACTTTCTATCCCTTTTGAGTTCTGACCTATAACTTTTGACCTTATAGGGATGAGGTATCATCAATACCTACAGCAGCAATCACTGCTTCCATTTTGAAATTAACTTAGCAATTAATCCTTCTCTCTTCTGCCCTGATAAGTATGAGACCAGCTGCTTATTTTACCCAGATGTAACTTCCAGTTTGCATAAGTTCAGAACAATATGGTCTTAAATGGATCCAGTCAGATGAGTTTTTCATAAGTACCGATATCAGCAAAGCTCTCCAGTCAGATGATTCCATTATACCATATTAATCAGATGAGCATTGATCGAGGACGATATCAGCGGGGTCTCCAGTCCAAGGTCTGCCTTCTCTCCACTGGAACCTAATCCTCAACTTTCCATTTGCATCTACTCCGACCAGCTTACCTTTGCTTGCAGGAGTTTCCATTCCCCATCCCCACCGGGGTGTCACCAGCCCCTCTTTGATTCTCACTTTGTCTTCTACTTTAAATGGTCTCACCTTTTCCACCTCCCACGGTTTGCAAAGCCACAGCTTCTCCATAAAGCAGAAGGCCACACAAAGATACTCATTATCTATGCGATGCAAAACGCCAATACTTGAATGACAAACATCTGCCCACTCATATGCTGGGTGAGACACGCTTGACTTAACCCTAAGCCAGTCGCCTATGCGGAAATCCTCTTCCTCCACAATCGTCACTTCCGAGGGATCCAAAGCCCAAGCTTTTGAACCAGCTGGAGTGTATATTCTGAGCTTTCCATCGCCATCAATTGAAGTTATGGTACCAACACTGCCATGATTGTGCCCAGACCACCCAAACCTTGGATGTCTCACAGAGCTTTTTATTTTAACCTTCTGACCCACCATGATTTTGTCGACTTTCCTGAGATGTCTGGGGTGTCCTATCCACAGATCCTGCTCTCCGCAAAATGCAACAGATACACTCCCATCCAACTCATTGCTGTCATCGCATCCACTACTATGAATAACTCCAACACTGCCTGGGCCAACAGACTTCCAAGAACACGAACTTTCTTGCAGTTTGACCCAATCTCCCACTTCAAATAGATGCTCAACTTCCAGATCAGCAGGATCCCCTCTCCATAGTCCTTGCAAGCCGAAGAATACCACCCTCACTTCTCCATCAGCATTAACCCTGGTTATGACACCACGTGAATCTGACTGCGCCCCCCTCCAGCCCCATCTAGGTTCAACTATACCACTACGGAATCTGACATGCTGTCCTATTTTAAATCCAGGGACCTTTTCAACATCAGTGAAATGAGTGATCCATTTCCCTTTACGGAAACAGCATGCTAACTCTAAATAGCCAGTCTCCTGTATACTATGAACAACTGCTAAGCTCTCTTTTCCAATACTGTTCCAGTCATAACTGGGCCTTACTCCCAGGCTTGGCTTTGAACGTACCCAGTCACCTACTTCAAAACCTGAGAGCCGTTCTGCGTCTCCAGGGGAAAGTTTCCACAGATCTTGCCTCCCTGCAACCTTGACCTATAAATATAACCACAAGGTTTAATCATCGGAAATACAATTATTTCAATAAAACCTAAAAGCCAGTAAAATTCCATTAACCCTAGCATCAGGGAAGTTTTTCTTTCTTTTCATTTCAATAAAGTGCTCGTTCCTATTCCAGAAAAAGAAGAAAAAGAACCAAAAAAGGCATGTACTTGAGAAATCGAGTAAAACAGCCTTACATTTAAAGCACCATTCATGTCGATTCGAGCAATTTTTCCAATGGTAGCTGGAGTCTCGTTTGACCACCCAAGTCGTGGCTCTGTAACTGAGGGCATTACATGAATCTCTTGTCCCACTTCATAAGGAGACACACTCTCCACGTCTGCCACTGAACAACAAAAGAGATTGAGTTTCTTCCTGAAGCAAAATGCAATCCCTACATCACCATCTTCTTCCAAGCTATGTATTACGCCAATGCTATTCCTATTTACATCCTCCCATCCATATTTAGGAGAGGACACAGAAGCTTTTATTCTAACCCAGTCGCCCACCTGCATATGAAATCAATATACAGGGGCATCATAAACTTTTGAGATAATTACACCCTTAAATAAAAGGAGGGGAGGGGGGGAATAGAGCTAAGTGGCCCAGCAATACCTTGAAGTCCTCCACCTTTTCCATGTCAGAAGGATCAGCCTGCCATGGAACAGGTCGATTGGGTATCTCTATTATCAAAAGCCCATCACTCTCAATGTCACGCACAACTCCAACACTATGATGGGTTTCACCACCCCATGCGTATCTTGGCTCAGCAACAGATCGCTTCACACATACCCGGTCACCAACCTGTAGAGCCAAATTACATCCCCAAAGTGACAACAAGTTCCCGCAAACAAGAAAAAGGAGAAGGAGAAGAAAGGGCAGAGCCGAGGAGGAGAGACGGAGCCTCATTCTAATGTCCTTACCTTGAACGGTTCAACTGATTCAACTTCCTCAGGTTCACAATGCCATGGAGTAGGAAGATAACAGAGTTCTAGCAGTAGGCTGTTATCTGGTCGAATCCAGAGCACCACACCGATGCTCCCGGGCGATACAGATCCCAACCCATGTTTAGCAGTTGTCAGAGATGGACGAATGCGAACCCAGTCTCCAACTTTATATTCTTCAACTCTTTCCATTTCTGCAGGATCAGCTTTCCATCCCCTTGATGCTCCAGGAAAGCCAACACGTAATATTCCATCATCATCAACACACAGAACAGTTCCAATAGTGTCACGTGAATGACCACGCCAACCAAATCTGTAACACAAAAGAACAAAAAAGAAGAGGTGACAGAAATAGATATCAATTCATCAGGAATGCAGCTTACGAACACAATAAATGGGTGGTTGGGCCCCAATATCTCTTTTTTTTTTCCTTTGGGAAATCGTTAGGCCCATTCTTTAAAACATATTTAAGTGTTGTATAATCAATGCTGATTCATATAAGAAGCAATGTGAAGGAAATGTCCCAGGCAAATTTGATTTCTCATATCAATTTGCAATTTTAGCCATAAGCTATATAACACATTGCATATGCATACAACATAAGAACTAACAAATTGAAAAATTCAACATATCACTGAAAAGTCAAATTCTACATATTCCATCCTTACTGTTTAGGGTTAAACCTACACCTCGACCCAGCAGCGATGCATAGCAAATATCCATATTTACTGACTTCAGAAAATTGAGATCTCTACAACAATATGATAACAAATCATTTCAATATCAACAATATGAATCATTGCATAATCTATTCCCTGTCTACAGTTCTCCCCCACCCCAAGCGAAATCCCATCCAGGATACTGAGATTTGCATTGTAGATGAAGACTGAAAGAAACTACAACTGCCAAACAGTGAAAAAAAAAAACCTTTATTAACAAAGCCATTAGCTTGCTTTATGCATGTAAAGTCCAAATATAATCATGTACGCATATCACAAATACAGACTAGGCTATCTTTATACTACTCAATCCAATACACCAATTTATGATTCCCAACGTGGGACAAAATCACATCTGTAACGTACATTCAATTAAAAAAAATTTGTTTATGATCATTAACAACAAAAAAAAATTGCATAATATAGTCTGTACAGAAAGATGGGGACATAGAGAGTGACGTAGCACACCGAGTTCAGGTAGATTGGTGTAGGTGGAGGACGGCCTCAGGGGTGCTGTGTGACAAGAATTTTCCAATTAAATTAAAAGGAAAATTTTATAGGGTGGCAGTACGTCCGGCAATGTTATATGGAACAGGAAGTGGCAGAAATGAAGATGCTGAAGTGGATGTGTGGGCAACAAGGCTAGATAAGATAAGAAATGAGGTATACAGAGAAAGATTAGGGTTGAATAGTGTTACAGATAAGATAAGAGAGGGAAGACTGAGATGGTTTGAGCATGTCAAGAGGAGACAGACAACGGAGTCTGTCAGAGCAATTGAAAGCCTCAATGTAGAAGGGAAGAGGAGTAAAGACATGCCCAAACTGACGTGGGATGAGCAGATTAGGCATGACTTACTAGAGTTGCACCTCTCTGAGGACATGGTCCAGGAAAGGAGTTCATGGAGACAGAGGATTAAGGTTAAGGAGGGGTAGACAAGATAAAGGGCACCTTAGAGCACACGTAGAGGATTAGATAGTATTTACACTTTAATGTGACTTTGCATATTTTGTTTCGGTCTTTTTCCTTCAATTATTTGTACATGTTCACTATTATGACTATTTTAATATCGGAAGACTTTTGTATATGTTCAATAAAATAGCTTGACTAGTACATATTCCTATTATTATGATATCTGTGCAGGTACATATAGAGTCGGGGGTCTCACTGGAAGAAAACTCTCTATCCCTTAGGATGGAGGTATTGTTTGTCTGCCTCTCACCCTCCCCAAACCCTAACGATAGCTTGTGCTGTCGTTGGGATATACTGGGTATGGTTGTTGTTGTATAGTCTGTAAACTCATAGAAAAATGAAGTAAACCCATAGTCATTGAGTTTGCTCAAAGATCTAAAGGAACAGAACCTGGGTTCCTTGACCTCTGGCTTCAGTTGCACATGCTGTCCCCTGTCTAGAGGAATAACTTTCAAAACTTCACTTGCTAGGACTTGAGCTTCACCAGAACAAAATGACACAACAAGATGATCGTGGTCCAAGACATTTTGGACAAAACCCACGCTCTTGTGTTGTGCACCTTGCCAACCATGTGAGGGGACGGTAACACTTCTCTTGAATTTCACCCAGTCTCCTACCTGATATCTGTAACGGAGTGCAGACAAAATATTAAAGTTTCCAACCATTTGCTATATCAAGTAATTAAAACAATGACAGAAAAAGAAAATCAAAATAGCTTTCTTCGTACATGGTGGGTGATAATTGAACGCCTTTCTCCAAGAGAGCCTCCATCAAATCCTCTGAGATCCATTCCCTCGGGATACTCTCCAAGTAGTCCCGTAAGGTCTTGCCACTGTCATACAATGCCACTTTAACACAAAATACTCACCAGTTCGACAGGTCTAGAAACTTGAAAAGAAAAGACAGCAAAGGCCACTGAATTAAAAAAGCAGCTTGACCATTCAAGCGACTCTCAAAAGTTTACTTGCCTGTGATTCTTAACATCAACAGCAGCATCAGGATCTGTAAGCATATGAATAATCCAGTGAAGGTTCTCACGTATCATTTTTCCAGTATCAGCTGCTATATGGAAAGCATTGTCACCATCGTCATCCTGATATTGAGGAGAAAAGCACAAATTTAAGTATGAGAAACACGCAAGCAAAATACGAGTAATAACACATGGTTTAGATACATAACATCTAGAAAAGTGAACCAACACTTGAGACTGCCAGTTTAACCAATCCATAGTTTGAAAAGCAACAAAAGCCAGAACCAGAGTCTGCTAAAGCAGAGTGATGAGCAAAGCATGACTTTCTAAGAGAATTCAGACGCTTCTCTTTTCTAGATTAACATATACCTCACACAAAATCTTAGCAGCCTCGAATAGTCCATCCGGAAGTCACACAGAACAATACTACATAACCACAGTAGCAATCTGGCTATTGGTATAGGAAGTAAGCAAGCTTGATTCCAATTAGTTCAATTGCAGAAGGGCCCTTTTCATTTTGAAAAAGTGACAGATCTCATTTTTATTATGTATAGAAAAACATAATAAAATAAAACTGCCTTTCGCTCTTACTTCTGTACTCATCACGCAATTGACTCCAAGATATCCTGCACAAAAGATGATAAAACCCGAACATCTCATTTAATTGTCCCATTTCAAACAGTATGTCATTCTGAATATGACATATTCAAGCACACTATTCACCTAAAACTAGATGTCTGTGTGTCCAAATTCGAACGCATGCATGCTGAAAGTCTCGGTCAGAGGCCCTCTACAGAACTCTTTTTTCAGTCTTCCTTGAGTGCCTTCAATAATGATCAGGTAGGCTGCGTGCAGAACAGCTAGCTTTTTTATTATTCAAGGGTAGGGAACTTCCCCTCGAGGTAAGCCTTCTTCTGAGAAAACCCAGAAAGGGAGACATGGAAAGCATTCCTCATAAATTTCACTCTAGAGTCCTTCTCTTTCATCCTCTTTTTCATTTTTCACCTTCCCCCCCCCCCCCCCCCCAAAAAAAAAAAAAAAAAAAAAAAAAAAAAAAAAAAAACCAAACAAGTAGGCACAGTGGCGAACTGAAGCGAAAGCATAGAGTCCGACAGGAAAGAAACCTCTACACCAGATAAACATATTTTGGCAAAGAGACTTCTATAATGGCCATTTGGCATGAAGAAACTTATAAAGTGGACACACCACTCTGACAGCAGAAAGCTTATGAATAAACATTAAGCAAGGGCATTGTCTTCATGCATATTCAGTAAGCTGCCGCTTCAACCAACCTGATCAGCTATGTGAAATTCGATTAGCTTAAAGACTTTCAAAGAGAACTGACATCCAGTTATCGCTTTCTGCTTGGTAAGCAGACACTTCGAATGCTTTTGACAACTATAATCGATACGCTAATCATCATAAATTGTGAAAAGAAGGGAGAGATGTTTTTGCAAGGACTAGTGAGACTATACTTCCCATGATGGCAGATCATGACACATGGAATGGGTCTGGACGTAACATTTGAAGGAATGATTAACTGATCAAACTCGACCTATCAAACAAAGGTCCCAACATTAAAATGCAGCACCCAGAATGCACCCTCACATAGCATCTTGACGTGCTCAAAATGGTGAAAGACATGCATAAGGAAATCAACTTAACTCTTTTTTCTTTTTTTTGTAATTAAAATCACCTTAACTCACTCTAACATGGTTCCATTTCTGTGATAGCTTGACTAATTCTAGCCCTAAGACCAAAATCATCACATATCAATTGGAGAATGTTCTTTTGATTTTCCTATAACCATACAGCCATGTTGGTAGAAGACGCTACAAGCAACACTGTATGCCAAAATGAAGCAGAAAATGCAAGGCTGTTCTACAAAAGCCCCAAAGGCTCCTATATCTGCAAGGATCCACGCCAAAACTCATTCAGCTCTATGGCAAGTAAATAGCAGAATAATACAAAAACGCACATTGGCACGGCGATAGGGGAAAAGGGGGGAAAAAAGCACCAAACTTCTTTGAAAATGCATCCCACATCCCAATGGTAAACCTTCTCGTTGAAAGGCCAGATATGCAAAATAGTTAAATAACACAGGAAAAACACAGACTTCAAACCAGACATGAAAAATTAACCTGCAAGTTACAATTAGCTCTAGCAGACAAAAGCAATTCCACGCATGATTTGGCACCCCGGGCAAGGGCAACATGCAAAGGTATAGTATTCCGCAAGTTCCTGATGTTTACATCAACTCCAGCATCAAGGATAACCTAGGAGAAAGTTACAAAATTTTATCAAATATATGAAAGATTAGCAATCTGGCAGGAAGAAATCCTAAGCAGTTAGCGAAATATCACTATTTTGGGCACCTTTCGCAGAAATCTGAGGATGAACTTAAGAGTGTCAAGGATGTACTTAAAGAGTATAAAGAGCAGCAAGCATAATTCTTGGCTCACCTTGACCAATTCAACATCGTTAATCATTGCAGCAGTATGCAAAGCAGTTCTACCATGCTGGGTTTCTTGAGATGCTGGATCTGCTCCAGCAGCTAACAGTATCCGCACAAGTTTCCTTCCAGCTGTTAGCAAGACATATACGAGTTGATGACATCACGCGAAGCGCTTGAATTTTAGCATACACAAAAATATCACAAGAAATCACCAGAAGGGAACAAAATGCCAGGATGTCCACGGGAAGACAACGGGGGTATGGGATGCTGAATGCACGCATTAAAAGTAAATTTGACTGTATGTTGGAGCATGGAGATGGATAAAAAAGTCTCAGACGAATTAGGAATTGTGTGTAAACACTGTGCTATTCCTACATGTGCGCTCTTGAAAGATAAAGTAGCTGGGATTTTATTATGTATTTTTGCAATAGCAGACTGGAGGCTGTACTTGTGCAATATTGAATAAAAGATTTCCTTTAAAAAGGAAAATAAAATACTAAAACAGAAATTGCAGCCCTACCATCTTCATGACCTTTCTTCAATGCAGCAGCCATGCATAGAACAGTTCCAGCAGGACTAGGGATGTCAATGGCATCAGCAATCTCTCGGCTTGAAGCAAGTTCCATCCACCTCTCAACAATAGCTACATTCCAAGTCATGACACATAAGTGCAGCGGCCTGTTGCATTAGAGGATTTAAAGTTCAAACTGATTTGATCAACACATAATACAAATTATTTACACCATCATAGAATTGCAAGCATCCAGCCCAAAGATCTAATGACACAAGGACTAAACGTTTTCTCCCAGAAAGCCTTTGTGTGGAATTGAGATTTATATGCACAAAGGAATCTTATTACACTTCTGCCCCGAAAACATCTTAAAGAGGCACTTGTGCCTAAAGATCAGTCTTTGAGTTGTATATCAAAATAGCTGGATAATCCATAAGAAACAACAACACTCGAGCCTTTTCCCCCTATGTGGGGTTGGCTATGATCCATAAATAACTAATAAAAATAAATGCCAAAAATATTCACCAGATACCTTTCCCGTCATTAGTTGCCCACAAAATGTCAAAGAGGCAAACAAGTAAATCCAAATATCGCACATAACTAGTCACTAGGCTAACAAAGAAATTCATCTAACTGTTCAAAATCAAAAATTGACTGCATTCACCAATAATACAGTTCCATCGAAGAAAAGTTTATGCCACTGTAAATGTCACAAAGGCTGAATGATCTGCATCAACGTGATTAAGTTAGAATTACAAAAAAATAAAAAATAAAAAAAAAGTGATTAAGTTAGGCCATTGGGAATGTAGCAGCCTATATTGTTCACAACAATTTGTTTGACCCTTACAACTCGAGTAATATCGCACTCAAGTGACATTGCAGTGCAGATTCTAGACAGCAGATGGTTGGTGAGATGGTTTAATATACACAACAATATGCAACAAAGGGAGCTCTTTTATCCCATATATTCAGGAAGAACACCACTCTACATACCTGCATAATGATATAATGGCAGAGAGATGCACCCTCTCTCTTGAGTTTAAATGTAGGTTAGTGCAACTACAGCTTTGTCATATAGCCAATAGAATACTTCGTGCGCTCGCTCAGACTATCTGTCTAGAAATTTCTTCTCCGCCTTCTCTCTACATCCCTAACATCCCCTCTCCCCCAAAAAAAAATAGAAACTTTTCCCTGCCACCACAATGTCTTTCTTCTCTCACCTCCTCAACCACCGCCAACGTCCCTCCCCTCCCTTTTTCTCATCCGCTAACAGCTAAATCACCACCACGCCTATTATAAAAACATCTTCCTCCTCATAAATCAAACGCGTTTTTCGGCAACTCCTCTGATGTCAAGGCCACTCCGCCGCCAAAAAAAACAATCGGAGAACAATTTCTTTTTTTATAATTGATTCGGAGAACAATTTCACCGCTACCTTCTTCTTAAAATGGCTGAGTCTTCTTGATTTGACCCAGATCTTCAACATGCAAGCCTCTGTAAAGACAAAATCGGCATGGGCTTCTATGCTCAAGCATGATTTTTCTCCTGGAACCTCGTCATCCCTTTCTTGTGTTCAAACTGACTCAGATAAGGGTAAAAGATTTTACGCAGTCAACCCTAGACAATATACAGAAATGGATTCAGCCATTGTTGGCCAGGTTATGGGGAACAATGCGACTTTTTTTTAAATATGAAGAAGTTCGTCGAAGATCGATGGAACTCCAAAGGCCTCCTTGAAGCACAAAGGATTAAAGAGGATCTCTTTATCTTCAAATTTCAATCTGAAGGCTCTAAACAAAGCATCCTTGAGCTCTTCCATTGCCTTTTGAGAATAGAGTACTCTTTCTGAGACCATAGGTCGCCGACAAACCAATCCAACGCCTTAAGCTTGATGTTATTCCAGTATGGGTACAACTTCAAACCCACTATTTCAACACAGAGGTACTGAGTTGTAGCGCCCCGCTCCGAGCCCTAGCATCGGGAACAGTGCACCCGCCGTAACTCGCTAAGGAGAATACAAGGCGTCGAATCAATCTCTTACATGTCAGAAATGGCGTAGAAATTTTTCTCGCGGAAACGTAAATCATAACTTAAATTAAACTCCAATAATCGTCTTTACATTACTGAATAAAACTCTGATAATAAAAGTACTAAGAAGTCTGTGAAAAATCCCCAAAGTATACGTAAACACAAAAAGCTGCAGAGCCCCCTCGAAACCTAGCTGCAGCTATCAGCCAGCTCACTCTGCTATGTCCGTCTCGTCCTCAACAAAGATGTGCTCGTACTCCTCATCCGGCTCACCTGGGAAGTAAGGGTGAGTGACAGAAAATCACCCAGTAGATATATATTTGGACAGCAATTGCGGCAGTGGCATAGGCGCCTGAAATATATATATATATATATATATATATATATATATATATATATATTGGATAGCAAGTTTAATAGTGGCTAGATATACATGCATGAACTATATTTATATATGTATTGTGTGATGGCTACGTGATTATGCAAGCATAAAAGAAATTGTTGTTGCTGTCGTGCGTGAAACATGGTAAACTGTCCATGCTGGGAAAGTAGTCAAATAAAGTTGATATTTTGTACATAGTATATAATATTAAAAAGGTATTAATTGTGAAGGTTTTTTTTTTCCTTCTATTCCTTTTTGGGTGTTTTTCGTTAAGTCCTGAAGGCCACTGTCCTGTGGACAGTGGCAAAAGCAAATTTATGTATTTCCTTTATAAAGTTACATGTTGACAATTTAAATGGTTAAATATACTAATTGTTTGTGCTACTGTT